>JAJMKP010000012.1:0-206849 GCA_030569295.1 Taiozyma yuanshanica
TCAGATGGAGCGTTCAGAAATAGCTACAATCCAGTCTTGTACCGATAGTGTGGTCAAAGAAGCAGAGGTACTTTTAAGGGTCTCTAATTATGAACCAAACGTTGTTCCAAAGGTTCTGGCATACGGTTTGATGAAGGATATTTCATACAAAGTAAACCAGAACTATCATCCTTTGACCCCTTTATTTGATGGTGCATTCTTGCTGTTAGAAAATGTTGGCAACATGGTGTCTGAGGAAGAGTTATCTAAGTTGGATACCTCTTTGAAACTCAGCATTGTTTCAAAGTTTCAGAAAATTCATGAAGCAAATATCATACACTCTGACATCAGAGCTGAGAATATCACATTTAAGAAACCAGAAGTACCGGGTGGACCGCCAGTTCCTTATATCATTGATTTCGGTAACGCTGTTGAGGACCGTAGTGAGCTTGCAAAGAGGTGGGAGATTAATGAAGTAAAGAGCTTGTTGAAGTTATAGCTAGCTTAACAATTTATTGCTATCTATCATTGGCTATTGAAGTGTAGAGCATATTTCTGTTGCAATAGATGAGTTAACTGTTGTCAGGCAGCATATTTTAGGTCATGGATGAATCTTGAGAAATATCAAAGTACGATAATAGTTTTCCCATGTGGGACCGGTATTTTGTTAAATCAGCGGCAAGGTTTGGTATGTGGGATAATAACCCTTTTGCGTCCAAAACTAATCATCTTTTTTATACCAGAATCTATGTTTAGAGTTCGTCTTTAACAAACCTGATTGTTTTAAGATCTTGACCTTATCTAATTTATCAACATCAGATCTTGTTGGTATGAAATCATTCTATAATGAGGTCAATGTAAATGAGAGTATAATTAGCTTGGCCTGGATAGTACTTTCTCAGCTGGTTCAGGTAATAGATCTTGAATCAATATTTTGTATCGAAAATATCAAGCTTTTTCTAGAGTTTACCGACGTTCTTAGTGAATTTGATGCTTATGAAGATTAGTTTCATCAATATTAGAGACACTCTTTAAGCTGAAGCTCATCGCTATAAAACCGGAAAACAGCTGGATTAGGCAATTTTCTGCTTTCGTACATAAAATCATCACTAAGGAAATTGCTGTTTATTGGTAGTTATTGGTTTTTTTATCAGTGTACGGCAATGGTTATATACAAATTCATAGCAGTAGTCACAGTTTCCAGATTTATCAGTTACTCCTCGTTTGTCCCCCCTTCTGAGTGCTTCAGTAGTTCACTTTTCTGTTTGATTTCATCAATTTGTGGTAGAATTGGAGTTCCTTCCTCATCATACTTTGGGAACTCCATATCTGATCTCAGATTTCCATCTTCTCGTAGTTTTTCACTTGATAATTGTTAATATCTTTCTTATTTTGCAGATTTATGGTTGAATATCACTCACACTATTATTGGTTCAAAAAATTTAACACCTTGCAATAGTCAGTTTTCGGTCGATTAAAACAGGAATAAAAACAGAAAATGAGCTGTCAAGTGCACTCACCTGTGTAAAACCCCACGGTTACACTCATTAACAGCGCTGAGAAGTTGAATAAGTTGATTCTACTCATTCTTTTATTATGTAATCTCTTGATGTTGTTAATGGTGAAATTAATTTTTCGTGAAAAAAGTTCTTTCTTATAGTAACAACAGTCAAATACTGCGCTATATAGAATCAGCGAATGCTGGACATTGATGAGATTTCCAGTCTCCTAAATGGGATTGAACTTTCCAATAATCCAATTGATCCAAAAACTACCAAAACGAAATGGAGCCCCCCCTTAAAAGACAATGCTAGAAAGGAAGCTGATATCAAACAAAGATTCTTGAACCCTTCAAACATTCTTCCATGGGACCTATTAGACCTGGTGCAAGAAGTTCCTCAGCAAGACAAGACTGACTTCTATGATTCTTTAATCCGTCTACCAAGATCAATCACAAGGTCGCAATATCGTCTAAAGAGAACTGGTATTAAAGGTGAAGTTTCATCGTATAAAGAAGAGCTAAACCAGTCTGATTTAATCCATTCTCAGGCTTCCAACTCGATCAGTTTAAACCGGAAATATGTTGCAAAGGAACAATCCATAAAGGGGTCAAGTTCGAATTTACCATTTAGACCAGGTGGCATTTCAATGATTAATAACACTGCTGTTGCTGATTCAAGTAATTTATTACATCGTGATTCTGATGGGTTATTTGATATTGCACAGGGTTTATCCAGAGGTTTAAAGATTCATGAAATTGATGAATTAAGGGATGATTCTGTAAAAGAATTGGAGAATGAAATTGAAGACCAAGGCCAAGTTCAAAATCAAATTAATTCTGAATTTACTCAAGTCATGGAAGATGATTCTCTTCTATTAACCAACATCCCAACAAATTCAAAAGCTTCGAATAAATTTGAAGCTGAAATTGATGAATTATTACCGGTTGACATCAGTTTTGGTCGTTCCATACTCCAAAAGAAAGAAGTTAAAAGACAGAAAGAATGGGCTCATATTGTTGATTTAAACCATAAAATTGAGAATTTCAACGAACTAATCCCTAATATGGCGAGACAATGGCCTTTTGAACTAGATACTTTTCAGCAAGAAGCTGTGTATCATCTGGAGCAGGGTGATTCTGTCTTCGTTGCTGCCCATACTTCTGCTGGTAAGACCGTGATTGCTGAATATGCTATTGCCATGGCTCATAGAAACATGACCAAGGCGATTTATACATCCCCAATTAAAGCTCTATCAAATCAAAAATTTAGAGATTTTAAACAAGATTTTAAAGAAGTGGATGTTGGTTTAATCACTGGTGATGTACAGATCAATCCTGAGGCAAATTGTTTAATCATGACTACTGAGATCCTGAGATCCATGCTTTATAGAGGTGCTGATTTAATCCGTGATGTTGAGTTTGTTATCTTTGACGAAGTTCATTACGTCAATGATATTGATCGTGGTGTTGTTTGGGAAGAAGTTATCATCATGTTACCAGATCATGTTAAATTCATCATGTTATCAGCTACTGTCCCAAATACGTTTGAGTTCGCCACTTGGGTTGGGAGGACTAAACAGAAGGATATCTATGTCATTTCTACTCCAAAGAGACCCGTCCCACTAGAAATCTCAATTTGGGGGAAGGACAAATTGACTAAGATCATTGACGCTGAAAGAAAATTCCTGGATAAAAATTATAACCAGTATAGTGATCTATACCAAGATAAAAAACCACCTGCTGCCAACAGTGGTGGAAATGGGTCCACCAGAGGTGGAAGAGGTGGTGCTCGTGGTGGCGGTCAACAGCGTGGTGGTGGTAATCAACAACGTGGCGGCCTTGGCGGTGCTCGTGGTGGTGCTCGTGGTGGTGCTCGTGGTGGTGGTTCTTCAGGTAATAACAAACGTTTCTTCCAAACATCTGGTCCAAAGAAAAATACATGGATCCAGTTAGTTCATTTCTTAAACTCCAATGCATTATTACCAGCTGTGATATTTGTGTTTTCCAAAAAACGCTGTGAAGAATATGCAAACACACTAACGAGTATTGACCTATGTAATGCAAAGGAGAAATCACAGATTCATATGTTTATCGATAAGGCTGTTGCCCGTTTGAAAAAGGAAGATCGTGAACTACCACAGATCATGGCTGTTAGAGACATGTTATCTCGTGGTATTGCAGTCCATCATGGTGGGTTATTGCCAATCGTTAAGGAGGTCATTGAAATCTTATTTGCAAAGAGTTTGGTGAAAGTGTTATTTGCCACTGAGACTTTTGCCATGGGATTGAACTTGCCTACAAGAACAGTTGTCTTTAGTGAATTAAGAAAACATGACGGTGTTAATTTCAGAGATTTATTGCCTGGGGAATTCACTCAAATGTCTGGTAGAGCTGGTAGAAGAGGTCTAGATGCAATTGGTACTGTCATTGTGATGTCATACACTGAACCATTATCCAAATTGACATTGAAGGAAGTCATGTTGGGTACTCCTACCAAATTAGTTTCTCAATTCAGATTGACTTATAATATGATCTTGAATTTACTAAGAGTCGAAGCTCTAAGAGTTGAGGAAATGATTAAGCATTCATTTAGTGAGAATACCTCACAGACATTATTACCTGAACATGAAAAGAGTATTGTGAAATTGACTGAAAATTTATCAAAATTACCACCATTAACGTTCAATGATAGTTATACCGAGGATGAATTGAAGGAGGTGTTTTCCAAGATTTTGAGATATAAAGAACTGACCAAGATCATTAATGAAGAACGTTATGAACATGCAGTCTTGAAGAAAGTTTTTGAGCCAGGAAGATTATTGATATTTACTGATTCATATGGTTTAACAAGAATCGGTGTCTTTGTTAAAGAGGATAAAACAGCCGCGTTCCCACAATTTTTAGTGTTAACTTTCCACATGGGTGATTCAGAGCGTGAAGAACCATCAGGTTTACCGTACATGTCACAGATCAAAGGTTTCATTAAAAAGAATTTCACCAAGATTGTTTACAACGGACAACCAAAGGTCATGAATGTTCCATTGGTCAATATCCAATTAGTATCTAGAGCAAGACTTCATGCTAAGGTTTTTGGTGTTTTGAATAACAATCAAGTTGAAATTGAGAATTTCAAAAAAGAGATTCAGACATATCTGAGATTTCAACACATCTTGGAAGAATCTGGAGAATCCAAATTCTCAACATTGAAATTACATGATGCACTACAGGAAAGAACTAAAATCATTGAAGAATTATCAGAATCTCCAGTCATCTTCACAAAAACTTTCAAAAATTCATTCGCTTCACTACATCAGAAACATCAAATTGAGGAACATATAAATGAATTGAAATCGTTATTATCCGATGAAAGCTTCAAGCTATTACCAGATTATGAACAAAGATTAGAAGTTTTAAAAGACTTAAAATTTGTTGATGAGAATTTAAACGTCGTATTGAAAGGTAGAGTTGCTTGTGAAATTAATTGTGGCTGGGAATTGGTTCTAACTGAATTAGTCCTTGATAACTTCCTTGGTGATTTTGAGCCTGAAGAAATTGTGGCCTTGCTATCTGCATTTGTGTATGAAGGTAAGGTATCCAATGATGAAGAGGCCAAGATCACACCAAGATTAGAAAAAGGGAAACAAAAAATCAATGAAATCATGTCAAATATGTTGGACGTCTATGCTGCACATCAAGTTTCCCTAACAGCTGAAGAGAATGAATTTTTTGATAGAAAGAGATTTGCCCTTGTCAATGTTGTTTATGAATGGGCTAGAGGTATGACTTTCAAGGAGATTATGGAATTGAGTGTTGAAGCTGAGGGGACAATTGTTAGAGTAATTACTAGATTGGATGAAGTTTGTCGTGAAGTTAAATCAGCAGCTTTGATCATTGGTGATTCTGCATTGCACTCAAAGATGAGTGATGCTCAGGAAAAAATCAAAAGGGATATTGTGTTCTGTGCTTCGTTATATCTATGATTTACTAGTTGTTTTACGAAAGTGTAATAATTCATAACTATTTCATGACTTTTATTTACAATACCATAGTAAAACCTACTTATAATTCATCTTCTCTAAAACAACATCAAATAATCCACCTTTACCCAATATGATCTCTTCTTTTATGAATTGAGATGCTCTTTCTTTCCCATGTCTATAAGCGATAAAGCCTATCATCATGTATAAGGATTCTTTAGCAGCCACAATTTCAGCCCTTTCTTTAATTTCAACAGTAGAGACAAATGGAACCTTAATCAATCTTGAATTTTCTAAATATTTATTCAGAATTGATTTGTTATTGATGAACTTTGATGATAGTTTACTCTCAACAACGTTGGATAAGAAATCTTGATTCTCAATATCTTCACCAAATTTCTCTATAAGAAAGAGTGTTTTCTCCAGTTTGAACAGGTTAAACCCCATTTGTTCAATTGATTTCGTGCTTGCGAATACAACTTTATCATTTTCCTGGTTCTTCATATTGATAAATGTGTTTTCATGAGGGAACAATGCCTTAATTAACAGATCATTTGGGAGTTTATAACCAAAGGACAGTTTTTTCAACATTTCCAATCTGTTCTTTAGCGATTCGGATACTTTCCCCCTGCTGAAATACTTGTTGATATTGGGAGGTAGTTGTAGTTTCTCTTGTTGTAGTTTATCAGTGAATGGTTCTTCCGGTTCGAGTGTTCTTAGTTGATTAATACCGACAGCAAGTGATTGGTAATTTCTGTGATTTGTAGGCAACTGTCTAAGCAGTTGTTTGCAGTTCACTCGCCGTAGTCCTGTCAAGCTCATTTCTCCTTCTTCCGTGTCTTCAATTTGCGTGTATTTGTATGTATTTCTGCCTATTTGTATGTATTTGGTTCCAACAAAATATTTTTCAGTTTCTTTTTTTCTGAAGGCCGATGAGATGCAAATAAAAAAAAACTACTAACAAAACTAACAAAGGGTAATATTGATTTGAATCAGGCTGAAACCTTCCATGTCCAGCAAAGCCTCGGGGACACCAAAGGGGACTCCCAAGAAGAAATCCTCTGATGATTCTTCCATCTCACAGAAGACCTCAAAGGTCAAACTACCTCGCTCTTTCATTACAAGGCCTTCCCCAAACGTTAACAATAAATCTGCTGCTAAAGTATATCTTCATCAGTCTGTCCTGAAAGCCAGTGATATCTCTGTGGGCTCCTTCATACATATCACCAAAGAAGGTGACACAGCTGGTGTATTGGCCATAGTTCAATCCGGTGATCAAGGCTGTCCCACAAATGTTATTCAAGTATCAAATACACTAAGGTCAATAACTAAATTTGTCCTTGGTGATAGATTGGAAATCTCTAAAATCTCATCACAGCCACCATATGCAATTAATGTTACTGTGGGTACGGAATCTGGGGTGGAATTGCCCGAGAGAATGAAGAAATCTGTAGAGAAATTATTCGACGAAGTTGGTATTGTTACTCCAGGTATGAGATTCTCAAAGTTTGCAATCTCATCAACAACTGAAAATGATGAAAAGATTTATGATACATTAGTTATTATTGATGTTAATGATTCTCCTGATTTGTCCAAACTCAAGATTGAGGATGATGATTCTAACCCACAAGATGAAAGTTTCCAAAGATTTGCAGCCCCATCATTATTATTCAAAAGAGGTAGCACAACTATAACTCTATCAAATCAATCAGAACCCGATAGTAAGTATTCATTACCAAAAGCCACCAAGTATTCACAAGTGGGTGGGTTAAAGCAGCAAATTGAACTATTGAAATCTACAATTGAGCTCCCATTGCATCAGCCTACACTATTTTCAGATTTTGGTGTTACTCCACCGAGAGGTATACTATTACATGGTCCTCCAGGCACAGGTAAGACCATGTTATTACGTGCAGTGGCCCAAGAGACCAATGCACATGTCCTGACCATCAATGGCCCCTCTATAGTGTCCAAATATTTAGGTGAGACTGAGTCTGCATTGAGAGATATCTTTAACGAGGCTAAAAAATATCAGCCTTCCATCATTTTCATTGATGAGATTGATTCGTTGGCTCCAAGCCGTTCAAGCGATGATACTGGCGAAGTGGAAAGCCGTGTTGTTGCCACACTGTTGACTTTAATGGATGGTGTTGGGGATTCGGGGAGATTAGTCGTTGTTGCTGCTACTAATAGACCTAATTCTATTGATTCTGCATTGAGGAGACCAGGCAGATTTGATCAAGAAGTTGAAATAGGAATTCCTGATGTCCAAGCTCGTTATGATATATTAAAATTACAATTTGAAAGGATGAAACGTCATGAATTATCTGAACAAGAGATATTAAACATTGCTTCAAGGACTCATGGTTATGTTGGGGCTGATCTTGTTGCACTATGCCGGGAATCCGTTATGAAAACTATTCAACGTGGGTTGAAAGCATCCATTGTATCCAATGATTTAAAAGTTGGAATTGAAGATGTCGAGATTGCTTTACCAGAGATAAGGCCATCAGCAATGAGAGAAATCTTTTTAGAAATGCCCAAAGTGTACTGGAATGATATTGGAGGTCAAGAAGATTTGAAAACAAAACTAAAAGAAATGATTCAACTGCCATTAGAAGCTTCTGAAACTTTTAAAAAATTAGGTGTCTCATCTCCAAAGGGTGTTTTACTATACGGTCCTCCAGGTTGCTCCAAGACATTAACCGCAAAGGCATTAGCCACCGAATCTGATGTGAACTTCCTTGCTGTGAAAGGCCCTGAAATCTTCAATAAATACGTTGGCGAATCAGAACGGGCAATCAGAGAGATTTTCAGAAAAGCTAGAGCTGCTGCTCCAAGTATAATATTCTTTGATGAAATTGATGCATTATCAGCAGATCGTGAAAGTGGTTCATCTACATCTGCAGCTTCTCATGTTTTAACCTCCTTGTTGAATGAAATCGATGGTGTTGAGGAATTGAAGGGTGTCGTTATCGTCGCTGCCACTAATAGACCTACAGAGATTGATCCAGCTTTATTAAGACCCGGAAGATTGGATAGGCATATCTATGTCTCGCCACCAGACACTTCTGCAAGGCTACAAATCTTGAAAAACTGTACATCAAAGATGTCAATTGATTCTGATGACATCAAACTTGAAGAATTAGCACAGAATACAGAAGGTTGTTCAGGTGCAGAAGTCGTTTTATTGTGCCAAGAAGCAGGTCTTGCTGCAATCATGGAGGATGTCAATGCTGAAAAAGTCTCCAAAAGACATTTTGAAAAGGCATTAAGGGGGATATCAAGAGGTATTACACAGGACATGTTGGATTATTATACAGAATTTGCTAATAGAAGTGGTATTGAAGCTTGATAGATATACAATAGGAAATGCAGTTCTTCTGCTGGTATTAACAAAAAATCGTTCACCTGTAGTACTTGAATCAATTTTTTTTTACCATTTGTGGCCTCAACAGTTCACACAGAGCCAGCTAAAGCGCACTAAAAAAAAAGGTGAAGAGAAGACATCTGCTAAAATTAAACAAGGATTCATAACTACAAATCTTAAATCATAATACAAGGGGTCTTTATATTCATTCTTCTTCTGAACTTTCTGAGCTAACATCATCATCAGAATCATCAGAGTCATTATCATTATTAGCAAACGGTGAACCACCTGGTTGATCAAACAATTCAATCTTCTTTTTCAAGTTTTCAATCTGTCTGTTTTGTTCAGCTTCAGACAAATTCTTAGATTTCTTAGTCTTTTTAACACCATTTATCTTTGTGCCTGATCTCTTGGAAGTCGATTTCTTCTTGACGACGAAATTGTATAGTTTCAACAAAGTGGAGTTATCTAGTTGATCCATATCAAGCTCAATCTCTTCACCTTGGTTATTCAAATTCAAACTTTCAGAAATGATTGTAAGCACTTGGTTCAACTTCTTTTCAGGTAATTCATTTATACGTTCGCTCAGTTCTTTCTTCATGTCATAAGTTATGACACTTGAACCCTCACTAACTTTTCTTCTTCTCTTCTTGACTTTTTTGCCCTTCTTTTTAGAACTTCTCTCTTTTTTGATCTTTTCAATTTCTTCTCTTCTCAGCTTGGCCAATTGTTGTTGCATTCTTTCTAATTGCTCTTCCAAGAAGACAATAGCTGGACTTGTAACTGAAGATTCATCAATTGGTTCTTCATCGGATTCTTCTTCAGAAGAGTATTCTTCATCAGATTGGTTTGGTGTTTGTGGAGTTTGAGGTCTATCTAGCCATTTCTTATCAAAGATAGCCTCTAATCTATGACCCATCATATTAACAGCAGTTCCTTCTGGGTTAAAGGTATAGCAGTTTTTAAAAACTAAACGAATATCAGATTCAAACTCATCAGCATTTTCGTATTGGTTATTGTTCAATTTGTTTTGAATAGTTGAGAAATCCATTGGTTGTTTAACATAGTCAAAGTAAGTTGGACAGTTTAAAGCAACTGGGTCAACTGGTTCCAGGAATGGATAGTTAAAAGATTCGTATTTTTTTGATGATAGTTCTTTCAACACTTGCTGTGAAAATCTCAATTCTGGAACATATTTCTTCTTTCTTGGTCTAATGTCATATGGCATATCTTTTGGTCTTGGTGGATGGATTTCTCTCTTTGGTCTCCCATTAGTCGAGGCAGAATCCCTTCTGATAGTTGGAACACCTTCACTGTTCAATTCACCTGGAGTTTGAGATGTTCTCTTTCTACCAGTCGTAGTCGTCTTTATGGATGGTGGCAAATCCTTTGATGGCATATTCAGCATATGTTTTTCGAAACTTGCTTGAATATTTCTAGCCATTTGAGCGATGGCACTTTCAGCACCATTGAAACGAACACAGTTATCAACCATCAGGTTGAAATCTTCAATGAGCTTAGCAACATCATCATAAGCATTGACATTCAGTTTCTTTTCAATCGTTGAAAGATCCATAGGTCTCTTGATGAAATTATAATACAATGGGATCTTCAATTTTTCAATATCAACAGGATGTAAAAAAGGACCAGCATCTTTCATTCTCTTAATAATCTTTAAAATACGTAACCCGAATTGTTGTTGGTGTTTTGGAATTGGGTTCTCAGGTAGGTTGCTCATGTCAGGTTCTGCAGGTGGTTTTGGAGCAGGCGTCATTTGACTGGTGTCCAGCACTGTTGCAGGTGTTTCTGTGGATATCGTATTTGCTTCTGAACCTTGTATTTGTGATGATTCCTGATTTTGTAGCTGTGAGGTGGCTGGTTCAGAAACGGAAGAATCAGCATCTTCTTCAGTTTTTGCCCTCTTTAAAGACTCTTTATCTTCCTCTTTATCGTCTAGATCGTGTTTTGTGGCAATACCAACAGACTCAGTTGGTTCTTCAGCAGTAGAAGCCCCCAGTATTTCACTCACTTGGCCATTCTGTTCCTCTGCTTTAATAGTCTCAGCTTCTCCCAAAATCCTTGGGGATGGGATAGGAGGTGAAATTGGCTTGCTTACACTGTCGGCCACTGGTTTAGTCACTATGCCAACCTCCGCAGGCTCTGTTGGTGACTGAATTGGAGTGGAAATGGAGTTAACCTCAGACATATTCTCTTTTCCCAAAAAAAGTAATTTCCTGATTCGGAAATTTTAGTCACGAAATTCTCCCGAAGACTTTCGCATTTTTTTCAACTTTTTATTTTTCAGGGGATTTTTGTTTTCTTAAATACCAAAAAAAAATATTGGAATTTTTTTTTTTTAAAAATGACAACAAAACGAAATTTCGCCACCGACGCAAAGAAAATAGAGAAGTAAAATCCGCGAATTCTCTGTCAAAATTGGTGCATGCGTAAAACACAGCATCGGAACTCCCAGCAATCATTCTGAAATTTACGCAGGATATCTACCAAAACCTTTTTACCGTCTTCCCCGGGAGTGCTAAACCAAATGGGATACTGATTGACAAGAGTGATAAAGTCGAGAGCAACCGCCCCTTCATGAGATTGGTTTAGCAACTGTGTCTTACCTTGCGATAACTAAGCATAACCAACAATCCAATCTTCTTCTTCTTCTTCTTCTTCTTCTTCTTCTTCTTCTTCTTCTTCTTATTCTTATTCTTATTCTTATATTGCTCTCGAAAAAAAGATGCCAGATTAGGAAGTAACGCGTCTCCCATAACAACGCGCTGTCTTTTGTAAAGAGATAAACACGATTATATAATAAAAATCTTATCTTTGTTTTCGCGTACTGCAAGAACTTAACAAAGTGTTACCACAGTTCCACAATAAATGAGCCGTATTAGGAAATTTACAACAATTACTATATAGGAAATTACCATCAAAACTTTATGCCAGCTGAGCATCTATTGTTACATGTATCTTTATTATCATCTCAGAGATTATAATCTACAACGTTAAAGTGATCGGGAAAACATCTATAAAACAAGCTTTAATAATAATAATAATAATAATAATAATAATAATAATAATAACACAGAATAAAAGGAAACTCCCTCAAACATTGAAATGAATCGAAATGAAAAATCAAAGTAGAGAAGAATATAATCATAAATGGACAGTCAATAAATCATTTGAACTAAATTGTTTGTTGCAAGTTGGGCATTTTCTCATTCTGGCAGCAAGTCTCTCTTTTGTACATTCATCACAAAAGAAGTGACCACACTGTTTGATAACTGTGTTCTTCCAATTTTTCGAACATAATGAACAATAAATAAGGGATCTGAATTGGTCAAGTTGTTCGTTATTAATTTCATCAGATGTTTGAGATTTATAACGGTTCAATTGTTTAGTCAAAGTTTCATTTTGATTAGCAAGTTTCTTATTCTCTAATTTCAATGTTGTTTCAGATTTGTTCAAGTTATTAAGATCTTGTGCAGTACCATCGTACTTCTTATTCAATATTTCAAATTTAGCTGTGGAATCCTTCAATTTGAGTTCCAATGCATTGATGTTTTTAGATAGTTGGTCATTCTCTCTTTGTTTCAAATTGACTAATTTATTGGTATTGGCTAGTGTGGATGTTAAATTTTCAACTTCAATCTTAGTGGCTTCTTTTAACTCTTGGAGGTTTGAAATCTTGGTCTCATAGTTGGAGTTTAATTCTTTCAAATTCTTAATTTGTAAGGATAATGAATCATTTGATCTCATTGCGCTGAAATATTTTTGATCAGCTTTTTGCTTTTCAACTTTGAATTTGTTGAAGTTCTGTTCCACTTCTAAAAACTTTGTGATCTTTTTGTAGTTAGCTGAATGGGTTGATTTAAAGGCAGCTTCTAAACTTTGTAATTCCTGTGTTAATATAGAGTTCTTTTTCTTCAATGATTCAATATCTGAGTCTTCAACAAGTTGGGAAGTAATGTTTTCAAACTTCAAAGAATTGACTGTTTCTTGTTGAGATTCTATGGTCTTTCTCAACTCATCAACTAGTTCGGAGTGTGATTTCTGAGCTTCTAAGATAGAGTTCTTTGATAATAATTCATCTCTAGCTGTTCTAATCCTGATTAGATCCTTTTCAAGAGTTTCAAATTGGTTAACAATTTTCTTCTTTTCAGATTCAAATTTCTCACTGAAGAGATCGTTCAATTGATTGGATTCTTTCTCTAATGCTTGAAATTTCTCAAATAAAACGTCATATTTTTGAAGGTGTTCATTATGCTGTAAATTTAGAGCTTCAAAATCCTTCGAAATGGTTTGATACTCGATAGAGCTCTTGATATCGGAATGACTTAATGATTGTCTCTTGTTCAAATTGATTAATTCATCTTGTTGCACTGTCAACTTGTTCAGCTGTTCTTTGATCAATTGCTCCTGTGATTCATTCAACGATTTCTGTTGGTTCAGCTCAAGTTCTAGATCTTTGATTTTATCATTTATTACACCATCGGATGCTTCCGGCGTCTCTTTTTTCACAGTTGAACTGGTTTCTTCCTTCTTAGTTGAACCAAATCTTTGGACAGTTTTGCTGTTGAGTCTTTCACTCTGGTTTAATAGATTCAAATATTTCTTGTTTAACGATTTGTAATTCTCTGATAACAACTCATTCTGTTTGACAAGTTCGGTCTTTTCCAGTCTTATTTCATGAATCTCTTTGTTCAAATTTGCTATATTAAGAGATGCATCAAATGAAATGTTGGAAGATAGCTTAGCTATCAATTTGTTCAATTTTATCTTCTTTTCATTTAAATCATTAACAAATTTCTCATCATCGTCATCAATATCCGCTATGATCAAAACATCACTATCCTCTTGATTGTCACCACTGACTAATGCAGCTGCAAACTCAATGAATTGGTCAACCCATTCATTTAGAACCAATAACTTCTTTCTATAATTTTGGTAATGAGTAGTATACGACAACAATTCCTGCTCAAGAATACCACATTGTGCCTTATATTGTGTAAGCTGTCTGAAAATAGCTTCTTTTTGATAATAAACAACATCTCGCTGAGTTAGTGGTCCGGAATCTGTTAGTTTGTCAAGCTTTTGACGCTTGTTATCGGTATCATTATTCTCGGAGGATTCTCCTTGAATAGAGACATCCAAACTTCTCTTATCAGACATAGTAGTCATTTAAATCTTCAGCAGAGCACCAATAAGTACAGTTTTTTCGGGGTGTTTGCAAGTAACCGGATGTGTAAGTCTCGTACGGTTGTAGTAACAATAACTATTGACTCTGTATGTGGTTTTTTTTTCTTCAGTTCTTTTTTTTTTTTTTTTTTTTTTTTTAACTTCGTTTCAAAAAACAAATCTGCCATCCATTCACGGGTAAAAATTCTCCATCACGTGATTATCACGTGATACAAGCTTCTGGAAGCGGCAATATTTCGTGTGTGAACCAAAATCCCTGCGTTTTTCAACCTTTCAGTATAAATGTTGGAAGCTTCCTTCTCTCAGAGGTTTTTTTGTAGAATTTCTACCATCTCTTAGACTCTCCAATGATGTGTCCCCAACTATCACGGATTCATTGGTTACCTGCTCAGAGATTGGAAATAGGAATTCAGGAATAAAATTAGGTCCCTGAGAAAGTCACGTGCCGGTACTCTGCTGTTGTTTTCAAAGATCTGCCACTTTGGCGGTTTCGTTTTTTGGGGGAGCCAGAATAAGCGAAATCAGTTGCTGCAATACAAATCTTTCTGGTGGGTGGAGTAGAGTGCAATTATCTGGGTCGCTTGGGAATTTCAATGTATCTATATGTAGAATATTCAGTAGCACATTATAGTATTGTATAGTATCCCTCTCTAAATTTGCTAACTGGATTGGTTTTTAGCCAGAATTCCAGAGAATTCTCGGATTTAATCATTCTCGTGCTTTGATAAATTTCATTCTAAAACAAGCATGCAGAGAGAAAAAAAATAAAGATGTCAAAGTTTTAATAAAAGTTCTTCTAGTGCTAGTTCCAACACTTGATCAATCTGGAACAGTCACTCAAAGATCTCGGCGCTTTCTCCACCGAAGTGCCCTAAGATCCTTTTCAACTTCCTTCGCCTTTCTTCGAGACAATCCGCCCGCTTTTTCCCCTGCTGAGAGTGCTCTGTACTTTGTGTCCTTTTGCTACTTTTCACATACTTTCACCCCCCTTTGACGATATCAAACACTCGTTAACTGATCGGTTTCTATTTTTTATGGCCCTTATAGAACTATACACCTGCACTGTGAATAGATAAGTTCACAGGATGCACTACCCAAATTTACCCAAACCAAGTACGGCATTTACAAAGGATCAGTACTCCCCTTCACTCTCATCAAGAGCATCAAGCACTGATAAGCTGAGTTCACTACCTGATAATCTGCTTCCATCCACTGCTGCTTCATCACAGTCTTCCCAAGCATCCATCACTGCTACAACGAACCAATATCAACAAGAGATTAATCTCAAGATACAATTGCTATCTCCACATTATAAGTCATTATCTTTACACTACTCCAAATTTCTCAACAAATCTTCCTTAACCGCAAAGGCTAATCATCTTCGGTTAACGTTACTGAAGTTTCTTAGATCGGACATACAGTTTCAACTCCCCATCTATTTGAAGATTTATGTACCTCAGCATGTCTTTGCAAAGTTCAATCAGTTTACAGGGACCGGAATACGGTATTTTATCAGATATTGGGTTACTATTCTCATAGATGCATTCAAAAATTGGTCATCATTGTCGCATGTCGATAGAACTTGTTATCTTGAGTGCATCTCAAGATTGATGTCGAGGAAAGAGTGGTTAAACAGCCCAGGTCATACTCAAATATATCAAGAATTATTGATTTTCACAATTAACTTCATCTTCAGAGTCCTATTCAATCTCAAAACTTTATCTTTAGGTATCAATGCCTTTATTGGCAAGGTTTTTGCATATGGTTACATGGTTGTACCAAATTTATCCAAGTTATTACTCTTTACTTTATTCGTTAAGAACCGTGCCATTTACAAGATTATTGCGTCATTACAACCTCAAGTAAAAATTGTTAAAGAGAGTAATTATCCCGAGCATTTGGCTAGTTTAATTGGTTTTCAGGGAGATTTCAAAGTAGGTGAAGAAATGGATCCAAGACTTCTGAATATCAACTGCATGAAGCCACCTCAAGTTACCACAACATTCTATACTGAAGAACTCAATGAGTTTTTTGATGACGAATTTGAAGATTTACAGAAATACGATGTGCTTAGTATCAATTTAAAGGATGCAGCTTGGGTTAAAAAGTGGGCAAGCTTTGATTCTGATATCTTCAAAAGTTTTTTGAAGCATTACTTGGAATTTTCATTGTTTTATCAAAATTCAGATTCTCACATTGAGATTGACGATCCCAATGATTCTTTGGTATCCTTTATTAATCAACAACCAGGTGGAATTATCATTTATACTCATCTATTTGAGATTGTCAACTCAAATTTTAATATGTTGAAGAACTTCAAGATGTGTCAGTTCAAAGAAACTTTTAATTCAAGAATGAAGAATGAGATTGCCGCTTTTTATGCTAGTGTCAAAAACTCAAACTCTGGGAAGAATTACCAAACTTATTTAAGCCAAACCTCATTTCTAAAGTTGTTGAAAGTTTTACAGACTATCATTTACACATCATCAGACACTAATGGGTTCAATCACGCCGAAAATGAAGCGATCATTACTAAATATTTTGAAAACATACTGTTGCTTAAGGCTAAAAGAATATCTCCACACAATCCTGAGAGTTGTGAAATTCTTTATGACTTATTACTACAGCTTTGTGTACACTTGTCCAACCCTAAGAGTGCCAGTACTTTCTCATTACAAGACTCCTTGTCGTTGAAGTCATCAAATTTCTCACAGGCCATTGATTGGAAATTTTGGATTTTGGGTCTCACAAGAATGCTATCTACCGAGAACATGATTTCACAGGCTAAAGCATTAACTAGTTTGTTCAATATCTGGGACGTAATTCCTGTGGATTATGAACTTGATCACAACAAATCGATTGTGAATGGCCACGATGGTCTTGGGAATGACGCTGACTGGATTCTGGATGCTCGCTACTCTTTGATTCACAATTTGTCTGTTTATCTTGTTTCCGATAGTTCTTGGAAGAGGTTATTCATTCATTGGCAACCACTAATTAGGCACTTCTATATCAGACTGGTATTGTTTAAGATGGTGCAAAGGAAACCGAGTCGAAGTCTCAGCATGATTGTTCGCAAGAAGCTTGAAGAGACATATAAGCTCTTTATGGAGAATTATGAAAACTCCAAATATGATGATAAGTTACTAAGATTTGAATTACAACCTTCAATGCCCATTTTCAACAAAAAATTGATCATCACCTATTTCAAGATTGAACCAACCTCAAAGAACCACTCTTTGATTAAGAGCAAATCTTATGTTGATGTTTTAGAGCTGAAGTCAAAACAGCAAGAGTTGAGGGCTTCATCACCTTCATCTACTTTTAGCAATTTCTCTACTACAACCATGATGATCCCATCCACAAACAAGACGGTTTATGCATTTGATATCTTTGATGATGCCATTTACTCTAGTTCAAGCTACTCCTCGCACCAAACCAGTGCAGTTTCCCTTCAAATGACTTCATCATCGGCTTCATTACCTAAATCTTATTCCAAGAGCTCATTGAAATCACTAACTGCATCCCTGAAAAGTGCCCGAACAGTATCTACCTCATCATTGCCATCACCTCAACGTTCACCATCTATATCAAGGTCCTCGTCATCATCCGGGTTGAGCAAAGTACCAATCATAGTTAGTGCTTTAAGCTTCTTTAAGAAGAATACATCCACTCCAAGAACACAAGAGCCACCAACAGTTCCAGAATCTGAAAACAGTATGGAAATCACTCCACCGCAATGTTTTGGCGACCGCTTTTTAAACACTCCAACAATCACCACTAATGGTCCTACCCCAAGATCATCACCAAGTTACAAAAGCCCTTTCTACAATGACAACAGTTATTCTCCATCATCATCATCGATCTCAGAAGTTTCGGATGAAGACAGACCTACACAGTTGATCATTTCAAAGAGATCTGATTCTGATAAACTCACTAGTCGTGTTTCATCAAGTGCATCCATGAGCTCATTGAGTACCACCATCACAGCCACTGCTCAAAATGGTAATTCTATGGACTCAATTCCCTATCCGCCTGAACTAATGGTAAAGATTCCTAAGTTGAAGGACTTTAAGTACAAGTATCAAATGGTGATGACCCACGATTCATTCCAACAGTTGTTATTCGCGAGACACTTGAGTGATACAGACAAGAAATTCTTCAATGTTGATGAGGTGTTAAAACTAGACGATGTCATCCCTAAAAAGCCAAGGCTTCCATTTGAAAAGAATTCATTGAAAACGAGTTCCTCATTGGGATTGTTCTCAACTGCAAGTGACTCGGAGGATGATGATGACGATGATGATGATGATGATGATGATGATGATCGTTTAGGCATCAATAGGCCGAGATTATCAAAATGGTTGGAAAAGCCTCGATCGCCAAGTCAATCAGTTGTGATATCCAGGATTGTCTCAGATAAACCATTCAGAGTCAGTTCAAAACTCTATGAAGGTATCACAAGTTGGCAAATCTTGGGGAAGGTCCTTAATGAATGGGATGCGGTTGTTGAAGAGTTTGAGAAATATTCAGAGTTAGTCAAGGAGGAGATGAATGATGATCTCGATGGTTTTACACAAGATCAATGGTTTTGGAGTCCAATGTTAGTTTGTGATATTCCACCTTCGAAAACTCTATTTCAGGATTGATTAATGTGTTATTATCATACATTGCGCTATGATTGTCCATTCATTTAGTTATCTTACATATTTAATATATTACATCTGCATTACTGCCATTCGTATACGATTCATGCTCTGAGCACACCTTCTTACTAGTCATCCTCTCTGTCAGTTGTTGATACAACATCAAATATCGTACTTTGAAAATTGACTGCTGGAGCCGTTTCATCATCATCATCCTCAATGTCATCATCATCAGCTTCATCCGCCGTATTATTAATCTCTCTCCAAGCCACTAATCCAACAACAGTGGAAAACAGGGTCAAACTTGAACCAGTCCATAAGGTTGAAATTCCAATAATATAACTAATGATTCTGTAATGGTACAAATAGTATCTTAAACCTTTCCATGATGTATGAATGATTATCTCAGAAGT
Source organism: Taiozyma yuanshanica (assembly GCA_030569295.1). Lineage (NCBI taxonomy): Eukaryota > Fungi > Ascomycota > Saccharomycetes > Phaffomycetales > Wickerhamomycetaceae > Taiozyma > Taiozyma yuanshanica. The sequence goes on from JAJMKP010000012.1 coordinate 19,092, forward strand.
TGATGGGTCAATAACGATATTAGCCTTATTAAACTCCAAAAGGATGTTGAATTCTTGATCCTTAAAATATTCCATGTTCTCCACAGTTAGGTAGTCGTTAAATCTTAACTGTTTGAACAAGTCAATAGTGAACTTTGGACTTCTTGATAAGATTTTGAAATCTTGTATCACTTTAGGAATCAGCCATTCAAATATCGGTGGTATTAGTGACTTCAAGTATATACTCTGATCATTCTCTGGATCTGAGTCTCTGTTGCAGTCAAGAATGAAAGTGTTCATTTCTGAAACAAGTACTTGTGGGTTGTTTAATTGATGGATATTATTTGTCACAGGCCATATATTAAACCTTTTACGAACATAGGACTTTGTCCCATACGGACTCAACTTATTCACAAGACCATTGGATACAATGGACAGTTTATACATGATTGGTTCATATTTCAAGTTGCTGTTCCCTGGACAGAATACATCAAATTTGAGGCTGAAGTCATAGTTCAAGTTGAAATCAAACCCATCAAAGACTGAATGATGTTCCTCACGACGTGGTTGACTAGCATAGAGAGGATCCAATGTCTTACCGACAATTATGAAAGGTGGTATATCATGGAAGTCATAATTTAGTATGTAATTTGAAAATGGCAAGTGAATATTTGGATTCGGTATCAGATAACCATACAAGTAGTTGAATGAGAGGAACGACAGGGGTAGAAGTAACACAAATGAAACAGATACCAAAACAGAAGCAATGAGTATTACCCGGAGCGTGATCACCGGGATCCTGATATACAAATAAACTGATTTGCGTCCCATTATTAACCTTGAATTAATATTGAATTGAATGAGAAACACAAAGTTCTTCTGTCTGTATAGTTTAAAGTAAGTAATTGTTTTGGAAACGGGTTACGAGCCACGATGGGATATGTATGCTGCTCTTATCATTATCATACATGTGGTGTAAGGATGGTAATCTCTTCGGGAAGTGTCCGTAACGCTCTTACTACCAAAAAAAATATTCAAAGCTCATCACTTTAATTTTGTCACCATGGGTATGGTGAAGAGAAGAGAGAGATCCAACTGATCAAAATTAATTAGCATGACAGAAGTTGAAGTTTTCAAGAGACCAGCTTCTCCGATTGCTGTCGGTGAGGCCAAAAAGGCTAAACTAGAGGATAGCCGTGATAGAAAAGGGATTGCACACATCAAGAAAGAATACATTATTGATACCCAGCCAGTTGCTATCTTCAACGATGATGATGCTGAAGCTTCTGGTGAAAGAGACTCGGGTGAATCCAAGGGTAAAGGTAAGAAGCGTGGTCAGAACAAGAACAGGGAACTAAGACAACAGCAGGAAGAAAACAAATTATGCTCCTCATTGATTGATCCAGAATCTGGTAAAGTTTGTCAATTCGGTTCAGAGAAGTGTAAATTTTCCCATGACATTGACGATTACTTATCAAAGAAAGGTGAAGATATTCCAGGTATTTGTCCTGTCTTCAATGCTTTGGGTCGTTGTCCAGTTGGTTTGAAATGTCGTTTCTTGCATTCACATTTGACCGAAGATAAGAAGTTGATTAGGGATGAAGCAAAGATTGCACAAGCTGCTAAGGATAACTATGAATTGAACCATGTATCATACGAAGATAAAATCTTGCTGATAAAGAAAAAGTTCAATTTTGAAAGAGCGGATGCTGTGAACAAGATCATGGATGATATCCAAGAAGACAACAAGAAGAGGGATGAAGCCAAGAAGAGAGCTAATCAAGCTGCTGCAACTGAGAGCGAAGAAGGTGAATCAATAGAAGGGGAAAATGTTGAAGGTGAAAATGGGGCAACTGGAAAAACTTCTGCCCAAAATTCAACCAAAGATACATATAGCCAGTATATGGAAACTCGCTTCTTCGCCTCAGAGAAGAAGAAATTGGATCTTGTCGGTAAGAAGATACTTTCACCACTAACAACAGTTGGTAACTTACCATACAGAAGATTGATGAAGACTCTAGGGACCGATATAACTTATTCTGAAATGGCATTTTCACTACCAGTCATCCAAGGTACAAACTCTGAATGGGCTCTTCCAAAAGCTCACTGCTCAGAATATCCTGGCTTCGGTGTTCAGATCGCGGGCTCTAAACATTGGCAGGCAGCTAAGGCCACTGAGGCCATCACAAAGCTATGCCCTAATGTCTCATCTATCGACTTAAATTCCGGTTGTCCAGTTGATCTTTTATACAGACAAGGTTCAGGTTCAGCATTGTTGGAGCAACCTGCTAGATTGCTAAGGATCTTAAATTCTATGAATTATTGCTCTGGTGAAGTCCCAACCACTGTCAAGATTAGAATGGGTACCAAAGATAACCACCCAGTTGCACATAATCTAGTTAAAAGAATCGTCAAGGAAACTCAAACTGCTGCTATAACTCTTCATGGTCGTTCTCGTCAACAGCGTTATACCAAAGAGGCTAACTGGGATTACATTGCCGAAGTTGGTAAAATTATCAGAGAGACTGAAGCTGAATTGGAGGAAGACAAAGATCGTAGAGATTTTCAAAGAGTGAACTTTGTTGGAAACGGTGACTGTTTCAACTGGGATGACTGGCACAGAGCTGTCGAAAACCCGTACATTGATAGTGTTATGATTGGTCGTGGTGCTCTTATCAAACCATGGATTTTTGAAGAAGTTAATTCTAAACAGTACTTGGACAAATCTGCTACTGAAAGACTGGAAATGATCAAGACATATGCTAACTTTGCCATGGAACATTGGGGTACAGATGAATACGGTATCGCTCTCTCCAGAAGATTCTTGTGTGAGTTCCTATCATTCTTCCACAGATACACACCTTATGGTATCTTGGAAAGATATCCTATCAAATTGAATGAAAGGCCAGAGAATTGGAAAGGTAGAAATGACTTGGAAACATTATTGGGAAGTGGTGATTACAAAGATTGGATCAAGATTTCAGAAATGTTCTTAGGTCCTGCAGGTGAGAATTTCAAGTTTACTCCAAAGCACAAGAGTAATTCTTATGAAAATTGAAAGAATAGAATAGACAGTTGCTATTCATTAGGTTTAGTAAATTTGGATCTACATGGTTGTTTTTTCTATGACTGCATATTCAGATATTTGAAAAAGTCATCAAGTGGTAGTACCCTTCTCCTGGAACGTGTATGCGTATTATGATGTAAATCTGCTTGAAAACACCTGCTTCCAGCCATGGTGAAGGATATATGTTTCCTTGGTGTATAGATCTAATGGTTATTTGCTCAAAATAGCATCACAAATGTAGCTAGCTGCGTAACGTTCCAAATTTAGAACCTCCTAGTACATACTTGTAGATAGTTTTCGATGTTGGAGCCGTTCCCTCCTGACTAACTAAGCTGTAGAAGTAGTTGTAATGCATTGTCGGTATTTAACCTCTGAGACTGTGTATATGTCAGGAAGTGAAAAGACGTTCACCAAGCTATCTCGTGGGGAAGGGCATGACAAAGTCTAGAAGTTGTCCTTACTTTATAAAGCCGAAGCTCCAATCAAGCTCCAAACCCTCAATATCACAGAGCCACAATGCCTCTACAAGGTCAAACTTTGACCACGGCCCAAACAAAGTATGATAAATCAGCCAGAATGTAGCTCCAGCACTATTTTCTTGGCTCGGAGAATATTACATAATATTCCGAGATATGTCCGCTAGTTCCTCCGCTAGATCTCGATTAACTCCGAAAACTTACAAATCAAAATGCAAGAAATCAACACATTTTTCTCTCCTAGACGAAATCAAAACATAGGATGACAAAATGTTAGCAAGCAAGAAAAATGTTTATAGAGCAATGGATTTCTCCAGCAATGGATTTCTTCAGTTTCCAATAGCTATCACTCTTTTTAATCTGAAATTCTCCATTAAATGTCAACTCCAGCTCTAAACTACTCAAAAACAAACTTATTTAAGCCAATTAAAGTTGGCTCAGTTGAACTAAAGCATAGAATCGCTTTAGCCCCATTGACCAGAAACAGACTGATCGATGAAGGTAACATCAATGTTGAATTGGCTAAAGAATACTACTCACAGCGTTCCAAGAGGGAAGGTACTTTGGTCATCACTGAAGGTATCTCTATTAATGAGGACTTTGTTGGTACTCTCCCACCTGCCTTTGCAGGTCTGTCATTACCAATTTTAAATAATGACAACCGTCAATCTGATTGGAAGGAGATCATAGAGGGCGTGCATGCTAACAAATCATTCGTCTTCGTACAATTATGCTGGATTAATTTCACTCAAGACGTCAACAATTACACTGAGGCTGACTTAAAACGTGGTATTAGTGACGCTGTCGCTGCTGCTCAAAGAGCTTTTGAAGCTGGTGCCGATGGTATTGAACTACATATGGGTAATGGTACTGAATTCTACAAAATTGGTCAACCTGGAATTAACAATAGAAGTGATCAATACGGTGGTTCAATTGAAAACCGTTCAAGATTCGCCTTGGAATTATTACAAGCTGTGGGTAACAAATTCGGTTATGAAAGAGTCGGTATTCGCATTTCGCCATTTTACAGATTTGATGAAGCTCAACCAGTCGATAAGTTTACTACCGCTCAAGCTGCTTACTTCGTTGGTAAAGTTGAGGAACTAAGAGTACAAGGTAAAGAACCAGCTTACCTCTCCGTCATTGAAGCTAGAAATCAATACGTTGAAGGTGCTAAAGATCCATTTACTTTTGAAAATGTTGACTTTGTTCCTGCTATCTATAAAGGTGTTGTTATTAGAGCTGGTAATTTCATTGTTGAACCAGAAAAGTTAAACTTTGTATTGCAAAGTGATAAGACCATTTTGGCTTTTGGTAGATACTTTATCGCTAATTCAGATTTACCTGACCGTTTAGAGAAAGGTATCGCATTGAATGCTTATAACAGAAATACTTTTTATACCAGAGGTAGAGAAGGCTACACTGATTATCCACTAAGTTCTTAAGTTTTAATTGCACTACAGGTTTCATGATAGATTAATAGAAGATAGATTACAGAATCACATTGATGCAATATAATGCTGTAGTTTTTAAGCGTACATATATGGGGACAGATTGCGGTCCATCTAACGAGCACAAACAATTAATATAGAAAGCTTGATATTCAGTCATCGCTTTTAGTTCATTCCTCGAAATACCGTTGTATATGATATATTATCGTATAAATATTCAAGCTGCAGTAATTCTTAGATCGTAAATATTGCGATGACTATTACATTAATTAGACAAGTATATTCGCAGACTTTTGATAGGATTTTTCTGAGAGTAACATCCATAGTATTGTTAGTTAGCCGGGTGGTGCTGTGTTACACCCTATAGCTGTAGGGAATTACTTGATAGACCAATTATCAACTCATTATAAATATTATTGTCTTGATTAGACGCACCAGCTGATTCTATCCATCGGTATTTTACAGACTTTTTAGGAAATATGTAGCCGATCGAATATGTAATATTTATATTTCAAAACGATGGCGCCCTATCAAATAATATATATATATATCTCATATATATGGAGGTCGTTGTTAGCAGCATTCCATATATATATATATATATATATATATGTATATATAATTATATCTACAGATAGATAGTCGAACTACAGAATAGCTAGAGTATAAATTTATGTGTAGTAATAGTAAAAAAAGTATAAGGCAAACCCACTTTTAACCAAGACAATAAAAATTTTAAACATGAAGAAAAAAAAAAGGAGATCAAAAGTCTAAATCAATAAAAGGAAATATCCACCGGACAGTTGAATTAAGATCCATTATGATGATAGATAGATAATTATACAAAAAATAGAGATTAAAGATCAAGCATCACAAATAAGTAATTCTCATCCCAAAAATATGCAACAGAAAAGGAGACGCTAGATTTTATAGTACAGAAAAGCATAACCACAAAAAACACAAATACCATTATCATCCTTGCCGACAGCAAATTTTAATGAGTGGAATGACCACGATGATACTTCAGCCCATTCAAGTTCTTATAACGTTTCCCACATACCTCGCATCTATAAGGTTTATCCTGTTCCAAACCATTCCCATCATTAGGGTCCACCACGGAATAAGTCCCATCAGGGTTCAAGTGTAATTTTTGGTTTTGATGACCATGTAATCTATGATATTTCAAACCGTTTTGATTCTTGTAGTTCTTGTTACAACCAATAACTGGACATGTGAAGGGTTTTTCAGAGCCCTGGGCGACGTATAAATTTCTTGATGGATCATCAATATAGCCTTCATCCATCTCTTCATCAAGATCCATTGCACTATCATCGTTATTTATTGAAATAGGGAAAGGGGTGGATTGCTGAGTATGCTGTGATGCTTGTGATGCAGAGACATTAGAACTGATTAAGTTGTTATTGTTGAATTGGGATTCGACATTGTTTGGTAAGTTTTGGAATTGGAATTGTGATTGTGGGACTGTGGAGTTGGAATTACTGAATTGATTACGGAGTTGTTGATGAATGTTGTTATTGCTTGACTGTTGAGACTGTATTTGTGATGATTGTTGTTGGGAAATTTGCTGTTGTTGGAATGGAGACGTAAAGCTAAAACTGGAGTTTGATCTATCATGGGTGTTTTGGTTCACCTGTTGTTGAGAATGAGGTTGCTGTTGTACAGCGGCCTGTTGCTGATGGTGATGGTGTTGTTGCTGATGCTGCTGCTGCTGCTGGAGTTGCTGCTTGCGTTGGATGGAATTAATAAAGACATCTGTGGTAGAAACAGTATCAAAATTCTGAATAGGTTTCGGTTGATGGGTGGGTGGAGTTGGACTAATATGAGACTCTTCATAATGTTTTAATAGATCATGCAAAGTAGGTAGTAACTGACCACAACAACTATAATCTTTACAATAATTTGCTTCTAAATCAGGAAGATAACTAGATTGGATAGGTGGAGATAATGCACTTTGATGAAGGTGTGGTTGATTATTAGTGTAATTATTCAAGTTATTTTGCATCATAACTTCATCTTTCAACCAACTGCCAATAGTTAGAGAACCCCAACTTATACCACCAACACCTTGGGAGTGAGCTATCGATTCCCTTCTGAAGTTTCGTTGATTATTAATATTTATCGAGTTGGAACCATGACCCAATTGCTGGAGTAACTGCTGATGTTGGTTTGAACTTGAGTTTTGATGGTGTTGCTGAGTAACATTTGTATGACCAAAGACAGAACCTGAACGTTGTTGATAACCGATGTCGATTGGTTGTGACAGCGAACCGTCTTTTGTATTGGGTATGCTGATAGCTGATGCCTGGTTGAAAAAACTATTGGAACTCATAGTTTAGTACTCTTATTGGGTTTGTGATATAAATAGTGAAACAAGAGACACTATGATGCCAATATCGTTTTGATCTAATGAGCAGTTCAGCAGTTCAGGGCTTCGTTAATGGCAAACCTGGTTGATAAGGAGATGTGGGTTTCAACGGCTTTGAAAACAAAAATTAAAACCAAGACCAAAATGGGTACACTTTTGAGCGAAGTAGCTATACAGTGTCCAGTGTAAAGCAGAGCAGAAACCAAAGAGTTATAATGAACAGAGAAGAAAGTGGCGGTGGCACTTGTCTGTTTTTTGATTAGTTTGGCTTCAGTTGAAGTCGTTTGGACTTTGAAATTGTGCTGGAAAGTTTCTTTTTCCGTCTTGGACTAATTAAATTATCCTAGTTAAAATGTAGTGGGAGATTTGATTCACTTAGCACAACCAGTAATACTGAGGCAAAAAAAATGACCACCTGGAAAAGAGTTAAACTTGGTTATAGAGAAGATTCTATGTGATGAGTAAATGGTGTTAGTACTTTTCCTACGAATGTTGAATTTACCTTGTCCAATGTCCATCGCCATCTCCTAAGCTTGACCCAGAGGGAGATCCGGCCCCAGGACCTGCAGTTTCTCACATAAAATCACGAGTAGGGTAACAGAAGTCGGAGGACGAAAAGGGCAACTTCCGGCTCTTTTCCATACTTAAGAGCTACTTCCGATTTCAATGCACGTGATAGAGAATTGGACATATCTCTGCATGGTGATCGAGTGGCACATACTTTGTCTCAGTGGCAGCCAATCAGAAGTCCCGAATGGCATCGAGTGGGCTGAAGGTTCTGTAGCGATGGCCGGAATTCCACTGGCGCTTGACAAAAGGTGGACTAAAAGGTGGACTGGTGGATGATGGTGGATTGCCGATGTATATTCTCCCTGGGCTCTGGTGCAGGCTTCTTTGCAGTGATTTCAGTACTACTTCCAATTCCCTTCGAAGACCCCCCATCCAGGTGTTTGCTGTAATTATTTATCATGGATCTATGCCTTTAACACCAATTCAGTATAACCCTGATCATGGTATTATAATAAGTAGTACTACGTCATGGTGTTTTCATTACAATTTTCTTGAGTCGATATAATTGTACCTCATGATGTGATGTAACTACATACTCATAAGAGAACGCAAGTGTGCAACGATGTGACAAATTCACTACAAATGACCCGGGACGCAAACTTGCTCTTGTCAGAAGTATGAGCTTCATTAACTCTTATAGAGCCCTTGAGATACGAACACACACACTTTCTCATCTTCAAACATCTTTAACGTGTATTATATCGGAGAAAAACGTTAAAAACCTTATTTTTTCACGGCAATCATTGTAAAATGAAAGTTTTACTGGGCAAAGTCCGCACTGAATTTTACACCGATCTGATTCGCGAAGTTGAAAGTACACTTAAGATTTCATCATGAATCAAGGTGCTACAAGAGTAGGCACTTGCCAACAGTTGGCAAGGGGTTGTGATCTCTCTATGAAACTCTATGACGTTATCATCTATTAGTCAGTTTCTTTCCATGAGAAACTAATTACTTTTGTTAGTACTACCTGCTAGTAGTACGTCTTGCTGCCAAATACACAAGCTTAGTCACATGACCTTCACTTAATTTTAATTTTGTGTCACGTATAATATTGACAGACTATTACGCTTTAATGACACCAAAACTAAATTCCAGTTTGATTGCTTTTTGCAAACAAAACGCAAAAGCAACAAATAAAATTCAATAAAGTATTTCCTTCTCTTTATTACCTTCATAATTATTAACATCCACTCAGTTTCAAAATGGCTTTATATTACAACTTAGTTTTCGGTTTACTAATCATTGAGATGATCCTATTTGCGGCATTGTCGCTGCCATTGCCTTCAACCATTAGAAGACCAATGATCAAAGCCATCTCAAAACCATTTCAATTATCAGAAGTTAGTATTGCGATAAAATGTATTTTGGTTTTCATTCTGATTTTGTTCGTTGATTCTGTTAACAGAGTACAGAGCATCAATGAAGAATTGAGTGGGTTCAGTAAGAATGTCTCTGGTTCATCTGCTCAATCGGCATCTTTGGTCACCGATAGATCAGAAATTCAAGCCAGAAAGTTTTATGCACAAAGAAACTTGTACCTTACCGGGTTCACTTTGTTCTTGACATTGATTGTCACCAGAACATACGGTTTAGTTGCTGAATTGTTGACTTTGAAAGATGAAGTGAGAAATACTGAACCTTCTGAAGAGGTTACAAAGTTACAAAAGCAATTGAACGAAAAGGATGCAAAGTTAACCTTGTTACAAGAACAAGCAAAGAGTTTGGGAGAGGATTACCACGAGTTGAATGAAGAAGTTAAGAAATCTTCCACTGAAAAGAAGACTGCCACTGAAAAGAAAACGGAATGAATTCTTTTAAGGTGGAAAAATAAAAGAACTTATGACCAACCTTTGAAATTATCGCGTGTATTTTTCACAGATCAAACACTCTTACTATTTGAGCTTTTATGTAAACAGCAGTTGCTTGATTGAATCGTATCTTGCAATATTAAATTGAGACCAAATTTATTCTCGACATTCTGTAACTGAATTGACCTCCAAAACACCATTCAATTCCACATTGTCAGGGGGGAACAGGTTGACTGAGGTAAAAATTTCAAGGTTAGGATCTCTTTCATTAATCTCTGATTATACCGAATTTACTTACCCAGCAGCAGGTCGTGCCCGCCATTAATATCACCGGTTTGCAGATTGATCTGTTTCCATCTCATCAAATCGTATCCTCCCCACAATCAATTACCTGAGTTTTCACTTATTGCATCGAGAATGATCTATAGCGGGAATCAATGGGGACCTTGATGATCATTGAACAGAGCCACCGTATTCATTGGTAAGTTTTCTCAAAACAGCTGGTGATTGCAAATTTATTGCACTTATCCTTATCCGAAGACTGGTCCAGACTCTAGAGAAGCTGTGGGAAATCTCTAGAGTTTATGGAAACCAGTCTTTGCGAGTTTGAAGCGCTTAATTCAGCACTCTGTACAATAAGCGCATTTTAAGGTTTAAGCAATTTTTCCTTTGATGGAGCTCTGAGGGAATTAAGCGATTACTGCTTTTTCCATCATATATGGAATCTATGGATTGAATTTCCGAAGGAAAATACTCAACAGATCAGGTTGTCGGACCTTGTTCATATATAAATGCCACCCACTATTGGAAGTTCCTTCAACAAGAGGTACGAGTCCAACGAAGACATAGAACCTCATTCCTTCGATGAGTGCTTGATATGAAGGTGCTCCAGGGACCTACTCCTAAGTTCTAACCCCTAAGTGTACCTAGTTCAAATACGGCTTCCTTCATTGAATTAGGATTTATTCCCCACGTTAACTCAGACTTCATTGGTCAATGAGTTAAAAGGTTGAAAGGCTTATGTCACTCCAATTTCTTCCGATATGCAGATCATTAGTTGTTGTAGATCGTGGAGTGATTGAGGTTTATTTACCCGGGAAGAATTCAAGGTGGTTTATACATATATTTAATTTCCAACTGTAAAAAAAATCAGTCCCTCATGATTTCGAGAAAAAAGAGTTTATAAACTATGAAACTTAAGTTAGAAGAAACTAGACACAGGGTTTGACCCCATTTTCCTTTGGACTCCTTATGACACACTCTAGTTTCTCCGATCTTTTAAAATGATGGAGGTATCCGAACTTTTGGGTTTTGAGGTTCGTCCGCTCCTGATTACAAGTTTTTTCGAGAATTTCTGGGGTAGACGTGGACTTGTATCAAAACTTCTCCAATTGTAGGACCTTTTCGACGTTGAGCGATGGGCTGTCATAAAAACCAGTCATAATGCACCCCAGTAAATACTCTCTGTCTGGGTGTTGGGTATCATCACTAGTTGCGGAATTGAAGCCCCAGTTGTAGCTTGTGTATATATAAAAGACTATGAATCTCATTTTTGTGTAACTGTTTGTGTCTTTGTGGTGAAAGATTACACAAATTGGATGAAGTTTTTCACAATTGAAGCCACCTTGATAGCTTTGTCATCTGCTGCTGCTATTCATTACGATGACGCTTGGAATAAGACAGCTAATAATATAACAGCTCCCGGTCTCTATGATACATCACTACCTTTCTACCCTTCCCCACAAGGTGGCCGTTTACCAAATACCAAATGGGCATATGCTTACGAAAAAGCTCGTGCTATAGTCAACCAATTGACCCTAACTGAAAAAAACAACTTGACAACTGGTCAGGGTCTATTAAGTGCAGGTCCTTGTTCGGGGAACACTGGTTCTGTTCCAAGATTAGGAATTAATAGCATTTGTATGAACGATGGTCCATTGTCAGTCAGAAGTGTTGATTTGACAACAGTATTCCCAGATGGAGTATCTAAGGCACAAACTTGGAATAAACGATTGATCTATGACCGTGCTGTTGCTGTGGGTGCGGAGTTCAAAGAGAAAGGCATTGATGTCATGTTTGGTCCTGTCTATGGTCCATTAGGTGTTAAAGCTCAAGGTGGTCGTGGCTGGGAAGGGTTCGGTCCAGATCCATATATTGAAGGTGTTGCTGCTTATTTGAGTACGCTGGTATCCAAATTCAAAGTGTCATTTCTAACGCTAAACACTTTATTGCCAATGAACAAGAGCATTACAGACTACCAAAAGTTGACCGATTCGGTCCGTAGGATCCTAAACTAGTAAACACTACTGAGACTCTGTCTGCTCAAATAGACAATCGTGTGATGCATGAACTATACCTATGGCCGTTTGCGGAGGCTGCTAGAGCTGGTGTTGGTTCTGTCATGTGCTTCTGTAACAACATCAATGGTACTTCAGCCTGTCAGAATTCTTATACTTTGAATTACTTATTGAAAGAAGAGCTAGGTTTCCAAGGGTTTGCTGTTTCTGACTGGTTAGCTTTAGATTCAGGTGTCGCCGCAGCCCTAGCAGGTCTTGATGTCAATAGGCCTGGTGAATCTGAATTCTTTGGTGGAAACTTGACTCTTGTCGCTCTAAATGGTAGTCTTCCATTAGAAAGGTTGGATGACATGGTCACGAGAGTCCTCGCTGCTAAATTTTAAGCTGGCGTGAATAATCCAGATGGTCCAAACTATTCTTCTTCTACATTCCTAACTTATGGCCAAGAGTATTTTAGCCTTAAGGAAGGTCCCATTGCCAAGTTAAACGAGCATATCGATGTCCGTTCCGATTTTAGTTACTTCACATCATTGCGCACGGCTACTGAATCAATCATTTTATTGAAGAACGAACAGGAAGCCTTGCCTTTAAAGAAGTCAAGGGATAAAAGAGTTCTTTTATTAGGTCAAGCTGGTGGTGATGATGCACAAGGTACTCAATGTTCACTTTCTGGCTGCGGTAAAGGTGCGGTTGGTACAGGTTATGATTCTGGCTCTGGCACTTTCTCATACTTTATTACTCCTGCGCCAAAGAATTAGGTGTCGCTGTCGATTTTGTTTCTGAGAGCTGGGATTTGGAGATCTCTTACGCCGCTGTCTCAAAAGGCGTTGATGCTGCTATTGTCTTCGCTAACAGTGTTTCTGGTGAAGAAATCGGTTATATCGAAGATAACTATGGCGATTTGAAATAACCTTTCATTATGGCATAACGCTGACAATTTGATCAAGAACGTTTCAACTATAAATAATAACACAATTGTCGTTATTACTGCTGGTGCTGAGATTGATTTGGAGCCATTTATTGAGAACCCTCACGTCCCTGCTGTTATTATTTCTTCATATTTGGGTCAAGATGGTAGCACCGCATTAGCCAGTGTCTTATTCGGTGACGAGAATCCTTCAGGTAAATTAGCCTTCACTATTGCTAGGAATACAACTGATTACATCCCAATTGTGAAATACACTGATAATCCGGAACCTGTTGACCGCTTATATGAACGCAGTATCTTCATCGATTACAAATACTTTGATAAATATAATAGGCCTGTGAGGGACAAATTTGGCTATGGTCTCTCATATTCAAATTTCACATTATCCCACTTGTCTATCAACCAGTTACAAAACTCAAGAAATTGAAGAAGATCTTATTGAATTTCCCGCTCCATACACATTTCAGAACTCATCCTTGAATCCTAATTACTAGGCAGTTCCACAAGGGTTCTCCGAAGTTGATTCTTATGTTTACCCTTACATCAATTCCCCAAGCGATGTCAGAAATGGCAGCTATCCATATCCTCAAGGGTATTCACCTCAACAGCTTGAGAAGCCTACTTCTAGAGCTGGCAGTGGTCCAGATGGTAACCCAAGACTATTTGGCATTGGCTACTACGTCAATGCCAAAGTCACTAACAATGGTCCTCACAGCGGTGCTTTTGCCGCTCAGCTATACGTTGGCTTCCCAGATTCTGATGACTTCCCAGCTCCCAAAATCCAACTCCGTGGTTTCGATAATGTATTCTTGGCAAATGATGAAACTAAACCTGTTGCTTTTGAATTAACAAGAAAGGACTTATCCGTTTGGGACACCAAAACACAACAATGGTTAGTACAGAGAGGTGATTATAAGATCTATGTTGCTTCTACATCAAGAGCTTTAGAGCTAGTTGATATAATCACTCTAGAATAAACATTTCGCTCATCATGATTCTATCATTTTTAAATTTGAGTAGACTTTGAGTTAGTGTATGCTTATTTTTTCAGATTGAAAGTAGACTATAAAAGCTTAGATTCCTTAATGAATGGCTTTGTGGTCGCTGTACCCCGTTTGCCTATTTTGCTTGGATCTGTGAGGTAGTGATGTGGAGAGCGATTGAAGGCTATTCGTGCAATAAATTTCCTAATGGGGAATCTCCAACCGGTGACTGAAAAAATCTTGATTATGAAGTTATCCACTTTCAGCTCATCGAGCCTTCTGATAAGGAGCTTTTGACATAAAATCTAAGGAGAAAATCGGGGAGTCGTTTGTTTATATATTGCGAATCATTCACATTTTTGAACGTGTCGTCAGTTTCTTTGAAAAAAAGGGATATACTATTCAAATATGGAACAAATAACACCAAGAGATCCAAAGAACAATCCATTAGCCATCATCAAACGTTTCCAAAAGGAGGGGAAACCCGTTCATATTGCCGGTCCCATGGTACGCTACTCGAAGCTTCCCTTCAGGGCGTTGGTGAGAGAATATAACTGTGACATAGTCTATTCCCCAATGATCTTAGCTCGTGAGTTTGTTAGAAATGATATTGCAAGGCTATCGGATTTTACTACCAACCATTCCGATACGCCGTTGATCGTTCAGGTTGGTTGCAATAATGTTACTGATCTGATAAGGTTTATCGACATGATTCATCCGTATGTCGATGGTGTTGGATTGAACTGTGGCTGTCCAGTCAGAGAACAAGTACAAGAAGGCATCGGAGCCGCTTTAATGGAGGAAGCTGATCTAGTTGCTAGTATGGTGAGAGCTGTCAAGGAAAAGTATGGTGATAAAGTCACTTTTGAGACGAAAATCAGAATTCATAAGGATCTAGACAAGACTGTTGAATTTGTGAAGAAAGTTGAAGCTGCAGGTGTAGACTTCATTACCGTTCATGGCCGTACCAGAACTACGAGGTCTTCGGTGCCTGCTAATTTCGATGCTATTAAACTAGTGAAAGAGACTGTTAAGGTTCCAGTTATTGCTAATGGTGACTGTTTCTCATTGGAAGATGTTAGTAAAATCGTGCAATATACCAAAGTTGACGGTGTCATGGCTGTTCGTGGAGTATTAGCCAATCCTGCTATGTTTGCTGGCTATAAGAAAGCACCATGGGGTTGTATTGAGAAGTTCTGGGAGTATGCTACAGCATATGGTCTTCCATTCAGATTGATTCAACATCATTTGAGCTGTATGCTAGATACCCAGATCTCTAAAGGGTTATATAAGAAGATGATGGAGTGTAAAACATTAGCAGAAATGATAGACTTCTTTGATGATAACTTTCAATTGAAGAGGTCTTATGAAAAAGGATTTGGTGAATCTGTTGAGATACAGTATAGAAGCCAAAGGGATATTCATATTTAGGGTATTTAAATTTATTAATGGGTAAATGGTTTTGTCACTTTGGTACTCTTTGCATAACTTCTCATTTAGCCCTAATATAAATCTATGTTAAGTGAGCGGAGTTCACTGACACTAGAACAATGGCCTGATGGAGAGACGACCATCTCGAGACAAAACCATGTATGAATACTTTAGAAGAAGAGAGATAAAACTGGGAAGGTCTTAGTCTTTATAGAGATATTGGAATGAGATACAGAGACCTAACTCTATCAACAGTAGACCATATATGGAAAGGTTACGATACCCGCCGAAGCACCGTCGTACAAAAAAAAAACCAAATTTTCAACTTGTTACCAAATTTCCACTTCACTTTCTACTACTACAAAGGTCAATAATGTATGTGAAAGAATGAATATTGTCATATAGTCTTCAGCATACAATTCAGAGGATGAAAAACTTCTATTTTTTCGAACCATATTGAACAAATATCCATGGTGAATCGTCTTGACTCGCTTTTTTGTGATGACTGGTTCTTTTGTCATAGTTACACTGATTTTTGGCTTTAAATACTGAAGACTGTATTAGGGGAACCGAGTTAATGTTATTTTACTAACTGGGAATACTAGTCACATCTATCATGGCTTGATTGTCTAATATATATATATATATATTCTTTGAAAGAGGTTCGTAATTGTAGTCTTTACATCCCTGAACCAAAGTTGTACAAAAACCGTCGAAGTCCACCACACGGCACTTAATTACACCTATGAGGAAAACAAAGATCAATATAGATCGTAAACATTAAACCCAAATTAGAAATGACGTTTTATTTTTTTACAGATTTTTTTTTAACTATTATAAAGATTTCATTAAAAAAACTTAAGCTTCTTCTTCTTCAACGACAACGGTGTTTAAACCTTTGACTGAAGCAACGTTGACTGGTTCGACATAGGAGAACAATTTTTCTTCGGCATCTTCTTCTTCGTTTCTTCTTCTTGAGATTCTGATTCTTAATCTGAATGGAACACCTTTGATACCACGTTTCCAGATTTCTTGGTTTAATTTAGGATCTAATCTGACATCGGCAGTACCTAAGTGTAATTTGGCAAATTTCTTGATTTCCTTAACGGCTTGTGGAGCACGCTTTTTGAATGAAACACCGTGTAACTAAATGGATCGTTAGTAATATGTTCATATTGCTTGAAAAATTTATCATATTGCTATTTTGTTCAGCCATGATTGAAGATGTGATGTAGATTATTACTTCATTGTAATATTTGAAGATGAAGATATATTGTCACTGATATGCTACTGATTTTTAAGGGACTTTTTGACAGACCTCTCAGATACGTGGTGTTGCCGGCACTTGGTTCAATCAGACACGCTGTTTCCTGGAACTTCGATCATGGGAAATTACTGATCTTTTTTTTTACTGTGGGGTCTCATTCTCTTGGATGTGCCCGTTTCTGGACCACTTATGTGCGGTGATGATGAATTCTAACTTTCAATCCTCAATCTTCAATCTTCAATCGCAGTTGGAACAAGCAATGAATTCTTCCGCTATTGACTCACTCTTTTGTGTAAGTTGATGGTGTATTCACGGGTGACAACGTCTTTTAAGGCTGATCTGTTACTGGACATTTTTAATCGTGTGGTCGAATAGAATAATCAATGGTTAGAGTTAGGCCAAAAAAATCAAAATTTTGTTGATATTGCAAAAAAACAGTGGAAAAATTCGGCTTACTGTGGGGCCTACCAGAGACTCTCTCTATATGTGTCACTACCAAAAGTGAAATTTTGGGGGGTTGAGACTTTTGTTTCTTTTCGCGAATTTTCAACATTCACCGTTCCGCGAATCTGCGATCTTTGGTATATTATGCTGCCCTAACCAGTATAGGACTGCGTGGTGTTAGGGTGTTGTGAAAGAAAGCCCTCACAATAGCACGTGAGTAGTAGGGCTACATGCCAAGTTCATATCATTAATTCATTATCTATCAAGGATTTCTATTCGAAACAGTAAACTTTGTTAGTCTTAGTTCCCCATAGACTGAAGAGTTCACTACTTGTTGTTGATAATTCCCTTGGAAGATTCTCATCTGTGGAATTAAAAGAATCATAACCATTTGCTCTTCTTATATCAAGTTCGAACAATGCACACAGTGAGCATAGAATTCTGCCAGTTATCCGTTTATTTTTCACAAGTTCTATGAAATCCTCCAGTTCATTGATATTATCTAGCGCAACATTATCAACCTTTAGCGTTTCTGTTTCTATGTTTCTATTGATCAAGACAGGGTTCACATTATTCATGATGAATTGTAGCTTTGGTAACACAGAGGGGAGATGATCTTTAACTCTGTCAAAATAAGAAATTGCCAAGTCAGCATCACCTATTATCAGTGATACCAGCATACTTAGGAGTGTAAGCTGAATCCCAAATTCTGAAGACTCGGTGTTGTCTATGCTTTTCCAAATAGAGTCGGAATGTGTCAAGAATGTGAAATACTCTCTTTTGGCAATCAGGGTAGCAGAAATGCTAAATGCAAGGACATGGATGATATCAAATGATAAAGAATCTTTATTCTTTAGATAGCTAGCCCTGGAATCCCATAGCTGCAAATAATAGTCGTTCAAAAGAGCAATGCTGGGACCCACATTTCTTAATCTAATCAGCAAGAACTTGAGGCTTAAAGGAACGTTTGATGGAAACAAAAGGACTGCAGAAGAAGATAAACTGGGGTGTTTAGTAGCTGGAGAACTGAGCTTCACAATACCATCAAGAGCAGTGCTCAATCGTTTGGCTTCTTGTTGGGCCAATTGTAACTCATTAGCAAATAGTAATGAGGCGAGTCTTAGCTCCCACAGCTGGTACAATTCAATGACCTCAGTAGGAGACTTGAGAGCTTTTTTCAAGGTCAGAGCCTCTTTGGCATACAATGAAAGCTGAATAAATGTTCTATATCTGTGTTCTGAAGGAATTGTGGACGTATTGAGAGCCTTTAATATTGTGATGATTCTATCAAGCGGTTTGACAGGTTCCTTTGATATCTCCACCATTGGAGCCTGGACAAAAAGAGCCGAACTCCATAATACTTGGTATTGTTCCAAACTCATTTCTATAACAGCAGAATGACAATAAATTAGCACCGGTTATCAGCACCAAGTTGAGTATAAGAAACGGTTAATCTAACGCTTGTCTGAAGCGGTTATCAGTAGGTGCGTGGAAATAATAAATCAACAATTTTCGCGAAATGTTCCCGCGAAAGTTCGATGAAGTGAAAATTAAGGAACGTTACTTTATTACACAAAGGAAGTGACAAATCTTCGAGATAAACGGACTCAAACTTGGTAGTTTTCAAGTCTTAAAGCCTCTGAACAATACTTTGTTTGGCAAAATAAAAGCTTATCAACTGCAAAACTCTATTAATATGTCCGAAACAAATCCAAATCCCCGTCCAAATCTGCCATCTGTACTAAACGATCAAACGAGTTACCCACAAAAGGACCAAGGCCAAAGACAAAGTTTTGGCTCATCGAATGGTATCAGACTGCCGCCGATTTCATTTTTATCCAAAATGCCAAACATCCAACATAACCAATTGAGCCATCCTTCCTCTTTAGGAAGCCTTTTAAACAACATTCAAGCCAATCCCTCAACTGACACAAACAAAACTAATTTACTTGAAAACAAATCTCAAACTCCAGTTCAGTCGCTTCTTAATGCAAATGATACACCAAAATCTCAACTCACACCATTTCCATCATTTCTAAGCAATCAAACAGTTTCCAATGTTTCATCAGAAAGCGATCGTTTACCTAACAAGCCACAACCTTCCCTTTTGAATGATAACAAAAGCTCACCACTCCCACAAACATTGCCCCAGCCAGTTCATTTAAAGCAGGAGATAACAAAACCTGACATCGAGGAAGAGAGTGATGAGGACATTATCAAATATTATGAGAAGAAGTATGAAATTAATGATTTCACAAGTGAAGAGAAACATGACATCTTACAACACGAAAAGAGAGCTAGAATAGAGAAGGCTAAAAACCCAAACTACAAGACTTATCTATGTTATTCTATCATTAAGAGATTGAATGCTGTACCTCCAACAAAGAGAAGCTCAGAGAAATCTCCACAAGTTCCAGATAAAACCCCACATGTTCCAGAGAAACCTGTTAAAATAGCGAAGAAATTCGTCAAGAAGGAAATTATCATCAATAACGATGATGTTTTAACTTACGCATCAAAATTCCCAAGAAAATATTTGGGATCAATTATATATACACCATACCCAACTCGCTCTGCATACAAACAACTCCCATTCTACACAGGTGAAGTGAATGACGATGACCATCAGATCGTCCCTTTGCTACCAAACTTGAGAGAGCACATGAATTCGATAATAACTGTGAGGATCCCATCTTTTCAAGTGAATGATGTCATTAATAATCCAAACTACTTGAAACGTGCCATTTGGGGTACGGACATCTATACGGATGATTCTGATATTCTATTACTACTGAAACACAATGGGTTTCTACCTGTGATTGACCCACAGCTTGAAACTCCCCAATCAAAGGATGATGAAGAAGACTCAAAGACAGAAGCAGTGGAGAAGAGAACGCCAGGCAATTTGAAGAATAAGCAGAATATTACACAATCTGTGTCAAATTTCAGAGAATTTGTGAACATTATTAGTGGTGATATTCATGTTGATATCATTGTCCTACCACCTTTAAAAGAATACCGAGGGATCTACCGTAACGGTATTAACTCAAGGTCGTGGGATACACCCCATGATGGTGTCAGCATTGCAATTCACGGTGTTCGCTATGGTGAAAAGAACAGTGCAGTTGAATCTCTCAATACTGTTGAAGTGAAAAAGAGAAAATTAGACGAAGTTGCACAGCTAGTTGAGGGGTCTTATTATGAAAGAATAGAGGGCGAAGGAAGATTCAAGCTTAATAAACAAGCTTGGACCAAGGCAAAATTAGAATTGGAGCAGGAGAAGGCTGAACGGCTAGAAAAGTTGGAAAAGAAACGAAAGAAATGAAAAAGAAGAGAATGAAACAGTTTCATATTTTAATAATGTATGTCTATAACTCCATATCCACCATATGATTGAATCTCATTGAGATGAAGTAACTTGAAATCTCTCATCTCCAATTAGCTATCTACCAATTTCTAACTACAAAGTTGTTACTCTCCGTATTGGTCGTGAAAAGTCTCCTAAGGCGGACTGAACTCTCTTGCAAGCTGCTGATGTCAACAATTGTTGGAAGAGATCGTGTATCGTCTTTCCGGATTTACGTGGAATTACTCAGTCAATTGATTTGTTTGAAGCCCCGGTACTTATTGCTGCGGGTAACTAGTAAGCAAAGTCACGTGAGAAAATATTTTCAAAATGAAAATTTACATAGAGAAAGAATATAGGCTTTACATCCATCAACTTTTGTTTCTAGCTCATTGTCAGTCATGTCTACTGAGGTTAAAAGAAGAAGAGTCACCCCTCCTACAAAGGCTGTGAGAGCTTCTAAGATCTTTTCACCTTTCAGAGTCATTGGTAATGTCTCTAACGACATCCCATTTACAATTGGTACTTTAGGTTCAACATTTTATATCGTCACCAGTGTCGGTAGCTCTTTCCAAATATATGATGCCAATACCTTGCATCTGTTATTCGTTTCACAGACACAAACTGAATCAAGGATTAATTCCCTGACTGCTCATTTCCAATACGTTTATGCTGTTTATAGTAACAAAGTTGGGATCTTCAAAAGAGGTAAATTGGAACATACACTTGAAGTTGACAAAAATGTTAATCTAACCAAAGTTATTGTGTTTGGTGATTATTTGGTTGCTTCATCAAATAAACAACTGTTTGTGTTCAAGAAGTCCAATGGCTTGAAAGTTGCAACGGAATTATACACTAAATTATCAATCTCCGAACTTGATGGTGAAATTGTGAATTTAAGTCATCCACCAACTTATCTAAATAAAATCGCTGTGGCTACTACAACTAATGTCTTGATTTTCAATATTCACTCAGGGAAGTTATTATACACGTCTGAAACCTTCCCAAATCAGTTGACTTCTATAGAATCAGCACCAGCGTTAGATATCGTTGCATTAGGTACCGTTAAAGGTGAAGTCATTTTATATAATTTAAAGAAGGGTAAAGTTTTGCGCAAGATTGAGTTGAGTGAGGAGAGTATTTCCACAATCTCATTCAGAACAGACGGGTTTGCTCATTTGGTTGCCGGCACCACAAGTGGTGATTTAATTTTTCATGATTTAGAACGTCGCTCAAGAATTCATATCTTGAGACAGGCACATAAGGATTCATTTGGTGGTGTCACTAAAGCACAATTCCTTAATGGGCAACCAATCATTGTTACCAACGGTGGTGACAACCAATTGAAAGAATATGTGTTTGATCCATCACTATCAACTTCTAATACTGCCATTGTTTCTCCACCACGCCATTTGAGATCAAGAGGTGGTCATTCAGCACCTCCATCCTCCATCAAGTTTGCTGATCCAAACTCACATCATATTTTAGCTGCATCAAGAGATCGTTCCTTTTGGAGTTTTTCGTTGAGGAAAGATGCGCAGTCACAGGAACTGTCGCAAAGAGTTCATAAGAGGTCAGATGGAACCCGTGCTGCTGGTCCAACTGTCAAGGAAAAATTCCCAGAGATTTTGGATATTGCTCTTGAGAATGCTAGAGAAGGTGAGTGGGATAATGTAATTACCGCACACAAGGATGAAATTTTTGCAAGAACTTGGGACTCAAAGAACAAAAGAGTCGGTAAACATACCTTGGCGACTATTGATCAAGGTTTTGCTAAATCTGTTGCTATTTCACAGTGTGGTAATTTTGGTCTTGTTGGTTCTTCGAATGGTGGTATTGGTGTTTATAACTTACAAAGTGGTATTTTACGTAAGAAGTATCAATTACATAAGAAGGCTATCACAGGTATCGCCATTGATGGTATGAACAGGAAGATGGTTTCAGCTGCACTGGATGGGATTGTTGGGTTTTACGATTTCACAAAGTCTAAATACTTGGGTAAGTTACAACTTCAAGCGCCAATCACATCCTTAGTATATCATAGATCATCAGATTTGGTGGCATTAGCATTAGATGATTTATCCATTGTTGTTGTTGATTCCATAACTCAGAAAGTCGTCCGTATATTATATGGTCATCAAAATAGAATCACTTCTATGGATTTCAGTCCAGATGGTCGTTGGATCGTTTCTGCTTCATTAGATTCCACAATCCGTACTTGGGATTTACCGACTGGTGGCTGTATCGATGGTGTAAGATTGCCAAATGTTGCCACTGGTGTTAAGTTCTCACCATTGGGTGAATTTTTAGCCACTACACATGTTTCACAAGTTGGTATTTGTCTATGGACCAACAGGGCCCAATTCAAACCTGTTTCTACAAGACATATTGATGAAGAAGATTTCCAACAGATCATTCTTCCAAACTCATCAGGTGAAGGTGGTTCATCGATCCTCGAAGGTGCCATTGAAGAGGATGAAAATGATGACGAAGAAGTATATGCCAATCATTACGACTCAGTCGATCAAATCGATCGTGATTTGATAACGTTATCAGTAGGTCCAAGATCGAAATTCAATACCTTGTTGAACCTAGACTTGATCAAACAAAGGAATAAACCAAGAGAAGCTCCAAAGAAACCAGAAAATGCTCCATTTTTCTTACAATTATCAGGTGAGAAAGTTGGTGACGAAGCATCTGCAAGAGAAGGTGTCAAGTCGTCAATTTTACCAAAAGGTACTGAGGAGAATACTATAAATGGTGTTCAATTGAAACCTGGTCAAAATATTGGATTTGAATCTGAATTCACAAAACTATTACGTGAAGGTTCCGATGCCGGTGATTATTCAAATTTCTTGAAATTCTTATCATTAGCATCGCCATCAATCACTGATTTGGAAATCAAGTCCATTAATACCCAGCCACCATTAACAGAGATGACCCATTTTGTGGAAGGTTTGACACAAGGTTATAAGGCCAATGTCGATGTTGAATTAATCGAAGCTTGGATGAACATGTTGTTAAAAAACCATGGTGATGTTTTCCAAAATGTTCCTGTCGAAGACCTTTTACTTGCTTTGGATTCCTGGTATAAAGCTCATGAGGATAAAACTGATAAATTTGATGAATTGATCAAATACTGCTCAGGGGTAATCAACTTGTTGACTACTGTATAGAATGTTATATATAGATATGCATATTGTTATCAAATGTTCATTAAGAATGACTGTTGTAATCACCAAGTTTGATTGATTTCAATTTATGAAATTTTTCGTTAGCATCAATTAATGCTTGTAGTTTACTAGAGCATCCAAAATGTACAATTTTCCCATCAGGGAACCTTGAAATGACAGAATTTGATAAGTATGTTTGGCAAACTGGACATTTTGTTTCATTTACAATGACATCAAATTTCACATTAGTCTTATCATATAGCATTGCTTCTGTCTTTACATTTTCCAACTCTCTTAAATGACGTTCCAAATTGGAATATTTGCTAATCTTTTGTTGTAATCTGATTGATTTGATCAAAAAGTTTTCAATTTCATAAATTTTAAACTCATTTGGTAAATTCTTCAAGATCTGTAAGAGTGGAATATGAGTGTTTTTGGTTGATGTTAACAATTTCAAAATTGATGACTTATCCTTATTATGATCCCAGAAAAATTTGGTTAATCTTATGAAATGTTCTTCTCCGATTTTGGAATCCTTTTCATACAATTGATTCACATAATGAGTAGCTAATGCAGGCTCATCAATTTGGAAAACAAAAGTCTTGAGCACTTCATTATGTTTTCCAAGCCTTGAAAGAATAAATGTCTTGAGAATCAATATATGGTTTGCTGGAGCTTCTATTTCACTGAATTTGGATAGCAACTGGTTCAAGTCGTAAGTTCCACTTTGTAAAAAGCTATATAGCTTCTTGTAATAGATTGACTCAATATTGAATTCTTCATGTGCCAATGAATCGAAATAGATCACCGCCAATTTTGTATTAAAAATTTGTGCATGATCTTCAAGTTCAACAACGACGTATTCCAGGTACATCCTTTCCAGATATTTGGATTTATTAGCAAGGAATTTCAACACCAATGATCTTGTGAATGTGTCCGAATATTGTGAATCAACAAAGATTTCTAAACCATGTCTTTCATCAACTTCAATTGGCCACTCCGCATATTTAATGATAAGGTCTAGTTTATCATTCTTCAGACGTTGGAGATATTTGACTAATAAGTCTGGCGAATTATTCCCCCTGCACAAGCTAGTCAGTAATTCCAAGGCCTTCTCATGATATTCTCTTTTGTAGTAGAAATCAATCAATTCAGCAGTCAAATTCTTGGACTGCAAAGTACTAATCACCAATTGTGGATCTAAATAATTATCAACCCTCACTAATGATCCAATCAAACCGACATTAATCTCAGCATAACATCGAAATAAGGTAGTATCCAAAACTGTACGGATTTGATCTATTGTATAACGACCCTTCTCGGTGAACATGCTCAGTGTCAAGACATCTTCTTTGTAATCCAACGTCTGTGACTCTGTGTTTAGCAATCTGTTTAGTTTTCTTCTGCTATCGGTAATGAACTGCGTTAATAGAAAAATGGTATTTTTGTCAATGTCTTCTAGCTTGAAATCTGTGGTGCTATCAATACCTGTAAGTTTCATTGGATACAGCTTGATAACTCTGAAAGGTGGAGCAACAAATTCTGTAAACTTTTGAATCGCTGATCTGTATTGACGATTCCTGAATTGTTGAATCCCTAATGTTATTCCCAAGTCTCGTAGTTTTAATGATTTGTCAGGGTATTGTTCCTTAGTCAACTGTTCTAATACGGCAATTGCATCATCGAGACTTTGTTTCTCAAGATTTTCAATTACTTCAGTCAATGGGTTAAACTTGTATAAAAGGATTGAATCCTTGGTGGCGGCTATGATATATTTGTTAGTTACGGAAATAGCCGTGACTTTGGGTATATCTATAATCTGCAAAGTCTTGAGGCTTTTAAAGTCTTTGACGTAAAGATGGTTCCCCGTGGGAAAGATCAAGAAGGGATTGATGAATGCAAATGGGAATTGTGGAGTATGTTCCCATTGGAAATTATCCTTTATTATATTCAATTCCTGATCTATTTCAATTGCATTGTTACCCTTTGAAATAAGGATCTTGTTGCCATTGGGTATCACCGTGACTTGTCTATTAAATACAGAGTATTTTGATTGCAATGGGATACTCCTGTTATCACCTGTTGATATCTTGTAAGAATAAAAGTTGTTCCCAGATGTCCAAATGAAATGGTCAAAACTAATAACTTCAAATGATAGGACCTTTTCATTCATTTTGAGTTGTTGAGTCATCTCGAGTTGGTCATTATACCATTCAAATAAAACAATAAGATTTCTTGTGGAAATGGCAAGGATGGTCCTATGAAGATGTTGGAATTGGACTTGATGAGTGATGTTCTTGAACCCCAAAGTCTCCAACTTTTCCAACACCGTAGCATCAAAGATAGAAACAGAGCCATCTGAACTCAGAATTGAATAAGCAGTTCCTAGCGAGACAATTGACACTGTTGAACCATGTATCAGTCCGGAGATTTGATTGTTGAGATTGAGACTTGTACTAGTATCAAAGTTGAGCAGAGACCCTGTTTTGGTAGCGATAAGAGTCCGCTCTTTATCAGAAAAGATTGCAGTCACTGGGAAATCGATTGTTGTTTTATCTATTTGGTTTAAAATGGGTACCATCGGCATTTTTTGCTTATGTCTTTTGGTGCTTAAATGCAGGTTTTCTTTGAACTGTTCGCTAATTGCTTTGTTTGTTTGTTGATGTTTTTTTTAAAGAAATCAATTATACAAAGTTATAAAGTGTTATAAAAAAATGATTTAAGTATTCAATCGTTCAATTCCACTTTGTATATGAAAGAGTCTTCAATAATGAACAGAGCCCAGTCAAATTTGGACAAAATCATCAACAAACCAAACGAATCCACTTATATTCTCAACCAAATTAAGAAAACAGACCTTATAATAGCAAACCAACTGAAGAACCTATCCCAATACAAGAAGAATAATGAGAAATTATCAAAAGATTATAACAAGCTGTTGGATAACACCCTGAAATCTGGCAAGAACCTCTCCAAAATCCAACCTTTCGCTGAAGAAATGGATCAGTCATTGAGAATACTGGAAAGAACAATGGGTATACTCGAGAAGAACAAACAACTTGAGTAGAACTACCGATAAGAACAATATGAAACAAAATATAAAATGATATTAAGGTAGATAATAGTAGAAGAATTAAACTAGCAGAATTAGGGAAGTGAAAGGAATAATAAAATCATCATCTCGTTAGGAACGTAGAGTAATAGACTGACAAGTATTGGGGCAGTTCATAAAATACAGAATGCAGTAACAAATGCTTTTCATTTCATGAACCATCAAGCTAAACCTTGCGCAGCCCTCTCCCATTTCTTGGTAGCTATCCAACCGGCATTGATAACCTTTAATGCATCTTTCAAGTTCATCGGTTTCTTTAATGTCTTCTGCTTCTCAATCAAGTTGGTATATATGATTGGATAACTATCTTTACTGATTCCAGTTAAAGAGTTCTCCAATGATCGTTGTCGTGCCTGGATCTTTTCATCAGTGGAAGCATTTAACCAAATGTTTCTTCTCTTTTCCCATACCTTGGCTCCATCAATGAACGGCTCGTTTTCCTTCCTCAACTGGTTAGCTTCAGCAACAGTATCAAATTCTTGAAACGCTGGCAGAGCAGCTGCATTGGTCTTTAGCTTATCAACAGTCATGTTATCTGTACTTTGTGAATCAATTCTTGTGGTTGCTGGTGAACGTAACGGTTCGTTAGTCTTTGTGGTGTTGTCTTGTTCAGCTTCTTCTTCACCTTGTTCCAGCAATGATGAATCGACAGAACTTGATGAAGTCACCAGGAATAGTTCGTTGACAACCTCGTCTGATGATAGAACCTCCTCAGCAAACGATCGTAGTTTGGCGGCAGCTAATGATAAGTTCAAGGAAGCCTTTATGAATAAGTTTCTAACTGACCGTAGCAAAGTTCTTCTCTGTGTGCTATGCGTTTGAACTTGGTTTTGGTTTTGGTTCTCCTGCAGTTGATGTTTGTTCTCAGTTTTCGCAATGGCTTGTTTCTTTAATGTCAATTCACTTTCTTTCTTCTTCAGCCCTTCAGACATGATATAAAAAGAACCGAAAACCTCCAAAAATAATGAGATTCGTGATGGCTCAAAAAACACTTCTGTAGTAAAACTTATATTCCAAGCTTAAGATAAATGTTCTCAGGCAGTTTAAAGAAGGTTTAAGATGCTCTTTCCAACCTTATCTTGAGGATAATAAGCTCGGTTATGTTCTTTAATGACAGTTTCCCACAAAAATTTCCAAAAGGGTGCCGCGAAATCGTTCTGTGAGGTACTTGAACTATATGAAAAGATGATAAAAATCGAAAGCAATGTATTGGCGAAGGATCTCTTACAAGGATCAATTGATTATTTATGTACTGATAATCCATACATAGCTATTTGATTAACTCTTTATGGGAGGGTTTTCACTACACAGGAAAAGCACCCACTGACAAATGATCACCAAATGTATGCGTATGTATTTGCCCGTGTATTAATGGCAGGTTTTCATTTAGAATCACGTGATTCTGAAATTACCACATTGGGTAAATTTACTTTGGTTATCGCCGCTGTCAAAAAAAAAATGATTTCCACCCGCGATTTTTCTATAAACAGAAACGTTTTTGTGCATTGAACACTTTCATAACTTTAAAAAAAGAGAGTACTCTCAAAAGAATATACTCAGAACATACACACATTCAAAGACTCAAATTAAGGGCAGATGTCACAACCAATCGACATTGAATCGAAGGATCATAGGAAACCACCGTCAGTACCGATGTCTCCGCTCGATCTGAGCTCCAACAGCTCTGTTTCCGGGGAGGACACAAAGAAGGCAATGGCCTCCATCGCACCAATCTTGGAAGGTTTCACTCCAAAGACAAGCTCTTCAGAGAACAATAGCCACTTACATTTACCACCACCTGCTGTCTCAGAGACTTCAGCTAATTTCAGCCCTCCAAGAAAGACTTCGCAGGCTGTCATTAAACCACAATTACCAAAGATTGGAAAGATTGGGGTCTGTGCGATGGATACTAAAGTTTTAAGTAAACCAATGAGGCAAATTCTGAACAGATTGATTGAATACGGTGAGTTTGAAACTGTCATCTTTGGTGATAAAGTCATCCTTGATGAATCCGTGGAGAATTGGCCGACTTGTGACTTTTTGGTCAGTTTCTTCTCAAAAGGTTTCCCTTTGGATAAAGCTATCGAATATGTCAAACTGAGAAAACCATACATCATCAATGACTTGGTCATGCAAAAGGCTTTATGGGATAGAAGATTATGTCTGTGGTTATTGGATGCTGCTGGTGTGCCTACCCCTGAAAGATTAGAAATATCAAGAGATGGTGGTCCAAGAGTTAATGATGAATTAAGAGCGAAATTGGCCGAACAAGGTGTAAAGATTGAGAAACTACCTGAGCCATCTTGGAGAATGGTCGATGAAGATACCATTGAAGTTGATGGCAAGAGATTATCTAAGCCATTTGTTGAAAAGCCAGTTGATGGTGAAGATCATAATGTCTATATTTACTATTCTTCTAAAAATGGTGGTGGTGGCAGAAGATTATTCCGTAAAGTTGGTAACAAATCTTCAGAATTTGATCCAAAATTATCTTCTCCAAGAACTTCTGGTTCCTACATTTATGAAAAATTTATGGATACAAACAACTTTGAAGATGTTAAAGCTTATACAGTTGGTGAAACTTTTTGTCATGCTGAAACTAGAAAATCACCAGTCGTTGATGGTATTGTTAGAAGAAACCCTCATGGTAAGGAGATTAGGTATGTCACTGAGTTGACTGATGAAGAGAAAAGAATTGCCACTGCAGTTTGTAAGAATTTCCAACAAACTATTTGTGGGTTTGATCTCTTAAGAGTTGGTGGTAAAAGTTATGTTATTGATGTTAACGGGTTCTCATTTGTTAAAGATAATACTGCCTATTATGATAACTCTGCTAAAATATTGCGCAACTTATTTTATGATGCCAAAATTGCTAAAGATATTCGAAAGTTGGTTTCTCATGAAGCTCCACCTGAAGAAAAGGCTCAAAAATGGATCTTGAAAGGGTTGGTTTCAG
The DNA here is from genome assembly GCA_030569295.1 of Taiozyma yuanshanica. Lineage (NCBI taxonomy): Eukaryota > Fungi > Ascomycota > Saccharomycetes > Phaffomycetales > Wickerhamomycetaceae > Taiozyma > Taiozyma yuanshanica. The sequence goes on from JAJMKP010000012.1 coordinate 48,769, forward strand.
TTGTTCGTCATGCTGATAGAACTCCAAAACAAAAATTTAAATATTCCTTTAGATCAGAAATCTTTATTTCATTATTGAAAGGCTACAAGGAAGAAGTTATAATCAGAGAAGTATCTGATCTACAAATTGTATTAAAAGCAATCAAGATTGCTCAAGAACAACAATTGGAAGATGCTACTAAATTAGGCATTTTGGCCAACACACTTGAAAAAAAACTACATTTCCCAGGTACGAAGATTCAATTAAAACCTGTCTTGACTGAAGATAACGAAGTGGAAAAAGTCCAATTCATCTTAAAATGGGGTGGTGAAGCTACTCATTCGGCTCGTTATCAAGCTAGTGATTTAGGTGAACAATCCAGGCAAGATGTCAGTCTATTGAACAAGAATATTTTGAACAATGTTCAAGTATTTTCATCTTCAGAGAGAAGAGTCACATTAACTGCTAATCTATGGGCTAGTGCCCTCTTTGAAACTCCCCCAAGTGACAATTTCATTCAGATCAGAAAAGATCTATTAGATGACTCAAATGCTGCTAAAGATTTGATGGATTGTGTTAAGAAGAAATTGAAACCATTGTTAAGAGAAGGTAAAGAAGCTCCACCACAATTCACATGGCCAACAAAGATGCCTGAACCATATTCTGTTATTAAAAGAGTGGTTGAATTGATGAACTATCATCATAAAGTTATGGAGGCTAACTTTGAATCAGTGAAGGAACTGAACATCGAATGGTGTTCAGGTGAAGATCCAGACCTTTTTGTTGAAAGATGGAACAAATTATTTAAAGAATTTACAACACTGGAGAAAGTTGATCCATCTAAAATATCTGAATTATATGATACAATGAAATTCGATGCTCTGCATAACAGGTACTTTCTAGAAAAGATTTTTTCACCAGTTGCTGAAATTCCAAAACCTTCAAATTCGTTATTGATTGATGAATATCCAGAACATTTGCACCTATTCAAAGCCAATAAGGGCCAACATACCAGCGATGGCCATCATTTCTTATTTGACGATCAGATCTACAAATATCTAAGAGAATTGTATAAACTATCTCAGGTATTGTTTGACTTTATTTGTCCTCAAGAATATGGTATCACCCAATCTGAAAAATTGGAAATTGGGCTATTAACATCAATCCCGTTAGCTAGAAAGATTGTGAATGACCTTCATGAGATGATTGAGTTTGATAAGCCTGGTTTAGTTGCCTATTTTACTAAAGAGAGTCACATGTACACTTTGTTAAATATCCTATATGAATCGAATATCCAATTCTTCATCAATAGACATGATTTACCTGAGCTTGATTACTTATCCCAAATCATATTTGAGTTATACGAGGACAGTTCAGGTAAGAACCATTCAATTAGATTAAAACTATCACCAGGTTGTCATACTCAGGATCCATTAGATGTTGATTTGGATGATAAACATTACATCTCGTGTATTCCAAAGATTAGTTTAACAAAACATTTAGATTTTGATTTGGTGACGCAGAGGTTGAAATCCAAATTTAAGAAGGTTAATTTGCCAAAGAAATTCACTGCTGTTAGTATATCAAGTCCATTGTCTGAACCTAAGAAATAGTTTAATGAGTAATTGATATATCTGATCGTATTTACAGTGGCGGACGTTGGTAGAAATCTAATCATAGGTGGGCTCGTCTACATCAGTACAGGTTTTTGCGAGATAAAATCACCTTTCATTCTCTCCTACTTGGTAACAATCTATGGCACATAAGTTATTTTGTGTATTTTTTCTTTTCTTCTATCAGGACGTAGTCAAAGCCCAAGGCTATAGAGAGGACAAAGAGTCAAACAAGACGGATATACTCTCACCATAATGATCACGACGAATACATTCAGCAAAGATTGGAGCAACATCAATAGTAGTCAATTTTGGAACCCTCTTCTTCTCCTCAGTTAATGGATAAGTATTAGTAACAATAACTTGATCAATATATGGGGATTCATTCAACTCTTGCAAACAATTATCAATGAATAGACCATGGGTAGCAATGACGTAGACTTTTTTAGCACCACAATTCAAGACACAATGTTCGGCAGCAGAGATAAAAGAACCTGGTCTATCAATCATGTCATCTAAAATGATCACTGAACGATCTTTGACATTACCAACTAAAGTTATTAATTTCTCTTGTGCCAAACTGGTTGGTTCATCGTCTTCATCAGAATCAGCAGCGTCATAAGTCCCACCTAAAGCGTATGAATTGTGATCTCTTGAGATAGATTCATCTTCAATGGCGGATTCCTCATCTGCTTGTACTTCTGCGATATAATCATCATCAACAACATGACCTTGAACGATTCTGGCTGTTTGTAAACCGTTCGATAGGATGATATTTTCTTCTTCATCATCTTCACCTTCGTTGTTTAACTTGTTGGCGCTTGATCTTCTTCTGCCAATGACTGATTTTCTTCTTTGTTGAGCCCCAGCTGACACCTTGTTTAACCTCTTTTGAGCCAATACATCAGCATTACGACGACGATCAGTATGAATCATGGCAAAATTGATCTTTAATGCATCGGCAAGGGCAGTAACTCTCTTGGTACCACCCGGATTTTTGGATACAACAACACCATTCTTATAATCATCAACATTTTCTCTAATCCATTTGGCTAAACTTGGGGCACCATATAAATTATCAACCGGTTTACTAAAGAAACCCTGCATTTGTGAAGCATGTAAATCCATAGAGATAATATGATCAGCACCAGCCATAATTAGCAAGTTGGCCAACATTCTTGCAGTGATGGCACCCCTGTGTTTCTTCATCTTTGATTGTTTAGAGTATGGGAATTGGGGAATCACAGCAGTGATCTTCTTTGCTGACCCACCTCTACAAGCAGAGACCAGAATTAACAGTTCCATAATGTGATCATTAATATCACCAGAACCACTTTGAATGACATAGACATCTTCATCCCTAACAGAGACACCAATCTGGACAGATGTTTCACCGTTGGAAAACTTCTTTAATGTACAAGGAGCAGGCTCAACACCTAACTTTTGACAGATCAAATGACCCAGCTCCGGATGGGAGTTACCAACAAAGACTTTGCATTTACGCATTTTGGACGGTGTCTGATTGAAATCAATAGATGTGATGACTTTAGAAGGACTAGCCTGAGAGCTTTGGCTTTGTGGCTGTATAGAAGACACTGTGAAGGATTTTATGAAATTAAGATGGGTGTGGACACTTGGTTTCAGTTATATCACAGTGGAATATAAAAATTATGTCCTTCTAATCCCAAGTCAAAAATGGTGAGCAAAATGCGGTAGATATCAGTAAAATTCAGTGCTTGTGAAGCAAAACTTGCTGTGAATTAACTGATTCTGAAAAGGCTTGACAGAGTGAAGAAGCAGAAGAAGAAGAGTGGAAAGAATCCCAGATTGATGTTTCTTTTGATAATAGGAACAAATTTTTTTTTTTTATAAGTTGATAATTGGCCGGGCGATATTTCTGTTAGAAACGCCGGCGGGCCCCAGTGTAGTAGTAGGCTGCTGCCACCACCTCTGCCTAAATCAACGCCCGCGGCTGGGAACCTCGCCTAAATGGCGCCTAGAAGAAGGTTCCCCGGCCCCAGTTTCCGGCCTTTGAACCGAGGTTAAATCACATGATCATTATCTTTTCAAATCTCCGCCGGGGATGATGAGATGCTGCTCTTACCGATATCGGAGATGTTCGATCATCTCGAACGGTGAACCATCCGTATACACTAATTAATAGTGAATGATGAAGGGATTGAAGGGCAGCTAAGACTTGTTTCAGTGGCTTTTACATGTCCGATTTTGTCAAGGTTAAAGGAAGGAAGGCAGTCTATGGTATCCAGGATCCAAAAAGTACCAAAAAAGAAGATGTTGAAGTGTTAAAAAAGGCATTAATTTCCAAAGAAGAAGCTATAAAGGCTTCTTCACTCTTTAAAAAGATTCAATCAGATCTCAAATCGTACACTATTACAAAAATACGATGTCTTGCTCTGGGATCCCCGAGTCAAGAAGAACCAGCACTTTACCAACTGGCTATGCTTCGGCTACTTTCTGATGCTACCAATGTCGCTGGATGTAATGTTTCATTGTTCGATCCAGTCTTTTCTCCCCTTGATCTGGAGTTATTTAGAGAATTTCATTACAAAGAAGAAGCAAAATATGAATCAGAACCACAAAATACACTCTACTTTCTTCCTCATGCCCCATTGTCACTCACAGATAGAATTTTTCGACAAGATTCCCCAATTCTTTTACTAGCGAATAACATCATCACACATACTGACAGATTGACAAGATCCGAAATGTACGAAAAATATCCAGTTCTTGCAAAGTTGATCAATATAGTCGGCGATAATGAGAGACCTGTGGATGATTTCATGCCTGTTGTTTCGAAGAAAAAGTTGAGAAGGAATAAGAAAAAATTCCAAGAACCAGAACTAGATTATTCCAAGATTGAAACTCATTTTGACAAAGTGCAAATTATCGCCTATAAAAATCTCGAAGAAGGTATTTGGGGCAACGCCTTCACAGACATTGCACTTCATAGCTTGACTTTACACAATGATGAAATCAATCCTACAAAAGCAGACTTATTTTAAACCTTAATAAATGTTATATAAAATATGAGCAGATTGTAAAGAACATTAAATTAAACCTTTTGAGTACTAAGACTCTCTATGACATGAAAAACAGAACCTAGCAAATAAATTAAACAGCCAACAACCTTTTTTTCCTCTGAATGCAAAGATGAACTCCTTATATCCGCAACTAAGAATCATCAAACAGATAAAGTCAACACCACACTCACTTTATCGCTCTGACCTTAGAAGCAACATACAAATTCAGTCAATTCTCAAGAAAGCAGCTTATTGTTGGTATTTTTCCCAGTTGTCCAAAACATTCTTGATCTTGTCTGATTTGGTCAATTCATAGACATCTTCAAAGTATTCCTTGGTGACTTCAAATGGTTTGGCAGTCAAGTTTGGAATATATTTACCAATCAATTTATCAGTCTTGACGTTTTCTTTTAAGATATTCTTTTCTAAGAAAGCTTTGAATGGTTTAACACCGTTTCTTAAGTAACTGGAATGGAATGGAACTGAAATACCACGTAGTGGGATAGTAGAGAACCCTCTTTCTAATTCAATTGGTTGTGCCTTAACTAATGATTTCTTAGAAACTTCATCAATGATTTCATTCAAATGTTCTTCAACTTTTTCTAACGATAATTGTTCTTGTAATTTAACAATATCAATCTTTTGTAATTTGATAAAGTTCAAAACGTTACCCAGAGTATCTAGAGCCCTCAAGTCACCAGCAGCAACATACTGTTGGTTTTCGACATTGTAGTTAACAATCTCAACTAACCAAGTAGTTTGTTTACCAACACGATCAACGACAAATTTCAAAGCATCTTGTGTGAATGTTGGTGAAACTCTAGATGGGTTGACAGCAATCATACCATAGTTTGATCTACCTAATTCATCTCTTGGGACAGCAACTTGCATGGTCATACCTCTGTAGAAAACGATTTCAACCAATGATTCAATAGACATAACTTCAGCCAATGAGGCCAATGAAGCATATTCACCTAAGGAGTGACCGGCAAAGATACAGTCAACTGGAATCAAACCTTTGACCTTCAAATCTTCAAAAGAGGCCTTTTCCATCAAGGTTAAGGCTGGCTGAGTGAATTGAGTAGCTGAAATTAAACCACCTGGGTTCTTGAAAGTGTACGATAAGGTCTTTTCAGTGATTGACTTGAAGATTTTTTCAGAGATAACTTTACCATCAACAATGGTTTCAAAAGTCATTTGAGAATAATTTTCCTTGATCTTTCTACCCTTTTCACCACCGAAATGGACAGTTAGTTCACTTGGGTTGTTCTTAACGATATCAATGATTGAGAAACCATAAGTCTTCAAGAAATGAGTATCAGCTCTATCCCAAACTTCGCGTGCAACTTCTGATTTTTCATACAAGTCCATACCCATACCTTGTTCTTGAGAACCTTGACCGGTGAAAACAAAAGTGGAAACTGGTTGTTCAATTTCAGCTTCACCAGATAAGACAACAGCATCTTGTTCATTTCTAGTTTCAACCTTAATAATCTTTCTACCATTGATCATACCAACGTGTTCTAATTTAGTAGTCAACGTATCGTTTGGCAACACCATACCGACAAATTGGACGTTGAAGGCACGAACCCTTGATGAAACAGAATCAGCAGCCCAACTTTCAACTAAAGCACGAACGGCAGCAGAAGAATACATACCATGGGTAATAGTACCTGGTAAGTTAGCATATCTTGAAAAGACACGTGAGACGTGAATTGGGTTGTAATCACCAGAAACAACAGCATATGGTTCATTAGTACCTGGAGCACGAGTTTCTAAAGTAGAAATTGGAATTGAATTCTCAAATTTAACACTTTCTTCAATTGATGAACCATTTCTGGTCAAGTAGTCAATAACTGGATTACCATGAGATTCACCAGCTTCATAATCAACAGAGCCTACTTGAATAACTTCCTTGGTTGGTAATTCTAACAAGACTTTACCAATGGATTTAACAGAGCTAAAGACAGTCTTGTTCTTGAAGGTAGTTTCGGTTTCGATTTCAAAGGTCAAAGTCTTGTTCAATAGATCAACTTCCTTTTCTAATTCAAACCATTCCTTAGATTTCAAGACAGCCAAATCTTTAGCTGATTGAATATGTAACTTGAATGGAGCTTCAGTAGTCTTGGAGAAAGTGTTTTCAAAATCAGAGTATTCACCACGGTAAAAGAATGAAGATGAAACTTCCATAACTGGTTTACCATCTCTTGAGACAATACCAACAACTTCAACAACCTTACCTGAATCTTGGTTGATAACAGATCTGATCTCAGCGGTTGAAGAAACAACATCGTCTTTAGCTAATGGGGCAGCACCTGGTACCATCTTATAACCGTTAGACAGATGGACCAATCTCAACAAATCACCATCAACAGTCTTTGGGAAGATTGACTTAATGATAGCCTTCCAACCAATGACAATAGCGAAATCCATTGGAGCTAATTGCTTTCTCCCAGATCTTGGAACAAAATCTTCACACTTGTTACCAACAGCATGAGTGAATTCAGCAATGTCCTGACCAGTGATAGTTAATTGATCACCTTGAATTGGCTTGTGGACATCAATATCCAAATTGAAAGATTCAGTGAACCAGACGTTCCAGTAAAATTCTTTAATACGATCATTTCTGTTCTCAGTGATTTCCAATATTGGAGCAAACCCATCTTTAGCGTTGAATTTGTATAATAATTCTAAAGAAACTGGCTTCTTCGAGATGTTTCTGTGTTCAATCAAAGATAATTGAATAGTAGTAGCATTCTTAGCTTTCAGTTCAACAACTGGCTTGATTTTGCCCTGGATTGGTTCAAAGACGGTCAAAATAGTCTTTGATGGTTCTTCTGGGTGCTCAATTTCGACATAAACACCTTTAGATGGCGACAAGACTTGTCTAGCTGGGTTAGTGATAAAGTTTGAGCCTTGGATAACACGTCTTGTTGAAACAAAGGCGTGTCTCCATGAACGCTTAGGACCAGCTAACAATTTGTACCATTCGTCTTCAGAAACATCAGAAGCTTGGATGACCAATTTACCATCTTTAGCAGCTGCTGCTGATGAAGATTTAATTTCAGCTGGTTCTTCACCACCAAAGTATTCGACAACTGGGATCTTGGCTTCATCGCCGTTGTATTGGTCTTTCAATAGCTTGGAAATGTGACCATCATGAATACCGTCCAAGATATCTTTAACTGGCTCATCAACCTTGTTAGTGAATTGAGCAGCAACTGGACCATGTAAGATACAAGTTCTTTGAACATCTTGGCCAACAACAGCTTCCAGATCTTCAGATTGCCATAGAGAATCCTTTTTGAAGAAGACTTCAAATCTTGAGTCCAAGACTGGGATAAATGGCACTGGTTTTTGAGCTGGGTTCTGACATAAGATTAAGAAGTAATCAACATCTTGTTGGTTGATCAACTGAGTCTTAGCAGCTGGGTAAGCATCAAAAACTTTGGCAACAGCTTCATCAGGTTGTTCCAAATCAGTAAATGAGGCCAAGACTGAAGTAGAGGCAGCAGTAGCGAAACGCTCTTCAACACGGTGTAAGTATTGACCAACAAAGTTTCTTAAAGAAACATCAATCCATCTCTTTGAACCTCTAACGTATAACAATTCAACTAATCTCTTTGCAATTTGTTCATAAGTCAATTCTTCCAAGTCATAAACTTTACCATCGATAGTAGCAAACCATGGCTTTTGGAAATCAGCATTCAACTTCTTGATGATGTAATCCTTCTTCTTGTCTAAGGCTTCTTGCAATTTGTTCTTTGGTAAGTTGAAAATAGTCTCATCCATCTCTTTCCATAACAAGACACCACGAGTAGCCAATTTATGAATAGGCTCACCCATTTCAGATCTAACGGTAACAATGCCACCAGTTGGTTTCTTGTAAGTTTGCTCCCACTGAGAATCTGGAACACCAGTGGCATCAGCAATAGCTTGTTTAGCTGCTGGAGAAGTGAAGGCTTCTTTAGCAACCATAACTCTTGAACCGGTCAAAACACCATCAAATGGCATTGGAGGGTAGTTGAATTCCGTTGACCACTTACCGGTCAAGTATGGGTAAGTGTCATCAGCAGACCCGAAACCAGAACCAGCAATTAATGAAATGTTGGAGTATCTTCTGATCTTGGAATACATTTGCAAGATTGGAGCATGGAAATCTTCAAATGAATGATGACCACCACCACGACCACCAGTCCATTGTAGAACAATTGGGAAGTTTGGATGAGCTTTAGCAATGTTGATAGCTTGAGAAATAGAGTCGATCGAACCTGGCTTCAAACCCAAGTGAGTTAAGCCTAAAGTTTCAATGTATTCAGTGGCAACTTCTAATGATGGAACACCAGCACCGATTGTTAAAGATTGGATTGGGAACCCTTTGTCTCTCAAGTCTTTGATCAATGGGATACCCCATTGTAACATTCTTGGGTTGACATAAATCAAATTAATACCAATACCAGTACCTGGTTGGACTTGGTTGACAACTGAGTTCAAAGCCTTGGTAAAAGTACGTGGGTCAAAGTAACCACCACCGGCAATTTCAATGTGATAACCAGCATTTAAAGTGGCAGCAACAAAATCTGGGTGAACAGTAGTAGGAGTCATACCTGGAACCAAGATTGGAGCTCTGCCTAATAGTCTGGAGAATTTGGTATCAACGTAGATCTTACCTAGTGAAGTCTTGACTAATTTAGGTTGGTATTCCAACAACCAGTTTTGAGCAAATTTGACATCTTTAGCGTTCAAAGTGAACAATTCTTGTTTGAAACCAAATTCATTATCTTCTGAAGAATTATCCAATACACCAGCAATGATAATACGGACACCAGTACCATCTTTATTACGATGAGTTAAAACACCTAAACCGGAAGCACCACCTGGACCGAAATCCAGGATGTGAGAAGCTTTAAATTGAGTAGCTTTTTCCCAGTTGACTGGTAATTTAGTGATCAATAAATTCAATCTTTCAATAACTGAACCTTTGTAAGAACGTAAATCATCACCATCAAAAGTATCATAAACTGGAATTTTCAAATCAGTTTGTTTGAATTCTAAACCAGCGTCAAGCAAATCTTGTTTCACTAACTCAGAAGCTTCTTCTAACAAATGTGAATGGAATGGAGAAGTGATTGGTAAGAATCTGTTGGAAAATTTCAATTTTCTTTCACTGAATGGAATTCTAGCTTGATCTAAACCGGATGGAGCTTTTGCCTTTCTCAATTGTAAGTTCAAACCGTACAATGATTGTGGTGGACCTGAAACAACCAAGTTTCTAGCACCATTGACTAAAGAAATTGCGATATGTTTTTCCTTTGGTAAATGGGCATTTGTTTGATCAATGAATTTTTGAACTTGCTCCTTAGATAGATCTCTAATTGATAACATTGGGTATGGTTGGCCTTCAGCGTTTTCAGTTGAATCCTGCAAGATTGATGGAGCCAAGGCTGTGTTTGGATAAACTTGATAACAACGAACACCAATGTAGAACAAGAAAGTGACAGATTTCTCTAATGAGGCAAAGAAACTTTCCCATGAATCAGCTTCAGCAATGGCCAAGGCTGTGGTTAAACCTTGAGAATGACCAGTAGCACCAGATAGGTAAGATCTGAATTCACCAGGAGTCAAACCTAACACTCTTGCAGAGATCGCATAGTGAGCTAATTGGATAACACAGATCAATGGACAAGAAACTGGAATTGATAACAAGTATTCATTGGATGGAGTCTTGTCTTCATTTTCTAACCAACTGATCAAATCTAAACCTTGAGTATAAATTTTTTCAGTATCTGGAGTAGATCTAACCAATTCGTTCAATTTAGCAGCGGCAGCCTTAATCACATCTGAGATCAAACCGTTATAAATCTTGTATAAGTCTCTCAATTCTTCAAAGTAATCATCAGTGTTACCTTGACCACCAAAGATAGCAACCAAGCTAGCTTCATCGTTTTGAACAGATCTTAATAAGGCAGAGTCGTATTTCTTGAATGGTTTGTTAGCAGCAATTCTTGCATTGAAGTAATTTTTAACCACTAATTTGACTTTTTCTAAAGTGGTTGGATATTCGTCATCATTCTTTAACAAAGACGAGGCTAACGAATGAACATCTGAAGCAGTTAGGAATCTAGCTTCGAATTCTTGGAGGACCAAAGATAAGACTTGATCGAATTGGCCCGGAACTTCTGGGTCAATCAAGTTGGCGATGTAACCAAGGAATGTAGATAATAATTCAGTTGGAGAAGCAGGTTCATCTTCACCGGCGAATCCATCAGTGACTTCTGGAAGGGTCTTTTCGAATTGGTCCTTTAACTCTGAGGAGATGAACAATAAATTAGTTGGAACCAAAAGAGTGTATTCGATAGAACCATGTGACAAAGTTAGCGGTCTTAAAGACGCATTATTATGGTTAGGAGTGAAAGCACCAGACATGGTTTATATGATAAGTGACTGTTATTCTCTTGACTTTGACTAGGTGTGTAAAACAGGATTTGATAGCAATTGATGCAAAAACTTCTCAATGTGGTGTGGTGTTAGTGAGAAGAGTTGAACCAATTAGGTATGAAATCGAGTGTAGAGGATTTAAACGAGTAGGCGGTAAACTGGACAATGAGCAATTGTGTCTGAATAATTGAATCAATATCAGAAGCAGCAATGGCAGAGTGGTTTCGAATATCCGCGATAATCAAAGAGTCAAAGATAGAATCGTCTGGAGGTCTTTATAAAGGGGAAAAGGTTTAGATGCTGAATTTTTGTTGATTTTTGTTCAACGCGAGGCCCCAAAAGTAACCAAAAAAAAAAAATGTTGTAAGCAGAGAATTCGCGAAGAAAAAGTTCTTAGCGTTTTGACACTTTGTTGGGCGATGAGCTACCGCGAAAGATTGGCAGAGACAAAGAAATGAGATTAAAATGCAAAAGAGAAGTTTTGGTTTGTTGGTCTTTTGGTGGGAGGTTAATATGCGCCGTGGTACATGTGGTACTTGTGTCAACAGTGGGTTCAGGAGGTGGTGGATTTCCATCGGTCCCAACTTGCCCAACTTATTTCCATAAGACACAACGCATAAACGTTGATGATATATGTCGCTTGTTTGTGTCAAAAGTTTCGAACCAACAAATTCCTTACTAAAGACACTTTGATTTAAATTCAAGATCCAAAACATTTTCGCGGTTCAACAATTTTTATTTTTTTTTTTTTTTTTTTTTTTTTGGTGGTGTTTTCCTTCTACAGTTATTGACATGTGTGTTTTACAGTTATTTGAAATCGGTATTACGTAATAGAAAATGTCGTGTTCATTTCGAAAGCAAATTACTTCTTTAGGCATGTTCTTCTTAAAGGAAGCTCATAACCTCTTTTTCAGGTGTGGGAGAGAACAATCATTGTGAATTCAATTGCTAGAACTTCATGATCTCCACAAAACAATCACGTTAAAAACAATAAACTCAAATTGAAATCTAAACAGTCATCTATACATACAAACACAAACTCACTACACACTACACACTACACACTACACACTACACACTACACACTACACACTACACACTATACACAACAGAAAATGGGTGGTATTCTAAAAAACAAGGACGAATCCAGCACGTCTCCTATTCATCTAAGTGACTCCACCAAAGAATTCAGAGAACAAGTACTCAAGAACACAAAACTTAATGCCCAATTGAAGGAAACTCATAACGAAAGCATCAATCCATCAGATCCGAGACCTATTATCAATGTCTCAGAGGAGGAAAGATTAAAATGGAATGCGCAGAATTTATCAGAGAATGAAATAATCCAGAAGAATATCATGGAAAATTTGACAGAGACTATCGATGAGCCAAAGACTCCATTTCAACATGCTTCTTTACCAGAAATGAATGAATATTATCGTGATGATGATGACGAAGGTGAACTGGAAGATTTTTCATTAGGTGAGCCTGAATTCAAAGTTGATGAGTTGGATAAGCTAGAGAATAAAAAATCAGGTCTACAGTCAGAGGTGCAAGTAGGAGAAGGAGAAGAAGAAGAAGAAGAAGAAGAGCCAAGACCAAAAAAATCATTTGCTGAGCTAAGAAAGGAACATTATCATCATGAACATCCTCCTGCTCCACTTGAAAAGTTGATTGACGAAGAAGAAGATGAGATTGATGAAGAAGACGAAGATGATGAACCAAAGCAAAAGATGTCATTCGCTGAGTTGAGGAAACAGCATTACAAGAATGAACATGGTCCTAGATAGTTAGCACAATGTACTTTAATGAAAGTATATGTGTCTACATGAAATTTTAATAAATAAAATACAGAGCTCCATTTAAATTAACGCCTTTAGCCTCTTTCCTCTAATTTCTTTCCACATGAATCATTTCTCATTTTCGTTATTAGTTTTGGTAGTATTATCGCTCTTGTTGAACTTTCCGTAAAACCAGTCAACTATGAATCTCATAGTAATGTCCTCCTCATGGTAAGACATATCATTATTGCTTTGTTTTCTTGGAAACTCATTCCAAAAATGTCTATGATGCACATGATCCACTTCTTTCAAATCTCGCTTATGATGATGAGCTTCTGGATCTATGAGTTTGTCTTTTGAAAGGTATGTCTGACCTATTGAGTCTAAGAAGCAAGAAACTTTCAATTTCAGATCATCAACATCGATGTTGAGTGAAGGGGTGTCTTTTTGATTAGACAACCCGGAGTACTTTTCGAGCCTTTTCTCAAGTATGAAATCTTGAAATGTCATAACAATGAATGTGAAACTATATCAAAGGTTATCAGTGAACTTCCTTTTCGAAATCAAAATTCTGGACCCACTAGGTGAAAAATAGATATGACCCTAAACAATAGAAAAATGATAGTTGGAATCGTCTACGAAAAGTTCTTTTCTTGTTCTAATGAAATTTTATATAATGAACACCTTAGCCAAATATTTTAGGTCACACGGAAGATGGATTCCGACATCGGAGTAAACTGCCAAAGGTTGTCCCGGAGATTATTTCTAGGGGTTCCTAGGCCCGGGCTTCTAACAACACCGATCGGGCTTTTTTTTTTCTTTTGGCTCAAGACTCTCTGGGGATCAGATTCTGACTCTAAGCTTGTGTTGGGCTCCTTCAGAAGATGGGAGGGAACTCTCTACAAGAGCGTGGTAAATATTATATCATAAATTCATAATTGTAACTTAATCTAATGTGGCATAAGATATAAATCTAACCTCTCAAAAAATGAATTACCTCCTCATCAAACTCATGAGGATTGTCTAAAAAGATGTTATGTCCTGCATTTTTAACCACTTTAAAACGGCCATTTTTGGCCCTAGCGCTCGCAAAGAGACCTGCCTTCGGGTTCATCCAGTCGTATTGACCATACATAAACTCCACAGGTACTTTCAACTCATCAATATGATCCAAGATAGGATCGTACGCAACGACTTGATTATTTAGCAAAGTTTGCAAATGACTATACGATTCATTTCGTTGATGAAATAAGTTGATGGTGTATTTGATAAGCATTAATGTCCTTGGATCATCGAGTGTTGAACCCCTAGAATAACGAATGCTCAAGTATTTGGAAATCAGCTTTACACCAAGAGGGCCAAGTACTCTGGTTAAATTGAAACCACAGAGAGCAATGATCTTTGGGATTAATGGGGGTCTGTAATAATTCTCCATATATGGTTCACTTGTGACTATACCTTCTGTCTTTTCATTGTTGATCGAAAAAATGGATTTTTCAACACCTGCAGGTGATACTAATAACAATTTGGATAAGTTTTCTGGGTGTTTTAAAGCATATCGAAATGACAAGTATCCACCAAATGAATGAGAAATCAAATTTATCTTTTTTAAATTGTTTGCCTTTCTCCAGTTTTCAATGGCATCAATATAATATTGTGATACGACTTCGACATTTTTCCGTATCTGTTCTCTATCCTGTTTAATAGAGTAATGTAATTCACTGGAATCATTCTCTGTTCTTCTCAACTCGAGTTTAACTTTGGCCAACTTTGGAGTCTTGAATGGTAGATTATCAGATAGTGAGATGCAAGGAAGGTCTATCGTGTAAAGCTCTTTAATCTTGGAACTCAAGCCATAAAAATTTCTATGATAAAAGATTCCTGAAGCAGCATGACCATGGATTAACACTGTTGGTGTGTCAATAAGCTTCTCATCGGTACTTGTGTTGAAAAACTTTAGTTGGTGTAACCCAGTTTGTTTTGATTTGTCAAACTGAACTTCATCGGGTAGTTTCGTACGTTTAAGAATCTCATCTTCATAATAGTTCAGTACCGTTTTTGTATCTTTAAATAACCAATTGAAGTAATATTTTGTTGATTGGAGCAACGACAAAGCATTCTGGTTTCCCGGGGAAGTTTGGATCTTTTCGATTAAAGTCTTGGAGAATGGAGAACTCGATGTTGAAAATATGCGTACTTTGGTGAGTGGCTTCATCGTATTTGAGGACAAACACGTATTTTATCGACTCGATGACATGTGCTTATGATGGCTTTAAAGAGCTTTTGTTTTCGGTTTTCGAGATTTTTTTTTTCTTTTTTTGGGTTTAATTATCTAATTTTGTTGGACTTCCAGTTCTTAGATCTTTGTTCTTTTTTTGCTTTGTATGTATGATAAGCAGTTAAGTAATACTTAAGTAAACAAACGTTTTATTGCGTGTTTTTTTGGCATCAAGATCAGTTGAGTCTTGGTTTCTTTTCAATTCTAATACGCTTACCGCTCTTTTCACATGCATTACTTGTAGATGCCAATATAATTTTAGTATTGCAGCAGGAAACAGCGTTGTATTTGCTATTAACTAGCAAACCTCTGGTATCTCTCACTTATTAGCCCACAGAGTAATCGTTGAATCCCTTAATTAATAGTAACTGTTCTGATTTGTTAACAGAAGTACAAAGTGATGACTGTTGGGCCTATCAAGACTTGCCCGTATAAGAAATGGCAGATAATCTGGGGAAAGAATTATGGTTCAATTTGAAAGAGAGAGTGCACGTTTCACTTTCAATTTCATATTCAACTCACGGCTTCGTTTGTGATATTCTTCGACGACTCACCCTTCTCTCTCTCCATCTGTTCAAAGGGGTATCAATCCTCAGTTACTAACAACGGTTGTTTGGTTGAATTTTTAAAAAAATGAAAAAATAACCAATATACACTTAAAACCCGGAAAATAATGAACCAAGCCAACAAGTTGATAGCTTTCTTCGAGACATAAAAAAGTAGATTTAGACATTACTCGACCCCACAATTTTACTTGCAATCAATCCTGACTAGCACAGTTTTTCGTCTTCACTGTCCGGTCAGATCAATTCATTCCTTCTTGTTTTACACCCTTTTTCCAACATTTAGCTTGTTTACTAATGTCCAACACACTGCAACCACATGAACAATTAAACAGGCAAAGATCGCACAAAAACCATGAAGATGACAACATGAGAATGCTACGGAAACTCTCGGACTCATCCGATAACCTAAAAGAGTCCAAATCTCATGCTAAATTAGCTGAAACTGCTCATGGTGTGAGGTTGTTATCAAAGAATTTATCAAAGACCACTGTTAAACTAGATGCAAAACATATTGTAATCGTTACGAAGGCAAGGGATAATTCATTGGTGTACCTCACTAGAGAGCTCACAGAATGGCTACTCACAACGTATAAAGATGTCACTGTTTACATTGATCATCATTTAGAACATTCCAAAAGATTCAATGTTGAAAGTTTAACAAAGGAGATGCCTAAAGCCGTTCATTATTTGAAGTATTGGGATAGACAATTCATTCATAACAAGTCAAAGATCATTGACCTGGTTATAACATTAGGCGGCGATGGTACTGTGCTCTATGTATCCTCGTTATTCCAGAGATCTGTACCACCCGTTATCTCATTCAGTTTAGGTTCATTAGGGTTTTTAACAACTTTTGATTTTGAAGAATTCAAAGAATCCTTATCTGTGGTATTAGAGAAAGGAGTTCGTACAAATTTGCGTATGAGACTGTCATGTCGTGTCCATAGAGCAGATGGCACCTTGATTTGTGAACAACAAGCATTAAATGAAATCACCGTCGATCGAGGTCCATCGCCCTTTATTTCTATGCTAGAATTATATGGTGATGGTTCATTATTAACTGTTGCGCAAGCAGATGGTTTAATTTTGGCAACTCCAACGGGTTCAACGGCTTATTCCTTAAGTGCTGGTGGTTCTTTGGTTCATCCTGCTGTTAATGTTATATCAGTGACCCCCATCTGTCCTCATACGTTATCATTCAGACCAATTTTACTGCCGGATAGTATGGTCCTGAAAGTTAGAGTTCCAAAGAGAAGTAGATCCACGGCATGGGCCTCTTTTGATGGGAGATCAAGAGTTGAATTATTAAAAGGTGATTACGTTACCATCTCAGCTAGTCCATTCTCATTCCCAACGGTTATGTCCTCAGCAACTGAATATTTCGAAAGCGTCAGTCGTACATTGAATTGGAACATTAGAGAACAACAAAAGCCATTTGTACATTTGTTATCTACAAAGAATAAAAAGAATTATGAACAAAATCAACTATCCAAGCCAAAGTTTAATTTCAACGACTCTGAAGATGAAGCAGAAGGTGCTCTGGTTGAAGATGGTGATGAGCAAGATGAACAAGATGGTGATGAGTCACCCGTTGATATTGACGATAATGACTTGTCCATTTATTTCCTTCCACAACCAGGTCAAGGTGTTGATACTCCACCATATCCCAAAAGCAGGGTTTCAACTCCGACATTGAGTCCACATTTCCAAAAACTGGATTTAGGTTCATTGAATGAAAAAATCAAGAGATAGAGAACTAATGACTATATGACTAATATTTATACTCCATACAAGAATAACACGGTACAACTCAATACAATATGCAAAAAGAATTGTACATTAATCTAAATTAACCTCTATCCCAAAGAAAGAAAAAAAAGGTTGGTGCCATTTAAGTTATAATCACCTTATAACTTCTCACCCCATCATAATAAGAAACTGACCACTCTTCTCCAGAATGGACCATTTTTTAAAGTATCCCTATCTTCCTGCTTCTCTTGCTTCAAGATTTCAACATCAAACACTTTCCGGTGAGTATCTAAATCAACATCCTTAGCATCATACCAAAACCATATAAACTCCTCGCGCTTCTTAATGAATGTGTACAACTTGTGGCCAACGTATAAAAATAAAAAGGAAAACATACCCAAGTAATTTTGAAAGAAATTTACAACGTTTGCTTTGCCACCGTTATTGAATGGGAATAACGAGACCCAAAATTGTGCAGCCAAGATGAGGAGATTCACAATTAGGGCAAAGTATGATCCCCAAATACCTAAGGGTGATTTGTAACCCAATTCGTCAGTGCTTCTTCCCTGAGCTTTGAGCGCCCTTCTGAATCTGATATGGGCTACACAGATTGAACTCCATGTGAAGATGGTGGCGAGACCAGATAGTGCCAACAGCCAAACAAATATTGATTCTTGGTCATCGTATCCAGCGATAAAAGAGAATAATCCAGCAGCAATTGAAATTAACATGGCTCTGATCGGTCTCCCGCTTCTATCAGTATAGTCAAACCATTTTGGAGCTAATCCTTGTTTGGACAATGAGAAGAACGTTCTTGAGGATGAGTAAAGGGCAGCATTACCAACTGACATAACTGAGATCAAAATCACGGCATTGATAATATGCGGAACAACAGCTATACCATGAGATCTAACGGCAATGACATACGGAGAAACAGGAGCTCCATTGTTTTGACCAGACCCCATCAATTGATCAGAGTTATAAGGAACTAATAAACCAATAACTATACTGGATAAGATGTAACAAAAAATCAATCTATACCCAACTTGCTTCGTTGCTGAAGGGATAGCCTTCCTCGGGTTTTTTTGATCAGCAGCAGTTAAAACCATGAACTCAGTCCCACCTAATGAGAAAGTTGAAGTCACCAATACAGCACAGACACCTTTAAACCCATTAGCAAAAGAACCAGGGTTAGCGAAGAACTTGACCCCAATAAACCCAGACTCACCTGCTTTACCAGCATCAATGATCATCCCCAAGATGATGAAGCCCACTAACATGAACACTTTACACAAGTTCATCCAAAATTCAGCTTCGGCATAACCCCTAGCGCCAAACAAGTTGACTGAAACTACAAACAGGAAACAAATTGCAACGAAGACATTAGGATGTACTGAAGTGGTCCAGTATTTGATTGTCATTGATGCGGTAACCATCTCCAATGGTAAGACTGTCAACCAATTGATAGCATAGTTCCAAGCCACAGCAAAACTCAAGGATCTATCAACTAATTTCGAAGGATATGCATTGAACCCACCAGTTAATCCTGAATATGTCACTGCTAATTCACCGCCAGCCATCATGGTGTTAAACAACATAGCCCCAACAATCAGGTAGGATAGGATTAATCCTAAAGGACCACCATTGTTCAAAGCTTTACCATTTCCAACTAGTAACCCAGTCCCCATGCCACCAGCCATAGCAATCATCACAACATGACGTTGCTTGATATTGTTATGTGTAGCAGAAGCAGCGCCATTGCTCCTCTGAGACTCTAAGTCTGATTCAGATGTGATCTCAACAACATTTTCCTTTCTGAAAGTATCAATAAATTTACCCCAAACACTCTTTGAAGCAGCTGGGGTCTTTGTGATGACTTCGCCAGTGTTGACCTCAAACTTACTTGAAGAGCGACGAGCTTTTTGTTTTGAACTTAGAGTGCCTAACTCCACATCATTCGATGAATTACTTGAATTACCGCTTGACATACTGGGAAGGATGTCAAATTTCGATTATGATAAGATATAATAAGAAAATGAGGGAGATCAGAGAGTTATAAGGATTCATGAAAGATGAGAAAAAAGTATTCTGTTTTATGAATATACTTAAGTGCTCAAATTAACATGACCCAAGTTCTCATTTTTCCAATCTGATAAAGAGTGATATTAGTGAGCTCAATTAGGCACGGGAGCTCTGCGGGGTGTCAAAGATACCACTTAAACGCTGAATAATACGATAGATCATTTTACTATATGCATACTTTTAGCATCTCTTTATAAGGTCGTCCTCATTCATCTCGAGCTTCTTTCCTTATGCACACATTGGAACTTAACATTTGATGATTGACACAAAAGTGAGTTAAAATCCTCACTGCTATTGACACGTAGATCTGTCAAATATTTTCAGGTGAAGGGTTCTTGAAAAGCATTTCAAGACTGTAAATTGCTGTCGGGTCGATGTAAGCTTTGAAGTCCCCTGCGAGTACTTACTCTACTGATACTACTTAAATATCAACGCTTCACTCACCGTCACCGAACTGCAAAAGTCCCAACCATCAGAGCTCCAGCTAAAAACTGTTCCAGAACATTTGCGAACATGATATCGCGAATTGTCGCGAATTCGTTCTACGCGTTTTTTTTTTTTCCTTTTTGCCCCTGTAACAGAAAAAGAAACCGCGGACAAAAGAAAAGTGAAAATAGTTTTGCATACAAAAAAAAAATTTTAATAAAAAAAAAAAGACAGAATTCGCCTCCAACAATTCAACAAGAAATAAATCGTTAAAGCATGACAGAACAACTTTCAAATGGCTTAAACAACTTGAACATCAACGACGGCAAAGCTCCTGCTCCTCAGCAAAGTTCTGGCCGTTCTTCATATGTTCCTCCTCATCAAAGATCCGGTAGAGGTGGTGCCTCTTCTGCTGGTGGCCGCGGTGGCTTCAGCAACAACAGATCCTATGGTGGTTACGGTGGTTATGGTGGCAATGAACACAATGGCAGCGGTTACGGTGGTAGAAGATCTGGTGGCTTCGGCTATGGTTCCTCCAACAGCAATAGAAACTATGGTGGTCGTGGAGGCAGATCCTCTGGTACCGGTGAATTCGTCGATGGCAAACATATCCCAGCTCCAAAGAACCCAGCATTAGAAAAAGAGTTATTTGGTGAAGTTGACGACCCAAAATTCCAATCATCAGGTATTAATTTTGATAACTATGATGAAATCCCAGTTGAAGCTTCAGGTGATGGTGTCCCAGAACCAATCACAACTTTTACCGCTCCTCCATTAGAACCCTTACTATTAGAAAACATTCAACTTGCTAGATTCTCTAAGCCAACTCCAGTTCAAAAATACTCTGTCCCAATTGTTGCCGCTCAGAGAGATTTAATGGCCTGTGCTCAAACTGGTTCTGGTAAAACTGGTGGTTTCTTATTTCCAATTTTATCTCAATCATTTTTAAATGGTCCATCTCCAGTCCCACAAGCTACTTCACAATTTTCAAGACGTAAAGCTTATCCAACTGCCTTGGTCTTGGCTCCAACCAGAGAATTGGTTTCTCAAATTTATGATGAAGCTAAGAAATTCACTTATAGATCATGGGTTCGTCCATGTGTCGTTTATGGTGGTTCAGATATTGGTACTCAATTAAGAGACATTGAAAGAGGTTGTGATCTATTGGTTGCTACACCAGGTCGTTTAAATGATCTTTTAGAACGTGGCCGTATTTCACTAAGCAAC
Source organism: Taiozyma yuanshanica (assembly GCA_030569295.1). Classification (NCBI taxonomy): domain Eukaryota; kingdom Fungi; phylum Ascomycota; class Saccharomycetes; order Phaffomycetales; family Wickerhamomycetaceae; genus Taiozyma; species Taiozyma yuanshanica. The sequence goes on from JAJMKP010000012.1 coordinate 69,949, forward strand.
ATCAAATACTTAGTTTTGGATGAAGCTGATAGAATGTTAGATATGGGTTTCGAACCACAAATCAGACACATCGTTGAAGAATGTGACATGCCTCAAGTTCAAGACCGTCAAACTCTTATGTTTTCAGCCACTTTCCCAGCTGATATTCAAATGTTGGCTCGTGATTTCCTAAAAGATTATATCTTTTTATCTGTTGGTAAAGTTGGTTCCACCTCTGAAAACATTACCCAAAAAGTTATTTACGTTGAAGATGAAGAAAAAAGATCATTCTTACTAGATATCCTATCAGCTGAAGAAAACGGTTTGACATTGATCTTTGTTGAAACTAAGAGAATGGCTGATTACTTGTCTGATTTCTTAATCAACAATGGTTTCCCAGCCACTTCAATTCATGGTGATCGTTCTCAATCCGAACGTGAACGTGCCTTGGAATATTTCAGAACAGGTAGAGCTCCAATCTTAGTTGCGACTGCCGTTGCTGCTAGAGGTTTAGATATTCCAAATGTCACCCACGTTATCAACTATGATTTGCCATCAGATATTGATGACTATGTCCATCGTATCGGTCGTACCGGTCGTGCTGGTAATACTGGTAATGCCACTGCTTTCTTCAATAGAGGTAACAAGAACATTGTCAAAGATTTTGTTGAAATTTTAACTGAAGCTAACCAAGAAGTTCCACAATTCTTGACTGCCATTGCTAGAGAAGGTTTTGCTGGTAGAGGTGGTAGAGGCCGTGGTGGTCGTACCAACAATACCAGAGATTTCCGTCGTTTTAACAACGGTGGTTTCGGTGGTAATGCATCTCAAGGACAAGGTGGCTCATCATTCGGTGGTTATGGCAACTCAAGATCATCAAACGGTGGTGCTTTCTCATCATACCAATCATCCAACTATGGTAATCAGTCATCATCTCAAGCATCTCAAACATCATGGTGGGATTGAGATGATGATCTGTTGGCATTATTGTCAGTAGATTTTGGTTCTACCTTTTTTTTTATATTTTATTTTTGTACACTAGTTTGATTTGTTTATTATTAAGGATTTTGCTATTGCACGGTTCCAAATGTCTCAATCATCATTGGTACTTAGTTTACCATGTTTCTGTTCTTTGTTATTGTTAACTAAGTCTGTGTTTTTGTTTTCATGTCTTTTCTATTAGTTTGTGAGTGGGGTTAATTCTTGTGTCATCGAAAAGTTTGAGAAGGTGAAAGAAAGTTAAAAAGAAGGAAATAATCATTAATTAATTTAGCATCAAGATTATTCAGTGGATTATTCCATACAGTTTATTTATTCCAAAGAGGAAAAAAAAGAAATTATTTTAATTTTGCATTTTGATGTTTTGTTTTATTTTGTTTTCTTCGTTTGGGTTATTGTTATAGAGAAAAGATATGAGAATTTAGAAAGAATACTTATGGTATTCAACGTTGACAAACTTATTTTAATCTTCAATTTTATTCTGAATTGAGTTCTAAAGGGGTTTTTTTTTAAAAGAGGTTTGTCTTGTTTTCATTTGTATTTTTAGGATTTAGACATTCGGTTTGTGCATTTCTATATTTTAGAATATATATAGGTTCTGTTAAGTTAGGATTTTAAAGAATATTCATGTAACTGAATATTCCTCTGTAGTTTAATTACCATGTAGGTGTTCTGTAGCTTTAGCCAGTGACTCTTTGACACATTCACTATAAAGCTGTAAAAATGATTAAACCAGATATGCTAATTTCTCTAATTACTCATGATGAAAACAAATTCTACAAGTCATGAGCCGATCATGTAAAGAATTATTGAGTGTATAATTGAATCTTATGATCATCTTTGCGCGTTTAATAAATCTATGATTAATAAAATATAAATTTTGAATTCTTGTTATTAAGAGTAATAATAATATCCATATATATTCACATCGCTCTAAACTTTTTAACGCCTAGACGTTTACAAAAAAAATATCACCTTGTAAAATTTACCAGTTGAATATTGATAATTTAAATAGTTCATCACATTATTGAAGATTAGAGAACAGATATCCTTCAAGTAATACCCCTATATCTTCTCTAATCATTCTGTTTATATTGCTGTTTTCAAGGAACCGGAATCGGCAAAATGCCTCACCGCGGGAGCTTAAATCTCAGTTTATGGGAGAGTCGAGCTCCTGGAGCTGGGGAACGTCATATTGGCACAATGTGCCGCGCTATGCAGTTTCTACTTAACCCACTTATAATTGCTATTGTCTAGACGCCTCGAATCAGCATCCAGATCATACCTCATGGCCGTTGATCTGTGGCCAGATTGACTCGATCCATGATTCATTAGCCATACGGCGCCACCCCCACAAGCCACACGAGTGAAAGGTGAGGATTCAACCGGCCAAGGATACTTTAGGCTGCATATTCTTGGCTCATCATGTGTAACTATCGATAATCTTAAACACAATTGTTCATCACTTATCGGATGAAACCGAGGAAACGTTCATATAAAAATCCAGTCGATGAAAGCTCGGTTATTGAACTTGACTCGGTCTGGTCTGGGGGGGTTCTCTAACAGTTGAGTAAATTTCCCTCTTGAGATTTATTAGCTACGTGTCTTGACAGGTTCTGAAACTCTATCGTGCATGTGAAAATATGGATCTCATCAACAATTAGTGCCAGAGAATTGATGGTAGAACCTCAAGAACACAAAATATAGCTCTTCCATGAGGCTTATAAAGCTGAAATATAGGGGACTGATGGAACGACCTTCCCTTGTCAATAATTCAACATCTCAAAAGGATTAGAAGATTACTGATATCCTTAAGATTCTATTGACATGGTCAACATGATCTAAAGTCGGATGCGATAACTCCTAAAGCGATAAACTCCAAAATACATATGATCACAGCAGAAAAGTAGGTGGCCGTATTACAATAATGAAATTATGGCTAGGTTCTCACTAGTAGGATACGTTTTAGCTTTTAACCTTTACTTGAGAGGTAGTTTCTCAGTAAAGCAAAGCACTATTTCTTATGGATAATAAAAAGTTGGCACGAGAATCAATCGAAAACTGGCGATTAGCATAATGATTGCCAGTTGCAAACCCTCAATTCTTAGTGGGGTTTTCGCTTGTTGATAATATTTAACGGTAATCCCCCCCAGTGTCAGGAAATGTCAGGAAACCAATCTGTTCTAGGTGTCACAAGTGCCAAGAAAACAAGTTTAGGTTCTGTAACTTAAAACTATAAAAGACGTCACTTACTTTGCAACGATAAAAGCATCCACGAAACCTTAAACCTTAATATATCAATAATTGTATCCTAATGGGGGAAACAGTACCTAGCCGAAGCGATACCTAATAACCTGGTATATATCGAAAAGTTTAATAAGAGAGTAACATGGAACTTGCAGTTCGACAAGGCCACTAATGTAATGTGATGTACACACTTTAACTGTTTGAGGTCTGTAACAATTAAACTCATAAAATCTTTTATGCTCACGGCCCACGCGCCTATTGTTTATCTGCATCCATGTTTAGAAACTAGGGGATACACATTACAACATGTTCTTAAACTTCACACACCAAGCGATCTAACTGGCTGAAGTTGTGGTTTACAAAGCCCAAGTTCCCCAGTAATTTTGGGTTTTCATTAAACTCACAAGAAATCTCCGCTTGCGTAATCGTCGCTGTTTTTTTTGCCCCTCCATATTGGGAGACGGCCTTCATCGAAGATTGACTTTACCGTATGAATCTTACGATTTTTATTTCTTTTCAATTGCCTCTTGTGTTACCTCCCCCTCTCAAATAGGTCAGAGTCAGAATATCCAAAGTTGGATTTATGGAATGCAGGGACTTCAAAAGATGCCTTCCCATTAGATGCAACTTTTAGAGTTCTCACACAGCCGTTTCAACAAACTTTTCTTGCATCAAGTGACAGCTTGCATTTTAAAGGTGAGTGAAATTTTGACACTTAAGGAAGATCTGGACACGGGCTAATCAGTAACTTTAAAATACATCAAACATTGTCATAGTGTAAAAAGAAAGGACTTTGAAAAATTTGTATTTAAGCACAACCATGTAACTATTGATCTACTCTCGTCACCTCAGAGATCATATTATAGAAACAAACAAACCATCTACATTGTCTTTCATTTAATCAATCCATAATATAATGGAGACTAACTACACATACAATTCAGATTTATCCATTTCTCCAAGGGATTATTCTATCCCACGTATAATAGCCGACTTCGAAGATAAGAACACTACCATGAGAGAAAGAACAGATGCTAAAACTTACTATGACCGTCTATCACAGTTTAAATTCCCAAAGGGCCCCGCAAGTCCAACCACCAGACAGAGCAGCTCTAAAAGCTCTAGTACAAGCAGTTCGCCATCCTCACCTACGAACTCAAACAGAAGATTCTCAAGTCATACCAGATCAAGCGCTGTTAGTTCTTCAAGTGCAGAATCCATCTTTAGTAGCAATGAAATGGCTCTTTTTAGTAAAAAACTGGACTTTGAAAGCCCAAGAAGAAATAGCCGCTTAGATTCATCAGAGGTGCCGGTAATTGACTTGGACATTATATCAAAGCCACTGACGCCCAGAAAAAAGGTTGATTACAAGTTTGAATTAAATACAGACTCATTAGGTTACCTCCAAAAAAGCAGACAAACTAAAATAATAGAAGAGGATGAGGAGCTGGGGGAAGCACACAAGACTGATGGTATTATAATGATTGATTTTTTGAGAGAAGACGTTAGTGAGCGGGCAATGAGTGTTGCTGAAGATTACAACCCTCTAGATTATGTTAAATTGGACAGAACAGTGTGGATCGATGGTATCGCGGAACGCAAAGAAGATACTGAAATCAATCTTGGAGAAGATTAATTCCCCGATAAATCTTAACGAGTTTATGATTCCATTCCATTTCACTTTGTTTGTACTATTTTAATGACAATCTTTTAGTCCGGTGATCTTTAGAAAGCTGTAATATTGTGATCAAGTAACCAATCAACCCGACGAGACTCCTGTAGCTTATTTTTACAAGCATCGCATCAAACTGTATTCTCTTTTAATGGAGCACTGTTTCCGACGAATTGCTACATAGTACACAGTTATAATATTACAAAACGTAAATTCATTAAAAATAGGGATTCCATTAAACATCGAGTTTCTTTTTTTCCCTATCAGGTCTTTGAAATGCACCAGGTTTTCTCAAACCTTGAAAAGCAGGCGGCTTTCTAATACCACTATGAAACTTTGGTCTTTGCGGAACAATTTGTGAATTCTCATTTTCCAGCTTAACAACGGGAGATGTTGATGATGAGAGTGGGGTATTAGTCGTTGAATTAGATAAGGATTCAGGTCCAGGAGATGGTTTCATAAATGCAGGCATCTTGATTGGACGTTGCAATTGAGGAGGAATGATTGGAGTTGGTTTTGTGACCCTTGGCTTGTTTAATTTCAAGATATCAGGCTTCTGGACTTGTAATTGCTTAACAGATGAAGGAGGTTGTATAGCAACTGTCTTAACATCAGGCTCGACAGGTTTGATGGTGGTTTTACTATTTTCCACTTCAACTTTCTTAACTCTTTCCGTGGGTGCATCTTTATCGATTGAATCATCAAATCGCACACTCAGTGGAATTAATGGGATTTTAATTCTCTTGAAATCAAAGTTTGATAAAGCATCATTCTTTCGCTTCACTGGAGCCGGAACAGTCCTAGCAACATTCAGCAGTTTAGGCAGTTTAGGCTTTGGTGGAACCACAGATACAGCTTTAGCAGTTGCTGACGCTGATGCTGCTGCAACCGGAACAACTCCAGTGGAAGTACTGGAGGTTTTCGAGGATTGAACAGTCAGTGGTGGTTGTGTTAATGATGGGTCAACAGCACCTAAGTCCATATCAGATGATTTCGATGGTTCTGGTGTCGATTTGGATGAGTCAGTTGATTTCTCGGCAGGGCTGAGCGCAGATGTGACAATTTGTGAGATGAGTTTCGTCAATGCTTCTTGATTAAGGTTTTGAAAGTCCACTTTACTCATAGTTTCACTGATCAGCAAAGTCAAATCTTCAAGATTAGCAGATCTAATGATTCTTCTGTTCTTTCTCTTTTCAAATTCTTTCTCAATCCATTCAGTCTTCTTGGCAGAGTCGTCAGGACCAAACAGTTGAATTGCCCTCTTCTTCAGCCTAGCTCTCAAGTCATTATTCTGATTCTTCAATCTGTTGGCATCTCTCCACCTCTTCTTACGTTCACGATTTTCAATCCTAACTCTTTCCTTTTGCTGCTCTGGAGTTTCATTCTCAACAACTAATTTCTTCTTTGGTTTATTAACAATTTCACGTTGTTGATTGGCAACTGGATTTGTAGATAGCGCACTGTGAATGGCCTTAGAGATCAACTCAGTCAGATTGGATGGTAGATCTGGCAATACAGAACTGATGTTGTTGATAATTGCGTTACCTTGAACGCTTGCAGCAATCGGTAATGATGGTCGAGTCGCAATAGGAGTTTTCTCAGCTTTGGAAGTAGCCTCCAGTTTCTTTTCATCAGACGTGACAGGAGCATTTCCAGCAATTGGTTTGGGTTGAGGCAATTGGTCAACAGGCACGACGTTCCTTTGAGGTGGAGCAGCTGGCGTTATAGTCGATGGTACAGATTTTGATTGATCTTCCTTTTCCTTCTCAGAATCTTGCAGTTTGGAAAAAAATTTTCCACTTGACATGTTAGATCTACTCAAAGCCAGGGTTTCGGCAATTGACAACGACTGTTTCTTCTTTTTAACTGAGTTGGCCAGATCAATTGAGGTGTCCTTAGACAGTAAGACTAATGGTGGGATTTTCTTCACAGAATCAATGATAGAGTTAGCAGGGGCAGGCCTTGGTTGTTTGACCTCTTTGACAGTAGAGCTACTTGTCGAAGCAGCTTGATGAGTAGTGGGTGGTGTAGGTACCTGTGGTTGTTTTATCTGAGGAAGACTTGGGGCAGCAAGACCAGTTGCATGAACAGCGACAGATGGAGTAACTTTAGAAGAAGAAGCATTAGTAGCATCAGGAATAGAAGTACTGGTAGCAGCAGAAGAAGCTAACTCTGCCTGTTGTTGAGCTTGTGCTTTTTGAGCTTCTTGTAACTGGAACAGTAACTTCTGCTGTTGCTGCTGTTGTAATTGTGCAACTTGTTGTTGTAAAACAGGCGGCACAACAATGGGTTGTTGATTTATTGAGATTTGAGAGACTGGAGCAAGGTTTGATGAAGTACCAGGAATCTGTTGGAATTGCTGAAGCTGCGGAACTTGTAAAGGAACTGTCGGGTATGGTGTACTTTGTTGAAATATTGGTATCTGACTAACCATTGGCTTTTCTTTCTTCTTCTTCGTAGTCTTTCTAGGAGCCCTTGGTTTCTTTTCTTTTGGAGGTTTCTTCTCCTTAGCCTGCTTAGTAGCTTTCTTCTTAGCAGCTTTCCCGGCAACTGGTTGCTGAGATGAGTCAATTTGACTTTGCTGCAATAGCAGACCCAGAACAGCGTTATTATCTTGATTGCCAAGATTCAAACTTTGTAATAGCGCATTTGGATCCTCAACGGCCATTGCCAATGCGTTTTGCATGATCTGGTTCATATCAATCTCATCATCATCATTAGAAGGCTGATCTTGGAGCTGTAACTGCGATAGTTGCTGCTGAAGCAGTTGTTGAGACTGACCTTGTTGCAATGGTGGTTGCTGTGTGACATCAGCCTGTTGATCAACAACATTTTGAACAAGCTCGGCCAATGCATCCTTCAAAAGGTGATCATCAAAGGTAGCTGGTTGAGACCTGGGTTGAACCGGAACATCATTAGGTTGTTGCTGATCATCAAAGGCTTCTAGAATTTGATTCTGTAGTTCTTGCTCATAATTAGCATCATAGCTCGGGCCAGCAGCAGTATCAGTATCAGTAGCAGTGCTTTGCTTGGTAGTATTGGATTGGTCAATTTCAGCTTGAGTTTCATTAACGGCATTGAAAGCATCCATGATCTGTTTCTGAAGTTGTAATTCATAATCATCTTCTGCTTTCACATTATGACTTTGTGTTTGATGTTGAGTCTGTAACTGTTGCTGAGCTTCAACTTGACTATAACTTTGTTGACCTGTTGCAGTTAGTGATTGGGGAGCTGGAACTGGTGTTTCTTCTCTGATATGTTGGGAAGATGGAGGTTGTGAATTATCCAGTTCTTCTCTTTGTTGATTCTCATTAGCATTGAAAGCATCCATGATCTGTCTTTGTAGATCATTTTCAAAATCATCAATGTTAACTTCAAACTTACGGTCCGCAGCTGATTTGGATTTCAGTGATTTATCATCAAAAGCCTGATTGTTGGGAGCAGCTTGCTGTGATTTCTGCTCCAAATCTTGATCACCCAAGACATCCATGATCTGCCTTTGTAATTCCTTTTCATAGTCAACAGCCTCATTACCCTCCACCTTGTGATTCTTTACACCATCCTCATCTGTTTTACCTAACCCGTCACCATTATCAGTTGTAATATTGTTATTATTACTGTCACTAGCCGTATATCCTTTAGGTAGATTTAACTCTTGTCGTATATGATTTTCCATTTCCAAATCGAATCGAACATTCTGATCATCAATGTGAGTTGATTGCGGTTCTTTTAAGTCGGAAACAGGTCTGCTTGAATCTGACGCGCTCATTGTTTGGGGCTGCGGTTGTTGCTCTTGGTGATTTAACTGCTCTTGTAGCTGTCTTTCAACTTCTGCAGCAAAATCATCATCCTTATCATCACCGGCTGTATTCTGAGCCTCTGATCTTGGTTCATGGTTCTCACTTTGACCTTGCTGTTGAAATTCTAATTGTCTCTCGATCTCTCTCTTAAAGTCATTATCATTATCATCATCATTACTGTTATTATTTTGACCATTGGATAGATCACCAGCTTCGTACAATTGGTCATTATGCAGCCCATCCATAGCCTGCTGAACAACAGAGGCTAGATCAGCTTCACTCAAGCCAACATTATCACCCGGGTTGTCTGACATGGATGGAATCTGGGGTAGATGAGAACCCTCTTCTTCAAGTTTGTTCACCAACAGGAGGTTGTTTTGATATAACAACAACCAAGTACTGTGCCTCTCTCTTTAGTATAAAGCCAATTTGTCTCGTTTCGCAATAGTTACTCTATCTTTTGTGGTTGAATGAACTATTGTCGCAGTCACGTATTGTCTTTATCTTATCAGAGATGTGATTATGTTTATCTTTTTCCGTTTGTAGCCCTTGTGACTGTTTAGTGACTGTGAAAATTTTTATTTAAATTTTGAGATTAAAATCAACACATTTCGCGAACATTTTCAGAGAGAAAGATGTCCGGGTTTATTCTCTCTTACTCACGAAAATTCATTTATTTTGTATGGAAAGAGTGTCCTGGTTTAGAAGGTAAAGCTGTTCCCAGTTTTACACTCGGCCTCTTGACGGATTTGTATGGTAAATCTCATCACTAACAAAAGACACCATAACCTCCAACTTGTTATCGAAATTCTTTCCAAATGCGGAATATGACATACCATCGTCGATTGAGATTGGGGCTTGAGTGGTGTAAAATTTGCATCAATCCAACAGTTGGAAGAACAAGCGTATCGACGAACTTTGAATTTTATTAAAAACTTCTTCAAATTTGAAGCTAGTTTGGATTTAACAATCTTATTAATTGTATAGACATAGTAAGTCAGCTTTCGTTCATAATTTTGTGAATACACATCAACTTTTTAAGAAGGACGTGAAACACACACCAATCAGTATCTATAAAGACCCATTGTGAAGCTCATAGGTGAGTGTTCAGATATATATTAGCAGTACATTAATGGTGTTGACGTTATTTCAGAATAGTGGTTGTCATTCCTTTTAATCTATTTCGTCGCATGCTATCACATCAGGGTACCACCTTTAATAGATGAATACAGTTCAGAGAAGGACATCAAGAAGGGAGTACTCGAATATTCGACCTGAGAACTCTTTATATCGGATACATTGGCTACACTCCAAGAAATTTTGAGCAAATTTACTCAAGATGAGATGAGATATGGATATTGGTTTGTCTTTGTGGATTAACATGCACAATAATACCAATACACTCAATTGCTCATCGAGTCCCAAAAATCAATCAACTACGTCTGGTTTGGATTGTAGTTCTTCTAACCCTCTGCAACGCTCAGTGTACATCAATTGAACCGTTTAGGGATGACCTTAGTAACCTATGGAGAAACTGCAGATATTAGTTTAGCTTCAGATCCTCGAGTGATCATTTATCTAAATAAAACGCAAATTCTAGGACAAGTGAACCTAAATGATTCAGAAATCTCTTGTATCAACTCGCTGGGTCACCAGTGTGAACGTGTCGCCACAATGAACTACGTTCAATGACCACAAATTAACGAGGTTTAACAAGGAGATTTTCAGCTCAGATCGAATATAAACCAAACATTACGATCCCGATTTCCCAGTACCAACCCGCAAGAACTGAAAGTACATTTGCCATGGGTTCGAGTCTCCATATGGAATCGGGATCTGTCAAATCTCAATATAATGTCTTGTCGAGCCCACCACTCCACGGCGGAGAAGCTTGTTATCTTATCTACATCTAATGTCCCTCTTATACTTGTGTGCCGCGAAACATTTTGGTTTCTTGTATGGTCCGCGAATGTTTTCTTATCTGGGATATGTTCGGGGAATTAATCAATATGACGTCGGCATGGATTTGACGGTAACTTATAACTGAGTGACCTTGCTGGCGTTATACACCGACGGAAGCAATTAGAATTAGTGACATTGATCATTGGTTAGTACCGTATAATTTTTTCTAGATAATCCAAGAACCCTACGGAAGTTTGGATTGAATCCCACGGCAGTTACTGAATTTGGCCACCGTGTTACCAAAAAAAAAGATAAACCTTGAGGCAAACAATTGGGAAAGTATATCAATAACGACAAATCCCACTGGTTTTTAATTTCATCGGCCATAACAATATATATTATTTGCAATCCACTAAATATTCTGGGTCCAATTTGATTAGATAATGACTAGCGATAAAGTTATTTGTGTATTCTGTGGTTCCTCATTTGGGAACGACCCAGTTTACGCTCAACATGCAACTGAGCTCGGTGAGAAGATCGCCTCCAAAAACTGGGGGTTAGTGTATGGTGGTGGTACAACAGGATTGATGGGCGCTATTGCTAAAGCATGCTCAACAAACGGTGCATATGTCCATGGTATTATTCCTTCCGCATTAGTGTCTAAAGAACGTCACGACCCAGAACAATACAATGAACACTTGAAAGAGACAGTGGACAACCATAAAGGCGTCACTCCATTATCCGAAGAATATGGGAAATCAACCATTGTACCAGACATGCATACAAGAAAAAGATTGATGGGTGAAGAAGCCAATGCATTCATTGCTCTACCAGGTGGGTACGGTACTTTGGAAGAAATCATGGAAGTTATCACTTGGTCACAATTGGGTATTCACAACAAACCAATAGTCTTCTACAACGTTGATGGCTTTTACGATGGGCTATTGGAATTCTTGAAGAGTGCCATCAAGTCTGGTTTCATCAGTGAAAAGAATGGTGAGATCCTAAGGTTTGGTAACACCGCCGATGAAGTTATTTCATTGATCGAAAACTATGAAGCTCCAGATGGAAGATACAATTTGAAATGGGAGACTCTAGGCGAATCAAGAGGTTAAAACTAGTTTTGAATGTTTAAAATTGAGATAGAGAGAATGTTAAGGAACATCAAAAGGAAAAGAAGACCACGAAAAATGAGGGAGAAGGAGAGATATTACTATACTTAATCCAATACCGTACTGGATACGTATAAGATATAAAGGAGCACTGCATGAACTGTCATCACCGCTGCATATGAATTGCGTCTTGATAATCTAATATACTGCTTATCATTGTTAATTGTATTATGTATATAAGTGTATCTCCAATCTGTCATTTACGCACGGGCAAACTCTTCGGGCTTTTCCAGTTGTCGCTCTTTGCTTTTCTTAAAACCCAACAACAAAAACAAGAACTTCTTATACAAGACTCCATCCGAATAAACCAATACCGCTAAAGCTGGAAGAATAAGAGACCTTCTGGTTTTACATATCATCTCATCTAAATCTATTCCTTGTTGGTGCTTGGAAAAGCCGCTTTTTCTTTCGTCCGTTGTGTGTTTAGTAACTGAGACGTTCCACTGAAGGGCACTTATTGTTCCCTTCCCCTAATAATCCTGGATAAGTTGGCTCTTAGTGATTATATACTGCAATTAAAGGTCCCAATTAAATTATTATCATCACCTCTTTATTCCTATTACACAGGTCTATTAAGTGAGAGGTTGTTTTTCAATCAATAGTAACACCGTAATAGACCATTTTCCTTGTTCAATCCAAGATCATCAATCCATTAATCCTTTGTATCAAGTCCACATGATGAATCCACAGTCATACAGCAACTTATACCCTCAAAGCATAGAGAATAGCCCCAGCACAAATCCTCAATCACAGACACCCTCTTCTTTGGTAAATTCAAATCAGCAGCAACAAAATATTCAGGGCGTTTCAATTCAACACCACCAACAACAACAACAACCACAACCACAACCACAACCACAACCACAACATCAATCCCTGCAGAATGTATATCATAAACAGCCTCAATCCATAAAGGTGGACCAGGAGCTATCGGATGGTTCCAGAGTCGTATCGGAATCTCAACAGGCTGTGGGTCAGCACCAGTCTCGTGTTCAGGTACAACATCAACCACAGCAGCAACAGCAACAGCAACCCATTCAGCAAAATACGGTTTTCTCAACAACGCTACGGAGAGGTCCATGGTCTCCAGATGAGGATCGTAAGTTATTGGAATCCATTAACATATATGGGCCTTCCAATTGGGTAAGAATCTCTCAATCCCTGGGATCCAGAACCCCGAAGCAATGTAGAGAGAGATATCATCAAAACTTGAAGCCAAGTCTGAATAGAAACCCTATAACACCAGAAGAAGGCCAATTGATTGAGGATCTAGTGTTGAAATATGGTAAGAGATGGGCAGAAATTGCAAGACATTTGAATGGCAGATCTGACAATGCCATCAAGAATTGGTGGAACGGTGGCGCTAATAGAAGAAGAAGAGCTTCTACACAGGCAGTTTTAGAAGGTTCTGGCAATCATCCTAATCAGGAACAGCAACAGCATCAACAGCATCAACAACATGTTCAGCCATTAACGGGCGATCATTCCTTGCAACTTGGCGGTCCATCGTTCAACACGTCCATCTTCCAAGATCAGAGACGTGGCTCTTTACCAATTGGCCAACTAGGATCGTCAACTGTGACTTCATATCAACAATTACCCCCACACCAACAGTCTCAGTTTCCTAATAAGTACCCTGCTATCCCACCTCATCAACAGGTAACACCTTCAAACTCATCAAGGTCATCAAGTATAACACAAGATCTATTCCAACAACAACCAGGTGTAAAGAGGCTATTAGAGGAGCAGAATTATCCTTTAAGAAGACATTCTGCACAGATTATCCTGACTTCCACACTTGGTTCAGCATCTCCATTGTCCAGAGCCGAGTCATCTCGAAATAGTTCAGTGTCTAATGGGGATTGGAATGGTAGTTTTGTTACTGCGAGCTCTACTGGTAATTCAAGGAGATCATCATTAGCACATGAATTGTTCCCCAATCCAAATAAGAGACATAATTCCCAAACAAACACCTATTTATCACCGAACTTGACATCTCATAGAAGTTCCATAACTATCCCATCAGGTTTAACCCCATTATCACAGACACACCAACCACCACCACCATTATCCGTAACACCATCTGCTGTGCCAGATTCACATAAGGATCCAATTTTCAGATCTGATTTCACTTTTAATAAATCTAAAGAATCCATAAAATTACCTCCGCCTTCTTCTATCTATGCAAATCCAAATTTCAACCTGGGGAATTCTTCAAAATCAGTAATAAATGAAGAAAATGTTAAAAATTCAGAGAAGAATGAACAAGAAACAGATCTTAATGAGAATGGTGAGCCAAGCCAAATTATGAACATCTCTAACCTGCTGTCATAAACGTATGGAAGGTTAATGTCCACTGTTGCTGCTGCTGCTGCTGCTGCTTCTACAGCCGCTTATGGCCAACTGATATTTTCCTCAACTCACACTGTATTTATACTTATTTAATAATGGTTAATGATTTTCAATGAATAATAATAGTTCTGCTTTATCATATTTTGTGTTCCATATTATAATTTTGATTTCTCTACATGCGTTCTCATCAATATAGTTAATGTAATTATCATCAATTTCGTAAGCTTATTATTCATTATTCGTAAACAACAGGTTTACACCTCGTGATTTCTGGATTTTGAGGCAACCCGGCGCTAAAATCATTAATATACAATATCCCCTTTCTATCAACAATGAACAGTTGATGACCGTCAGCACTAAAACATAAACTTGCACTCTCTCTTGCTCTAAAGGAATTACTAACTTGATCAACAATGACCAATCTTTTTGAATCTTGATCCATCTTTGTAGCAAACATCAAGTATACAGTACCATTTCTGTCCAATAACGCAACAGAGTCATTCCTTGGAGAGATGGCAGCTTTGTGGATGTTGTTGCCAACTTCGTCTAGTCTAAGCAACAACTTTGGCTGTGCAACACTTTGATAACTTGAGCCGTGGTCTAGTTTGATTTGATTGTCAATGATGATAGGAGGGGCATTGAAGGCCACTGAAGTGACAATCATAAATTTGTTATTTGGGAACATCTTGAAATTCGTGATCCCTTCACTTTCTAATGACGTATCTAAGGTTCTCATTGACTTCATCACTAGTTTTGGCTTATTGATATCTTTTACCAGTACGGTCAAAAACCTGGATTCCAAGGCAGTAGAACATGAAAAATAGGTGGAATCCATGGAGAAACTCAAATGATTTATAGGATCATGATATGGGAATGTAATGGTGATAGGGTCGACATTGGTTAATTTACCCAAGTTTTCAAATTCAAGACTCAGGATGGTAGAAGGTTTGAAGGTTAATTTATGCATTGATATCAATGCTTGTTCGGAACCAGTGATTCTATCTTTCCCAGTGATCCCATAAGCGATCATTGTGGAATTTGGGGAAATGGCAAGACAACGAATAGGGAAATTGGAACCATATATATAAATAGGTTTCCCACCTTCATTCAGGTCAAAGACTCTAAATATCCCTGATGTACCAGAGACAACTAATAACGAATTACTAATCGCACAGTATAAATGTTCCCAGTTTGAGATCTCTGATTTTAATATAGTACCTGAAGGATCATTTTCTGATGAGAATTTTCCACCTCTAATCCCCTCGATCCCACCCATAAGCTGTTGGAAATTAGGACCAAATTCTCCCTTATGATTCCCAACACAGAACAGTTTAGGTCCATTTTTGAAATCATCCTTTGATGGCATCTCGAAGACTTCCCATTTTCTAGGACTCAATAGGGCAAAGTATTGACAATTAGGCGAGATTGCAGTATTAAGGAAAGTTCTTGATTTTGTCTTTAGTATCTTTGAGTGTGTTTGATGTTGATAATGGCGCCTATAAGTTGGGAAACATTTGACAAAGAGATATTCACGATGTTCTTGCGTAGAATCCAAGGGTGGTTCTGGAATAGAGGCCTTTGATAATTGTGATTGGAATTTTTGTAATGATTGGGATGTCTGAGTCGAAGATTTCATAGATGACTGATCAATGACAGGCATAGTCTTGTTAGATGCCGATGAAGCTGAATCGATACTTCTCTTATCAATTATACTTATCATTCTTTGTTCTTCTTCTTGGCCAATGTTCTCCTCTTTCATAGAGTTAGCCACGGAATAAAACAACGTCATTAGTGATTGTTTTTTTGTTTCAATTTCCTCATCATAATCAACATCTTCATCATCATCATGGAGATTCAACAAGTTGAATAAGTCCCTTAATGGCTTCACCTCTTTCAATATCTTAGTGGTGGAATGACACACAGGACAAGTGAAATTCTCAAAACTATGAGATTCCGCTTTCAAAGTAAGAGCGAATTTTTGACTTATAATACAACCACATGTCAACATTGTAGCATCACTAACCGGTTTTCTTTTGATATCATTGTTTAAGTTCAAATCATGAGAAATTGAATACGGGAGCGTCACAAGGTCCACTAAAGAGTCTTTCACGACATGTCGGTCATTGGCAAACAATTGGGCAGCAGTGTCAGTAGACGATGGCCCAACAGGCTCGTTCTCCATTGCTTTGTTGGCACTTGAGCTGTCTTTTCCATGTTGTTTGTAAGATAGCTCTCCAAAGAACTTTTGAGCTTCGAAAGATAAAGTCCTTTTGAGATATATCACGTGATATATCACGTGACACAATATTCTAAAGACGCCGATGTAAAATTCTGCTCAAAACTGGTTGCATGAGAGTGGTATATAGATGTAGGACGTGTGGCAGTGTTTGGGACTCTTTAGGAGGACTACGCTTAAATCTAGGATAATTGAGAGACGACGTTGTCATTATTCGTGTGAATTGAGGTATCTTTGGATGTAAAATTCCCTTATTTGATCGTAACTATTTGGATGGATAGAGTGTCAAATTATTGATTAGCGAATAGTTTCATATGTGACTTGGTCACATATATAAAAAAGAAGGCTTAATTTTAGCCCGCCCATTAATGAAGATGCCCTACAAGGAATTCGTACTTGTATACTGTCTTCTCAGGTTCAACAAGTCCCTCAAAGTCCAACAAATACTACAAGACCAACTGTCCCATAAAAAAGCTTTTCCGCAAAGTAAAATTTCTGATGCAGCAATTTCTTTTATGGAACTGTAAATTGATAAGGCTGAAGGGCCTTGACTTGAGAGCCTTGAGACCCGAAGGTTTTGATCAGCTTGGGGGATTCCGCATTTTAAAAGAAATTCCTAGAGCAGGTTTCGAGTAGTTGTAAGTACAAGTATTCTGACCAGGACGTTATTGATAATGGGGACTGGGACTAGAATTTAGTGACCCTTCCAGTAAGAAGATATGTCCTGGTTTGGGGTGTTTCGGAGTAGGTTTTAATTTAAAGTCCAGTTCTAGTGCAGGATGTTAATCGTCATAAATTCCCAATACTTATCCGGAAGATTCTGAAGCATGTACGTCCGATATTACAACTAAGGCCTTAATCAAAGTTCTAATGTAAGCATTGTAATCATTGTAATCATTGTTAATCAGAGCCAGGTTGAAGTGCTGTTACTACAAGATCTTATGACTACAACTTTGTTATTAATTTCAATCATGCAAATTATTAAAACCTTGTATATCTGTATATCTTTTTCCTGTAAAAATTGTCCCCTGTTGTTTCCCTCTTTCCTTACCGACGTAAAAAACACTCATAAATGTTCATGAAGTAATTATAATACTTATTGTTTTTAAACCAGTTATAATTTAACCATTGATTTCATTAATGCAGAGTGATAAATGTTTGCACAATTTGTCAAATAACAACAAGTGCAATTTTGAGGATGCATAAAGTTCAGGTCAAACCCTGAATCAAACTTCATCGGGGTGAGAAGTTGAGTCTGTAACTCATTAAAAGGGGTTAGTTTTGGCTTCTTGTAAACAGGGGTGAATGTTGTTGTGTTATGATTATTGCTGTTATAATGCTGACCGTCGTAATGAGAACGTTTGAGGTTATTATTAGTAGTGATGATGTCAATCAATGGTGATTTTGGTGTTAATGGGTAATTCATGTACACTTCCAAAGGTTGTTCTTGAAATTTGGAATGATCAAGTTCTGGAATATATTGAGATAGTTCTGGTTGTTTCACCAGTAGTTCGTATTTGATGGCAAGGTTATATAGTTGGGTGGACCATTTGTTATAACTCTCCTCTTTTAAAAACACATTATAATTGATCTTCTTTAGAATAGTGATCTCACGTTTCTTGAGTACAGGGATAGTTAAAGGTGTTAGATTTTCCCATGTTTTCATAGTATAGGACGAATCATCATTAGATTTATTGGAAATCATCATAAGAACAACGATAAGTTCGAATAATTCTTTAGAGCTCTTTCTAGATGACCCACTAAGTAACTTTTCTCTTGAGCAGGATTGAAATGATGAATATTGGACGGATGATGATTGGTACAAGGAAGATTTGTGCTTCACCAATAAATAAAGATAATAAAGTGAATGGGAAAGGATATGGGAGTTGAGCTTTGTGGTGGCCACCAGGTTACTGAGGTCCGAATAGTATGTGGTGATACTATGCATATGAGAGTTCTTCTGGAAATAGATGTTCCAGGACAGCCTTATAAAGAGGTCTGAGTCAAGTTCCATCTTGATGATTGAGACGATTAATAGTAAATGATATTAGGAACAGTTGTTCAACTACATGTTGTTTAGGAAAAAATTGAGACAATTGTAAAAGTATTTAAACCTCATATAAGAGGAAGAGACCTAAAAAGAGACCCATCTTTTCTCTATTTGACGCACGATCAAGTACAATTTATTATGTGGGCAGCGATGTTGCGGGTCCGTACCACTGTCTGTAATTTTGGGATGGTCTGGGCTGAGAAAAAGAAACGTGTTAAGTAGGAACTTTTGTAGGCAAAGGAAGAGCAAAAGCTTAAAGGGAGTTTTCTAATTAAGGGGAGAGGCGCAAGACCTGGTTGATTAAGAGACTGGGAAGTTACAAGAAGAATAGGGAAAGGGGGAAGAAGAAGAAGAAGTTTAAGAAGTTTAAGAAGTTTAAGAAGTTTAAGAAGTTTTAGAAGTTATGCTCTTGAGATGGAGAGACTTGAATGAGAGTAAGTAGTGCTGTGCTCAAGGAATAGGCAACGCGGTAGTGGGTACGGGGTTGGCGGTTAAACTAAAAATCACCCCAAGTCTCATTCACCGCACTGGAAGCCGCGACTCTTTGGGACGGTTGACGGGTCTCCAACCTCGTCATTTTGCAATCTTGCTGACCACTGTAGGAACCACCTCCCATGGGCCAATCCTTCCAGAATTTTATGGTTTGTCCGTCATATTCAACGGGGAATGAAAAATTTCAGAGTGGCCGTAGTTGTTTTTTAGGTAGTTTTATTTTTTTTTTTTTTTTTTTCCTTACTTTTGTACGATAAAAATGCTGACCTTTCTGGGCGCATTTTTGGAGCAACTCTCCGTACAATCCGTGCTGTAAAAAAACCACACAGGATCACCACACAAAACTTACAAAGTAATAAGTTCCAAAAAGCCTCTATTCTCATCGATTGGCGGAGCAAGAAATTGACCTTTTGTTACATGGTATAACTAAAACGATCAAAGAAGAACAATTAAAACTTTGGAGAACATCCCCCAATTTAAGACAAACAAAAAAGCTTCCATTTTACGTTTCATTTCGAATGACCAATATTAAGCCCATGATGACAGCAATAAAATATAAAATCTAGTCCTCGGCGTTGAAGTACTGTTAATGGAATGACAAAGAAATTAACCTAGGGCTACAGCTTTGTCATGTACACAAGTTGTAGTAATTGGTTCACATTTTTTTGGCCTAAAAAGAAATAACAAGTTCATGTGTTTCAAGAATTTGGGCTTTTTGTGTACACTAAGATTATTTTTAAAACACAGCACAACATGGGGACGTTTCACTTCGAAAGAAGAAATTACAAAGAAGTGATTTTGTCCTATATGTCTTTTGTCCCTAGTAACACTGCTCCCCTATTATATTTAACCTATATGCCCTGAGGTGGCAAATTACTCATGTACGTAGGCCGTTGTATCTTTTTTTTTTTTTTTTTCAGTCCTACAAAAAAATCATCGGATAATTGTCCATTTTGTCATGAGAGTTGGTGTTGAGGAAATAAAGGAAATAACTGCGGATGTTAAGGGATGACCTACGACTTGAACCTTAACTATTTTATCTATTCATTTCATTCTCCCCCCCCATTGATTATCATTCAATTGCTTCCCCCTATTACATCTCTTTGACTGCATAAAACTGCTGGTCTCTTGTGAAAACACGCCTCGAAATTGACTTTAATTATATTTCGCGTACGTAGTAAATTTCAAAGTGTGAAACAACCATAAACAACTCCTATTCAATACATTCGTATCTAGAATGAAGGTAATACTAGCCCCATGATATTGTGCACGAGGTTGATTCCATTTCAATCTGGATTCGGACTTTCTACCAACTTCACAGTCTTATTCCCTATTCTCAGTTCATCAACCGGGATTCAGTCTTCAAATTTGAGACATACCAAAAATACCGATGAAGTCTGTACGGAAACTTGCATAAACTCGAAATTGGATCAACCATACACAGCCGGCAACCAAGTTTGTTTTTTGAACTACAAATCCTCTTTTCTCATGATTAAGCTTAATATTTCTTTCTATTAAATACTCTGTTATTTTTTTAATCTCTACGTATATTTATGTCCTGTTCATTGTGTCTCGTTGTTTAGCTGAGGCATCAGAATCTTCTAAGGTTATTGATTATGACGTGTGGAAGTACAAAGCCAGGCAAAAATATGAGATATAATTTTAACCATACAACGCAATCCCCAATAATTTTTTGGTGGGTATCTATCTGGGCTTTGCAATTTCTACACTAATAATAGTGTTCTCTGGTTGTCGAGGCTCACTGCAGCACACAATAGCTTCATTTTGATGATGCTTATTATCAATGTTATAAGTAAGAATACATAAGCTCTGTATTCACAGATTAGTATTCACAGATTATGATCGTATAATTCGATGATTATCATGCTGTGGAATTACTGAGTCACAGTATAGGCCACTTCGACCTTACAAATATGGTACTGATGCAACCCTTTGAATGTGAATACTCATTTTATGATCTAATTGAGCCATGTTTTTGACTTATAGAAATATGGACGAAAGCGTATTACACTAATCCTCTGATCGTTCACTGATCACTTGAAGCACAGTGATGATACACGGACTCACCGGGTGGTTTTGAATTGCAAGCATATTTGAACAACATTTTATGATTCCAGAGTGTTCGCAAGCGTATCAAGCTTTATCATGGTCTCATTTGTACGGTTCGCGGACCTTTCAAGTGTTGTTGCCGCTAATGAATCGTGTGAAATAAGGAATGTTAAATATTAAATACCAGAATATGGAAAAACAACTTTTGTAATAAAATCCTTCCACTCTTACCTCAATAACTTCTTGACCATATCGTATAAAGGTTTTCTGCAGATGATAAAAGCCATCGAACCTCTAAAAAAAAAGATGGCACCCGAACACCACATAATAGTTAAATAAGCACTTGTACAACGATTATCTGTGCAATTACTCTGGAGCAAAAGAATCGCTGGAGATTTGAGATTTTAAAGGAATTCTTTTCTTTGGAATTACCCAACTTAGTTTTTAACATACAATTATAGCTTCTGAGCCCAATAAATCTTATAGCGAGTCCCTCACGAGATGCTCGAAGTTGGAAGCTGTTCAAAATGTTAGCGAGATTTGTTGCAACTGTGAGCCGGTCAAAATTACTTCGAATCAATCCTGCCTCTCTCCTTCTTTATACACATACCCGATTAAAACCCCATACATTTAGAACCCATACATTTAGAACAATGGCCACCACTCATACAATCTCCAACGTGTTCTTGAACTATAAAGGTCGTTTATCTGAAGGTCCTACTTATAACCCATCGAATCATACATTATTATGGGTTGATATCATTGCAGGAAAGATTCATAGAGTTCATTTATTAGAAGATGGTATCAAAGGTGATGATTACTCGGAAGAAGAAATCGAACAAATTCAAAACCGTCATGAAGAGTATACAATTCCTAATGAATCCATTAGTGTTATTTATTTGGTGGATGGAAATGACGATTTAATTTATGTCGGTGCTCAATATGGGATTGCAACTTTCGAATTCTCAACTGCAAAATTCCAATATGTGGTCAAATATCCAACTGGTGATGAAAACTTACGTTCCAATGATGGGAATGTTGATCCATCAGGAAGATTCATCTTTGCTGGTTTAATGGGAAATTTCCAAAATGGTCCTATTGATAACGGGAAATTATACAAATTAGACCTGGCTTCTAAACAATTTAAAATCCAAGTTCCAAATGTCTTGATTCCAAATGGTATAAATTGGTCTAAGGATCGTAAAACAGTTTACTGGACTTCATCATTAGATAAAACAATTTATAAATTTGACTATGATTCCACTAATGTTGAATTGACAAACCAAACTCCACATATCAAAGTGTTTGAATTTCTTGAAGGTGAACCAGATGGTCATGCTCTAACTGAAGATAATCATATCTTTACAGCCGTTTGGGGTGCCAATGCCGTTGTTCATTTTGATTCAAAGGGTCAATTGGTGGAAAAATTCAATTTACCAGCTAATCAAGTCTCTGCTGTTGCATTTGCTTCAAGTACTAAAGGTGGTCCTTTAGATGAAATCTTTATCACCACTGCTAATAAGAACCATTTACATCCTGAAAAATTGGAGGAAAATCCGGAAGATCTTGGTGGTTCAATTTTTAGAATTAAATTGAAAGGTCATAAAGGTTTGTTAAGAAATAGTTTAAAGTTTTAGAATTGAACAGATAGAACCTTTGCTCTTTTCATGTGTTTGTTTGTAGTTCAATGACACGTTGACAGAATTCCTCGACCAATTCGTTCTCTTCAGAACCAGTGATTCTCAAACTGGATAATTTTGCATTGGCTAGATCCCATCTCTGATCTGAATTTAAACTTGGATCATTCAGGATCTCATTAATGGTTTTCAAATGAAATTTCAAAGCTTTGAATTTCAACAAATATGCCAATTTTTCATCTGTAACCAACCTCTCGAATACATCATTAGTCTTTGTCACTGATTTAGAATCATTGTCCGGTTTAGCTTTTTTAACAACCTCTGGTTTTATCTCATCATGTTTATGACTCTCTGATTTGAAACATTTTAAAGAACAGTATTCGATAGAACAAGTGGGACATTTATATTTTGAAATGGATTCATTACAGATCTTGCATGTTTCTCCTAATGCCATCGTTTAATGTTGATTTTGACTTTGTTATTTCTTTGACCAAAACAACGGGTATGAAAAGATGAGTTCTAATTAATATTTCACGTTTCGCGGGCATTAAAGAAGATGAGCTTGGAAGATGGAAGAGATTGGAGAGAGTAATCACTATTCATGATCGCTCCAGTGATGCTGATGTACACTACCCAAAGGGTTTCCGAAGCTGTAGAAAGATCGTGATCAACAGTAGTGACTGTTTAGACTGTTGGACAGCTCTTTCGCTATAACCATATGACGCCATGCTTAAATAGTCCATAGGGCTCACATAGAAGTAGCAACTCATCTGCACATTTGAATCATCCCCTACCCCTCTCGTTGATTATGAGCTTACTTCATCGACTCTGTTCCTTGAGAAGCTTGGATATCAGAGTGATATGACAAAATCAATTCAACTTACTTTCGGTTTTAAAATACCGTGAAGTATCTCATGTTTCAAGCCAAAAAGTACTGTCTCGGTGATATCGCTCTTAATGAATACAACTCATAAGCACATATAGATTGCATCATTATAACCCTTCAGATCTGACTATTACAATCCGTTGAACGAAAAACACAATAAAAGTTATAATCTTTGTTTAATTATTCATTTCCTCCCACTGATTTTTTTTTCTTGTTACGTAGCTTATGAAAAGTCTATACATGAGTGCCCGAACCATCTCACAGGGCAAATTTCAGCCAATCACAGCACGAGAATTCATAATCGAGAAATTTTTCAACCATTTTACCTCCCAAATCTCCCAGAAAAAAAAGCATTTATAAACAATTTGATTCCCTTTAATTTCTTTACATCTTTTTTTATAAGAGATATATATATTCAGATAGCAAAAAATGCCAGCTCCATACAAAAAAGGTTCAGAAAAGAAAGGTGCCACTTTATTCAAGACCAGATGTTTACAATGTCACACCGTTGAACAAGGTGGTCCACACAAAGTTGGTCCAAATTTACACGGTGTCTTTGGTAGAGCCTCTGGTAAAGCTGAAGGTTATTCATACACCGATGCCAACATCAAAAAAGCTGTTGTCTGGTCCGAACAAACCATGTCTGATTACTTGGAAAACCCAAAGAAATACATTCCAGGTACCAAGATGGCCTTTGGTGGTTTAAAGAAGGAAAAAGACAGAAACGATTTAGTTACTTACTTGGTCAGTGCTACTAAATAAAATGGGTAATAATATTATAATATTCACTTAGATAATGAAGAAATGAGAGTATAGAATTGCTTATGAATAGGTTATGGTTATGTTGGTTATAAACTGGGAAAAAATGATTGTATATATTGCAAAGTTTTAATTGACAGCTTTACTTGTTTAATTGTTGTAAGAGATTTTCTGAGTACAATAATACATACATACTTGTCGGAGATCTCGGTCATTTTTTCCCACTTTAATAGCAAAGACACAGCAAAGACACAACTACGACCAGTTCTTAGTCATTCATAACGTCATCCATTAGCTAA
This sequence comes from Taiozyma yuanshanica, assembly GCA_030569295.1. Classification (NCBI taxonomy): domain Eukaryota; kingdom Fungi; phylum Ascomycota; class Saccharomycetes; order Phaffomycetales; family Wickerhamomycetaceae; genus Taiozyma; species Taiozyma yuanshanica. The sequence continues at coordinate 94,501 of JAJMKP010000012.1, forward strand.
TAGATCAGATGCTATACTTGTCCTGTAGTTCTTGTCTTCTTCTATCCAACAGATACTTCTGTACTTGATCAAATGTAGCAGGTTTCTCATTAGAAACAAGTTCGGCACTATTTCTTGAACTCTTGAGTAATGCTCTTCCCTTCTTTTTTGTTACACCTCTTTCATACTTCAATAACTTATCATTGACCTGTGATTTTGGTTCATCGCTACTCCAACCTAACATTTCATTTACTTGTTCCTGTACTTGTTGGTTGGTAATAGCATTCACCTCATCAAAATATCCATAATAATGTAAATCCACTCTTTGTTCCAACTCTTTAAATTTCTGTAATTGGGTCTTTGTAGTTTTTGCTTTATTAAGTTTATCCTTCTTGTTCTGTTCTTGTTTAGCAATGAGTTCTTTGACCCCAGGTAACTCTTTAGCTCTTCCAAAATAAGAATATCCTCTAATCATCACTCCATTAGCCTTCAAAATCACATTAGAACTATGGAAATAATCAGGACCTTTCAGGTTCTTTGAGATATGATACTCCCAAGAATATTTCTCCTTCATAAGTTTATTCAACTCATCATTCAGGTCTCTGATTTGATAATTTGATAGTTTATCATCCTGAATCTTTGTTAATTTTTGATTAATCTCTTGAAGAACTTGCTTTCTCCAATTTTCAGCATCTTTTAAACTTGAAACATTGTTAATGGCTCGAGGTCTTTGAGTCGAATTGTAGTCGATGTAACCGTGTGCTTCTGCTTGTTGTTCTTGGTATCTGAACAAAATTGTGTTTGCTCTGTCAGCGTTTCTGGACATGGGTGTGGTATTATTATATAGTGTGTGGTCTTTATTTAGTACTTAGTACTTAGTTCTTAGTTCTCAGGTTCGCAAAGACTTAATACTTTAGGGGGAGTTAATATGAATGGTATATAATATATTTAGTACTCGAATCTTCCTGCCATTTTTGCAAGTGCACCGAATTCGCGTCTTTCGCGTTTTAATCAAAAAGTCAACTTTATTTTATATTCACCAAAAGAACAATCCAAAAACCCATTAAAACCGTCAACAAACAAGAGCCCCCCTTGACAAAATGGTCATTTCCCTCTCTCCAACAGTTCGAAATTATCGTTTCGTTCTTGGTGCTTTCACCATTTTTGCCATTATCGTGTTTTTGATCTCTTCAAATCATTCACAAATCGCAAACGGAATCGAAAGAACCAAATCAACCAATGAAAATACAAATACATCCCCATCTCCTGAAGATTATCCTCCAAATCCAAATGCAAAAGTTGGAAACTCTCCTCAATACGCTGATGACTCAACAACTACACCAAAGAAGGATTCAACTTCCAAAAACAGTGAAAAAATCGCTAATTCTCCACAATTTGCTGATGATGTAAAAGACTCAACAGATGCAAATGGACAAAATCCAAAGGCTGTTGATAAAGATACCCCTATTAAAGAAGCTCCAAAGCCACAATCAGGCTCAGATAGATCAGGCTTTAAAGCTGGGTTTGATGCTATTAAAGATTCTAATAGAATTTACGACGGTGTTCCTGATAAAGATGGATCTAATAATGCTGCTATTGAAGATGACGATAACGGTGCTCCAAAATCAATTTCAAATGGTAAATCCGCACAAAAATCAGTCGCTGACTGTAATAAAGACCCTGAATTCGTTATTATGATCGATGCAGGCTCAACTGGCTCAAGAGTCCATGTTTATGAATTTGATGTTTGTTATTCACCACCAAGATTAAATTCTGAAAAATTTGAAATGTTAAAACCAGGTCTTTCTTCATTTGATACAAATGCCGTCGATGCTGCTAAATCTTTGGATCCATTGTTGAAAGTTGCATTGGATACCATTCCAGAAAAGCAACAAGGTTGTACTCCAGTCGCAGTCAAAGCCACCGCTGGGTTACGTTTACTAGGTGAAGAAAAATCAGAAAAGATCCTAAAAGCTGTACGTGATCATCTAGAAAAAGATTATCCATTCCCTGTTGTGGAAGGTGATGGTGTCTCCATCATGTCTGGTGATGATGAAGGGGTTTATGCTTGGATCACTGCTAATTATTTATTGGGGAATATCGGTTCTAGTGATAAATATCCAACAGCTGCTGTATTTGATCTTGGTGGTGGGTCAACCCAAATTGTATTTGAACCAGATTTTAAAAATGGTGAAAAAATGATTGACGGTGAACATAAATATGAAATTAATTTTGGGAATAGAGATTTTACCTTATATCAATTTTCTCATTTAGGTTATGGTTTAATGGCTGGTAGAAATAAAATCAATTCATTAATTGTTGAAAATGCCATCAAACAAGGTAGAATAACTGAAGGCGATAATAATAAGGCAACATTAGAATCTCCTTGTATCCCACCGGGACTAAGTGTCAAAGATGTTGAAGTTAAGTTGGATTCAGGAGATAAATACATTGTTGATTTAAAAGGTTCTGAGACCCCAGCCGGCGCTCAATGTCGATTCCTTGCTGAATCTATCTTAAAGAAAGATGCTGAATGTACTAAAGCACCATGCTCTTTCAACGGTGTTCATCAACCTTCATTAGTTCGCACTTTTAAAGAATCTAGTGATTTATATGTTTTTTCATATTTTTATGATAGAACAAATCCATTGGGTATGCCATCATCTTTCACATTACAAGAACTTTCAGAGTTGGCCAAAATTGTCTGTAATGGTGAAACGTTATGGACACAGGCACTTTCTTCCATTGATGGGTCCATTAAAGAATTACAAGATGAGCCACAATGGTGTTTGGATTTATCATTCCAGGTTGCCTTATTACATACTGGTTATGATATCCCATTGCATCGTGAATTAAGAACGGCAAAGAAGATTAGTGGCAATGAACTTGGTTGGTGTTTGGGAGCTTCACTACCATTACTGGATAAAAAATCCGGCTGGCAGTGTAAAGTAAAGGAGGTGTCATAGATTGAATAAAGAGCATTTATTTGTTATTGTTATTGTAGTGTAGTTACAGATGTATCTTGTGAGGTACCTGGTTACTGTAGCAATACTTCCTTTAATGGTAAGTGCACATTAAGAGTGCCAGATACGGGAAATTCCCCTATTTGGTAGTTTTTTTCCCTCCCCTGTCATATTGATGAACCTCCAACCACCAAGGTTGCAAACATTGAAAGCAGAAGATGACAGACTTTAAAAGCTTTCATAGTGAGGTTTATTGGTGGTTTAGAGAGAGTTTTAGTAGGATTTTCAAGATTGGCTGAGGAGAATCAAATTTGAGGTTTTCAAGAAGAGGAAGATTTGTTCACAGAGGTTCAAGACATAATGACAGCTCTTGATCAGCAAAATGAGTTCAAAGATTCTCAAGTTGCGAGGGTCGAGCAGGATTTGTCGAAATATTCACTTCATGATATCCCACAGTCGGAACTACCGTCACAAACCCCTCTGAATAACGATGAGCAGGATTTTTATAACATTAATGAGCCATTCTATAATTCAATACGGTACCCTTTACACCATGCTGATTCTACTGTATCAACTTCACTGTCCACAACCCCTGGAGAGATTTATGATTCACATTCGGAGATGGATACAACCGCTAATAAGAATCTTGGTACTGCTACTGCTGCTGGTGCTGCGTTCAATCAGGACATCAACAATGGGATCATCCATGGCCATGTTCACAACTTTCAGAACTTTACTTATATCCATGGTCATATCCATACAAATGATACTCTATCACTGGCCTCACCTCTGGCACAATCAGCATCATCTCTAAGTAAACAAGATTCAGACCAACAACAGACACAAGTGGTAGATGAATCTAAGGAAGCGGTTCGTCGGCGTACCTCCTCACATCTACATCAAAATGATTTCCATTCACATCAGTTTTCAGATTGTCGTCATTTTGAGTTCTTAAACTGTCATGATCAGAATGATTCCAATATAATTGAAGATCATAATTTAAAATGTGACGAAGATGAGAATTGTAAACCTAAAATTGTGGAAATCTGCTGTGAGAATAATCATATTGATGGTATTCCCTTCACTTCCAATTTACCAACCTGTACTGATATTCAACCAGATTCAAGATTTTTCTCTAATGACATTGCTTTTGAAAACTGCAATTTTGACGATTGTGTGGACTTGAAATGTGATCTGGATACTTGTGATATCGATGAATTGTATTGTAAACTTTGTGAAGATGTTAAAAAAGTTGAGGAAGAAGAGATGAGCAAACAGGTTATAGAGGTGAAGGAGGAGGAAGACCATGACACCGAAAAAGTGGTTAATGAGACTTCTATAGAACCAACAGTTGCACTAGGAGACATGCTACCTTATGATCCACACGATCAACGTCATCGTTATCATCATCATAATCATATTAATAATACTAAGCGCAGTATAGACGAAGAAGATCACGATCATCAAGCTCATCATTTGCATCATCATCATTCTCATTCATCAGAGATACATCATCATCATCATATTCAATTGCACGATCACGTTCCCAAAAAACAGAAACCAAGTGATGACATTATCAATTTCGAATGGAATTTTAAGAACAAGCAAACGAAATGTGAATGGGATAATTGTGGTACTACAACTGATAATTCATTCCAATTACAAAACCATATCTTTGAGAATCATTTGTTGAATGAATATCCAAATTCTAAAGATGAACCATCGGGGACTTTTGAATGTGAATGGAGGAATTGTGACTATACAGGCGATGATCTTTTTGGATTAGTTTATCATATTAATTCTAAGCATAGTTTGCAAACCCAGGATAATGAGGATATTGCGAACATATTTAAACAACGACAGGATTCAAAATGGTCTCCAAATAATGAAATCCTGACACCAAAGAGTGAAACAAATTCAATATTGCCAAACTCTCCAATTAAGAAAAATCAAATTGTTGCAAATGAGCAAACTAAATGTAAATGGTTGAATGCTAATGATGATGGCTCCACAATTGAATGCAATAAACAATTCTCCACAGCTCAGGAATTAACCGATCATTTAATAAATGATCATGTTGGATCTGGTAAATCAGAATATACCTGTCTTTGGGATGGTTGCAATAGAAACTCTAGAAGTTTCAACCAACGTCAAAAGATCATTCGTCATTTACATGTTCATACCCGTTACAAGCCATTTGTATGTTCTATCTGTAATCATTCATTTGCGGTAGAGTCAATGCTTGAACAACATATGAGAACACATTCAGGGGAGAAACCATATTGTTGTAAGATTTGCTGCAAGAATTTTGCCACTTCTTCATCTTTATCAATTCATTTAAGAACCCATACAGGTGAAAAACCATTGGTTTGTAAATATCCTGGATGTGGGAAAAGATTTAGTGAAAGCTCTAATCTAACAAAACATATGAAGACTCATGAGAAATTGTTTAAATGTGACTGTTGTTCCAAGAGTTTTAGTAAAGAGAAGCAATTGATAAGTCACAAGGCTAAGTATCATTCATGAGTTTACATATTTATTTTATTGCGTTCTTATATACAGGAAGTGTAAGTATTAAACCTTAGTTCAATTGAAAATATCTCTCAAACAGTTCAGAACATGGAACATGTGCTTTTAATCTTGTGCATAATAAGAAGACGCCACTGAACTTTCTATGCAAGGAATAAGTTTCTTCTGGAGGTGGCGTTAATCTCTCTCTTAACATTAATCCAACTTTAGCCTTGACTCTTGTGGTAACATCCTGTGTTGCAAAATCATAAGGGCCAGTTGAGGGCCTAAACGGTTCACCTAGTACGATAATGCTTTCAACATGCGCATCAATCATTTCAGTAGTTTCCAAGCCTGTTAAATAACCCAATTTTTTGGAATATTCAGCGATCTTTGTAACATCTTGATCAATTGCACCTGCTCTTAAACAACTGACATAATTATGAATGAATTCATCACTGAAATCTCTTGATGCCCCAAAATCTATCAATTCAATTTTGTTAGTCTCCTTGTTGTATAGGAAATTAGCCCAATTAGGGTCAGTTTGCATGAATTTAAATTCAGCAATCTCTTGAAGACATAGCCTCATAATATTCGTTGCGATCCAATCTTTTTTATCTTGTGATAATTCTTCATCCATTATTTCAACACCTTTCAAGTAATCCATTGTAATAATGTTCTCATTTGTTAAATGATCATAAACTTTCGGAACGACAAAAACATCATCATCTTTCAACAATTCGCCAAATCTTTTAATACTAGAGGCCTCTCTATTAAAATCACATTCCCATTTTAATTCAGTGCGTGCATTTCCAATAGAATTCTCTGCGAACATTCCTTTTGGTAATAATCTTGAAGCTATTAATAACATCAATAAATTATCCATATCAGAATCTATAGATTCCTTCACACCAGGATATTGAACCTTGACGGCAACTGGTTCACCAGTTTTCAAAACAGCTTTATGAACTTGAGAAATGGAAGCTGAAGCAATTGGAATTTCATCAAATTCACGGAATTCATCACGCCAATCAGGACCGAAATTATCTCTCAGGACTCTATTCAACTGACGTGGTGGCATAAAATAACCTTGATTCTGAACTGATTTTAAAATATCAGAAATCTCCCTTGGTAAAAAGGATTCATCTTGAATTGATAACATTTGTCCAACTTTCAAAGCAGCACCTCTCATTTTACGTAGTTTATCGCCTAATAGTGAAACATTCTTAGAACTGAGAGCAATCTGTTTAAAATTTGTCTTTCTACCAGTGGCAACAGCCTTTAATGTATCAGCCGCAGCATTAACAGCCATGCTTGAGCCTAAATGGCCATAATGGAATAATCTTTGTAATTTAGAAGTTGGTAATTCAGCAAATCTTGATTCATCAATGGATTCTTTCCTTGGTTTTATAATGGTTGGTGATGGTTTTGACGATTTTGTTGAATAAGATCTCTTTTGTGATGGATGAGAATTGTTAAAGGTGGTTTCATTCATGGAAGTTATTTTGGTTGGCCTAAGATCACCAATACTTTCGAGCGGTTTAAACTTCTTTTCATGGACTTCATCCCACATCTGATCAGTTTGAGACTTGCCAATAAACTTTGGTAAACCATTAGAACAGGCTTGCTCTTTTGCCAATTGGAAAGAGCCCTGAGCCACTTTGACAGCAGATCTGGTGATTGTTGCCAGTTCGAAGACCGATTCCCTAAGCATCTCGTTCGTGTAAGCGTTGATATATAGGTGTGTTACTGGTATTCTACTGTGCAAATGTGCTGTTACCGGTATTCTCGAGATTCGTCTGCCATTTTTTACCGTGCACTAGCCTTCCTATTTGGGACGAGCTCATCGCTATAGAAAAAATTTACAAAACAATTTCAAAGGACTTATATGGATAAATGAAGGTAAATTAAGGTAGTTTTAGGAGTGGTTAAAGGAGAATAAAAGCGTGAAATGGCATCAGAAGATAAACAACACAAAAAGAGAAGAATTGTGGACACTTCAATCGCTGAAAAGGTTGCTGAAAGAGCAGAAGAAGAGTTAAAAAGACATCCACATAAACAAGAACAAGAACATGTCGACTTTCATAATGGTGGTGAATTCAACGATGTAATCCCAGGTCAAACTACTGCTAAACAAGCCCAAAAATTGGAAAGTTCTACAAATAATCCATTCACAGTTCGTCCATTCTCAGAAAAATATGTTCAAATCCTTAAAACTCGTCGTAATTTACCAGTTCATGCTCAAAGAGATGAGTTCTTAAAGATCTTTCAATCAACTCAAATCATGGTGTTTGTTGGTGAAACGGGTTCTGGTAAAACTACTCAAATCCCGCAATTTGTACTTTATGATGATTTACCACATATAAAAGGCACTCAAGTTGCCTGTACTCAACCTCGTAGGGTCGCTGCCATGTCCGTTGCTGCCCGTGTTGCTGATGAAATGGATGTTGAATTAGGTGAGGAAGTTGGTTATAATATCAGATTTGAGAATAAGACCTCTAACAAAACTATTTTGAAATATATGACTGACGGTATGTTATTAAGAGAAGCTATGGAGGATCATGATTTGAAAAGATATTCGGTTATCATTTTGGATGAAGCTCATGAACGTACTCTAGCTACTGATATATTGATGGGTCTCTTGAAAGAGATTACCAAGAGAAGACCAGATTTAAAGATAATTATCATGTCTGCCACTTTAGACGCTGAAAAATTTCAAAACTATTTCAACGATGCTCCATTGTTAGCTGTCCCTGGTAGAACACATCCAGTTGAAATTTATTATACACCAGAATATCAAAAGGATTATTTGGATTCCGCAATTAGAACCGTGTTACAAATCCATGCAACTGAAGACGAAGGTGATATCTTGTTATTCTTAACCGGTGAAGAAGAAATTGAAGATGCCTGTAGGAAGATTTCATTAGAAGGTGATGAACTAATCAGAGAACAAGGGTGTGGTCCATTAAGTGTCTATCCATTATATGGTTCTTTACCGCCACATCAACAGCAAAGAATTTTTGAACCAGCCCCTGAACCATATAATGGAAGACCAGGCAGAAAAGTTATTGTTTCTACTAACATTGCTGAAACTTCCTTAACCATTGATGGTGTTGTTTATGTTGTTGATCCAGGGTTTTCAAAACAAAAAGTTTATAATCCAAGAATTAGAGTTGAATCATTATTGGTTTCCCCAATTTCCAAGGCAAGTGCGCAACAAAGAGCCGGTCGTGCCGGTCGTACTAAACCTGGTAAATGTTTTAGATTGTACACTGAAGAAGCTTATAAGAAAGAGTTGATTGAGGCTACGTATCCTGAAATCTTGAGATGTAATTTATCATCTGTTGTGTTATTATTGAAAAAAGTTGGTGTTGATGATTTAGTTCATTTTGATTTCATGGATCCTCCGGCTCCAGAAACGATGATGAGAGCACTGGAAGAATTGAATTATTTAGCAGTATTGGATGATGAAGGTGAATTGACTTCATTAGGTAGACTAGCTTCAAATTTCCCATTGGATCCATTATTAGCCGTGATGTTAATTGGATCAGCAGATTTCAAAGTTTCTAATGAAATCTTAACAATTATAAGTTTATTGAACGTTCCACAGGCTTTTGTTAGACCTGCTAATGCCAGAAAATATGCAGATGAGGCCAAATTACAATTTGCTGATCAAAGTGGTGATTTTGTGACCTTGTTAAACGTTTATAATGAATTTTTACGAGCTAAAGAAAATGGCGGGATTAATCAATGGTGTCGTGATAATTTCGTTTCATATAGAACTTTACAACAAGCTGTTAATATTAGAAAACAATTAGAAAGATTGATGGAAAATTTCGATATCCCAGTCATTTCCACTCCACAAGATGATAAGAAGTTTAATAAATACATTACAAGAGCATTGTTAGGAGGATTCTTCATGCAAGTTGCTATTAAGAGTGGGAAATCATACAAGACAGTTGACGGTCAAGATGTGTTGATCCATCCAAGTACAGTGTTGCCAACATCACCGGAATACTTGCTGTATAATGAATTGGTGCTGACTTCAAAGACATATATCAGAACGGTGCATGCCTTAAAAGGTGATGAGTTGAAGAATTATAGTTTTTTTAGTGACTACAAGTTTTGAGTGGAATATATGATATACTTATTGATAGTAGGTGAAAAATTACGCAGTTGTTCGTACAGATGATTGAATACGTGGGGGAATATGCAAGAGAAGCCTTTTCGATGAGATTGTGATGTGACTATGGCAATAAGCGAGTAAGCATGAAGTGCGTAAACTGTCTAAGAAAGATAGCTGAGAAATATAGCTGAGACAGGAGTTAAGGTTGATTTCGTCAATTCTTGATGATAACGGTGACAGTACTAAGAGTGTTGACAGTTGATAGCCCAGGCTAATTGATTAGTTAGTGGTCCGTTCTTTTAATTTACTTTGACGTCATTTCTTTGGTAAGCGGGAATGACATCAAAATGAAGTGGTTTCGACATTAAGTTCATGTGAAGTTATACTTTATGGTGTAGATCGCACCATTATTACCAAACAATAGTTATAGTGTAGCGATAGCAATAGCAATAGCAATAGCAGTAGCATTATTGTAGTCAGAGTAACAGTAGTTATGGCAACAAATTTTCAACAAACGGGCAAAAAAAGAAATTCTAAAAACACAAACTTACAAACCTTTTGAAATATTGAAGTTCTTTATCATAATTTAACTTAGTAACCTCCCCAAAATTCAACTGAGAAGTGAACATTTCAAAACTTGCGCTTAGAATTTGTCCCTTTGTCTTTTTCTCTTCTTTTTGCTGCCCTTTTGACATTGTTTTCTCACATCTATAATATCAACTAATACTTTCATCAGCTCAAACCTTACCATAATTAATGACGTTGAGACCATCAAAGCCCCCAAGGCCATCTCCTCTATCATCTCACAAGTCTCAACAGAACCATCAGACACAACGGCGGACAAGTTCACTTCTGTCAAAAGACCCCATTACAAGAAGTTCGTTATCACACCGTCATGATCAAAAAGTGACACAATCTAATAAAACAAAGATAAAACTCCAGAAAGATGACTATTCAAAAAAGAATGACAAAGATGATGAAAGTGCGAAGAAAGATGATGATAATAATAATAATGATAATGATAACGATAACGATAACGATAGCAATAATAATAATGAAAATGATAATGATAATGATAATGAGAATTATGAAGAAGAACAGGACTCTGATGGCTCAAGACAAGTGTTACCTCCACAGATACTTGACAGACTTGCAAAGTTCCCAATGTTTAAGAATGCCCCCAAATCGTTCCACAATGCCATTGCCAGCAGGTTGAAACTGGTACAGCATCATGCTCAAGAGTATATCGTTAAATATGGTGAACCTGCGAAGGCAATGTATTGGATCCTAAGAGGAAGCCTTGCTGTAACATCCCCAGATGGTGAAGCTGTCTTTGCTGAATTGGTAACTGGTCAGTTCTTTGGTGAAATAGGAATTTTGTTTAATAGACCAAGAACTGCAACTGTCATTGCAAGAACTAAAGTCTTATTAGGAGTACTTACTGTGGATAATTTCAATGCTGTACTGCCTGATTTTCCTATTGTTGAACGTATGATTAGGGATGAGGCTCAAGAAAGACTTTCAATGCAAGATAAAAGAAAAAGAAACGGTGTAACCAGTTTACTTCCTAATCATAACAAGGTTGCTCCATTTATAAACCCAGAAGATTCTTTAGCTGCTGCTACAGCTTCAAATATTGCCAATTCTGTCTCAGCCCTTCCAGGGCCTTCTATTCCACCACGTATCATGAGATCTCCATCACCTGTATTATCTAATGAAATCTTACAAAACTTTCAATCAACCCATTTTAAAGCGAATGCTTCAACGCTTTCTGATCGTCAGCTGCCCCAAATTCACGATAATGTTGATCATTCTATACCTACAAGAGATTTTTTAAGAAGTATGCCCATGTTTACTCTTTTACCTTCTCATATCATTCATGAATTGGTGCTTGGTGTTGAACCACGACGTTATGATCCCTTTGAATACATTGTGCGAAAGGGCGACTCTGGTCGTGACATCTATTTCATCGTCAATGGTGAAGTTGAGGTATTAGATCCAAAAAGAATATCGTTAGCCAATGCTCAAGGTAATAAGGACAAGAAAGTTGATCGTGTCATTGCAAGATTAGGTACTGGTCAATATTTCGGCGAAATGGCATTTCTGCAATCTATATCTAAAGACGATGAAGGAGACGATGATGACAAACATATTGTCAGAAGTGCAGATATAAGAACTGTCAGCACTGTAAATGTACTGGTTGTTCTAGGTGATCAATTGGAGAACTTATATTCAAGATACCCAAGAATTTGCGATGAAATGAGAGAAACTGCAGCAAAGAGAACAAATAGAAATAAAGATTCGGAAAAGGATGATCAACAATTAGAAGAATCACCTTTCAATAGATGGATAGGATTCCAACCTTCAACAAGCAGAAGAAGTTCAATTATTGATATCCCACCTATCACGGCTTTATCCAGTGAAAATACTGACCCGGTTTCTAGAAGATCAGTATCACCATTATCTGATCAAAGTTCAATCATGACCTCTAGTGTCAATTTCAATAAGGAATCATTTAGTACTCAATCAAGCGGTGTTAATGATCAAAATCATTTCGCAAGAAAGAGATCATTTTCAGCGGTCAATCCTTCTCCCCTCGATAAATCACCACCTGCTCATGCGCATCCTCATTCCTTCTCTTACCCACTTCCGCCTGCTCCTCTTGCTCCTTCTCCACTTGTTCACACACCATTGGCTTTAACCTTACCGCCTATGGATCCTCCCTTGCCATCCGTGAACCAATTTCCAACTTTTAAACCTGTCCAGCCTTTCCAGTACATGAGTCATGCAAAAAGATTAAGATTGGCTAGCATCAGTGATCGCCGTCGTTCTTCTGTGTTGAGTACAGGTGTATTACCGGATAGGGTCCTGCTTCGTGTGTTTTCCTTATTAACACTGCCTGAATTGATGAAATTGAGAATAATCTGCAGAAGATGGAGACAGCTGTTATACGTTGCACCAGGGTTTTTTGAACATTTGGATCTCAAACAGTATAATACATCCATTGATGATAAAGCATTGATCCAAATAACTGATTTCGTTGGCTCAAGACCTAAAATCATTGATATTTCTGACTGTTTCCATATCACTGATCGTGGGTTTTCCTATATGGTGAATGAAATTGGAATGAGTGGGGATATCAAAGTGATCAAGATGAGATCTGTTTGGGAAGTTAGTGCCATGGCTATAATGGATATTGCTGTTCCAAGTATTGGTCAAAATATTGAAGAATTAGATTTCAGTAATTGTCGAAAAGTTCGGGACGATGTTATTGAAAGGATCATTGGTTGGAAAAAATCAATGGCCACTAGACAAGTTTCAAATAACCCATCTCAAGTTGCCTTACAGAATTTTTTGGATCCATTAAATGAACCTATTCCTGGCATGGAAGAATTTGACAAATTTTATGGAGACGACCAATCTAATGGACAGTCTGAAAATCAAGTTGGTTGCAACAAGATCAAGAAATTGAATTTGGGATATTGTAAGCATTTGACTGATCGATCAATGTATCATATTGCCATGCATGCTAATGAGAGATTGGAAACTTTGGATTTGACAAGATGTACCACAATAACAGATGCTGGATTCGCATATTGGGCATATCAACCATTTCCAAATTTAAGAGAATTAAAATTGAGTGATTGTACATTCCTTTCGGATAAATCGATTGTTGCCATTGCAAGTTCTGCTCAAGCCTTGGAGAGATTAGATTTATCATTCTGTTGCGCATTGACTGATGTTTCCATTGATGTATTATGTTTGGGTTGTCCAGATTTAAAACACTTGGATTTATCATTTTGTGGTTCAGCTGTTAGTGATTCTACATTATTAGCGATTTCAATCCATTTAAGAAGATTAGAGAGTTTAATAATCAAAGGTTGTGTTAGAGTTACAAGAGCTGGTGTTGATGCATTATTGTCAAGTTCTGTTCCATTAAAAAAATTGGATATTTCCCAATGTCGTAATGCTCATTTTTATAGAGATAGTACCCCCGCAACTCTATTGAATCCAGTTGCTCCAAATTCCAAATCTGCCTTTGTAACAACTAGTCATGATCATATTGTTGAGATTGTGTTATAAGGTGCTTATGTATTATAGTATCTATTAATTTAACGACCGTTTATGAAGTTTACAACAATTTTGTAGTATTATAGTTATATGAACTATCGAAAAAACTCAAGTACAAACACAAATACATAAAGAAAACCACGCAATTCTATCAGATATATCTCAGCTAATCAATAGACTGAGATGTAATTACTTATACGCTCTTTTTGATTTTGAGCAATGCATTCAGCAATCCAAGTAATGTTACGAACTTCTTGTTCCTTTGATTTGATCCATGCCCAAATGGTACTGACTGTGAATTGTTGCGTGAAGGCATCCCTGCAAAGTTCCATTTCCAACTTATAAAAATGATCCTCTAAAGTCTTTCCACCGGCGTTATCAAAGAAGGATTTATATTCATAAACGTTTTCCACAACAGTTTTTATTTGTTCAATGTCATCAGCTCTGGAGAGATGTTCAACACCTTCAGGGTATAATTTTCCAAAAGTTGGTAGTAATGATCTTCTCTCCTCAGTTGATAAATCAGAATCAAATGAGTTTAAAGAAATATTAATTGAACGTCTATCAGCTTCAAATTCTAATAAAGTCTTCATGATAGTACTAGTAGGATCTGGCTGCTTTAAACAGAATTGATAAAAATCTTCCAAATATGCCTTGTATAGTTTATTTCTGATGATTTCAATGTTTAAATCGTCTAAATCCTCGGCTGTTAAGCAATCTTTGAAATATGGAGCCAATGGAGTATCAACCAACACGGTTTGATACAGCGATTCAATATCAGTGGCAACTGATAATGTAGGCAATGTCTCAAACCAACCTAATGGATGACATCTTTCTAAAATTTCAGCTTTATCACGATCATGAATCGTACCAGTGATCATTAATGCAATGTTATCAATCATATAACCATATGTGATATAATCCATAAACTTGGAAAGCGAACCAACGGATTGATCACGAATGTATTGGAATTCAGAATATAACTTCTCCGAGGCCTTGTTTTGAATGGTTGATGTTGATAAGGGACTTGGAACATTTGAAAGGAAGTTCCCGTAATCAGTTGATGACAATTGTAATTTTAAATCTTCTAAAGTCTCGCATTGGGTCAAGTTGATGTATTGGTTTGATGACAATAGGCCATTTCTATAACCACGGACAACACCTTCGATGTAGCCACTGCTGTTGTTAGTATTCATCTCATGTGGTTGGGTAGCACTCATTTAGTCCTCATTTGGTGGCACTTACGCATCAACGTTGAAGAATAAGCCCTCCATTTTAATTACTGAAAGTCGCTTTAAGAATCCTGACTATGACAAATGTTCCTTTGAAGGGAGTCAAAGCTTTAGTTCTTCTTCTAATTTACTGTTAATGCTTATGTCTATAGCTTGTCCCTATTCTCGAGAAGTGCTACGGGCTCCGGGTAACACTAATTCGTGTTCATTTTAACTGAGTACGTTCACCGTAGCTGCACTGTTAATACCATGGTTAAACGACAGAGCATCTTCATCGATTGATAATAGGATCAAAGTGGTTTAGGAATGGTGTTGGACTCGTTGGATGTCAGTTCTTTGGGTGTTCTTCTCCAGGAACTTTCAGTTGGATTACCACAGGAGATCACTGCTCTTTTACAGCAGAAAGATCTCAAGAATGAGGCTCTTCAATACTTGAATGATATAAGCTCAATTGAATCAAAAGAATATCTTTCTTCTATTCCACCTGCTCCTTCTGCTGATTATCAGGCTGTTGATAGAACTCTGGTCCAGGATATTGCTGAATTAGAGGCAAAACAACGTCAATTGGATCTCAATCTAAAGGATTTAATCATTACTTCACATAATACAATCATTGATAATAAATTGCAATTGAACGAAGCTGACAAGCTATTCAAAGAGGATTTTATTGATCAATCGAAAGAATTATGGAGAACCTTTAATGAGGATAAACTTGAGAATTTAGATCAAGAAGATGATACACAGTTGAGAGAATTAGAAGTTGATCTACAATACGATGATAATGATGATAATAATGATAATGACAAAAAGAATAAGAACATTGACTCTTTCCGTTCAATAGTAGGCAAAATCAAACAATTGGAACAAGAGAATGCTAGTAAAAACCTATCCATAGTCCTGGAGAATATTGATCAAATTTTAAACATCTTGGAATTACCTTCAATCACTGCTGCTTGTATAAAAGCAGGTTATTATTCCGAAGCATTAGAAATTGCATCATATACACGTCGTTTAGCAATTCGGTTTCCAAACAATGATTTAATAAATGCAGCTGAGGCGGGAATTAAGAATGAAATGGGTTATATGTTGACAGGATTGATCAGGCTTTTAACGACAAATTTGAAACAATCATCGATCATAAAGACATTATCTTATTTAAGACGAGTGCCACCTTTCAGTCAGGTGGATGACTCAGATGGTCAGCTAAAAACAATTTTGTTACATTCGAGATATCAATTCATCAAATCAGAATTGGATTCATTGATACATTTGAAAGATGATGAATTATATGACAAATATTTGAAGAGAAGTATCGAAGTTATCAGAGAACACTGTTTTAGTTCCGTCATGACTTATAAGAACGTATTCCCTGATGAAGATGTAGACGATCTTGGTGACGTTTTTATAGAGCTGGATGAGCTAGACGAGGAAATAGAGAAGCCGAATAAAGGAGTTGAAGAAGAGAAGCTGGAGGAAGAGAAACCAGTGGAAGTGATCCCAAAAGATTTAGAATCTAATCCTGACACTTCGAAAGAAATTATAGAGAATGAAGTCACGTCACATGATGAAAAGAATAAAGAGGATACAATAGTAACTATCTCCGACAGGGGTGAAGATCAATCTAAAAAGGCACAGACAACAGGTAATGAGACAAATACTCCATTGATTATCGCATCTTCTGAAAGAAAGCCATCCAATTTATTGCTGTTTGAATTCATCGAGACTATTCTTCAAGATTTGTTGAAAATTTTGAGATTTTCATTGCCAAAAATCAAAGAAACTTCAACCAGAGATGGATTATATTTACAACTGATCTACTGTGCGCAGAGCTTAGCTAGAATTGATGAGAATTTTGGTGACTTGATGACTGTTTTATTGCTCAATTCTAAAGGAGATGACTTCTTAATAGATAGAAAGACATGGATAACGTTATTATCCAAGCAAAGACAACTTTCACAGAGTCTGAACAGATGAATATCAAAATGGGAAACGAAAAGATGTGTGTTGAACTAATTACTATCTTTTAAGTTATGTAATTTCTTATATAAGCAGCTGATGATATAATATCTTACGTCAGCATCATCACAAATAGCGAATTTCAGTTGGGGCCACACAAAGCCGCTGAGGTTCGATTGAGAGGTTAAGCAAAGAAGTTTGGATCATTTTATAAATAACACTTCAATTGATAAGGTAAAGTCGTTAATTTGGTAGTGGAAGTGCTCAATTGTGTCGATATGAGTAAGGTAAGTGTTCTCTTCTTGGTTGCTGTCACTGATGTTCACTGTGTTCTCTTTTACTAACCCCCTTGTTTTCAAAGCAATCACAGAGTTCAGATACTACTGATATTGAGGCTAATGGGGATGCCCAAGTCCCAACACAGAGAAGTAATGGAGTTGCTGGTGCCGCCAATACCGCTGTTAATGGCTCGACTTCCAATGGCTCTGCTAAAGACGCTCCTCTTGGACAGAAAACCACAAGAGAAGAACTTGGTGAAAAACCATACAATCTAAGCGAACAGACATATCCCTGGAGAGATATTGGTTCTTATAATGTGGGTAGAAAATTTGATAGTTCATTTGTTGCCAATTCAAACGCCATCAGGACTTATATCACTGAGAATTTACACTTTGATTGGTATTGGAATACCGGGTTGATTATTGGGACTTGTATCTTCTCTTGGTTGGTTGCTAGATTGAGATTTGGTATATTTGGTTTGGTTTTTGTCCTTCTGGGTACAGCTTCTGTTTACAAGGCAGAATTCCGCCGTTTTGAAAGAAATGTTAGAGATGATATTGAGAGAATCTCAGCTGCTGAGAGATTGGAAAAGAGCTTTGAATCTATGGAATGGATGAATTCATTCTTGACAAAATTTTGGGTAATTTATATGCCTGCCTTGTCTGATACCGTGAAGACTATTGCTAATGATACCTTAAAAGATATTGCTCCAGGCTATGGTATTGAGGCTCTGACTCTGGATGAATTCACATTAGGTTCTAAAGCACCAAGAATTGATTCCATTAAATCTTATACTAAAAAAGGTGAAGATATTGTTGAATGGGATTGGACATTCTCATTCACGCCAGATGATACTTCAGATATGACAAAGAAGGAAATTGATAGAAAGATTAACCCAAAAGTTGCACTGGGTGTTAGAGTTGGTAAATCATTTGTTTCAAAAAGTTTACCGATTTTAGTTGAAGATATGTCCGTTTCTGGTCGAGTTAAGATCACTTTGAACTTGTCTCACAATTTCCCACATATCAAGATTGTTTCCATTCAATTGCTAGAGCCACCAAAGATCGACTTCGCTTTGAAACCTGTTGGTGGTGATACTTTTGGTTTGGATATCATGTCATTAATCCCAGGTTTATCCTCATTAATTACTACCATTATCAATTCTAATGCTGGTCCTATGTTATATGCCCCAAACCATTTGGATATTGATGTGGAAGAAATAATGGCTGCTCAATCAAGTGATGCTACTGGCGTCATTGCCGTCACTGTTAAGAGTGCTGAAGATTTGAGAGACACCATCAACCCATATATTCAATTCTTTACCGATTCTGATCCAACCAGATTAACCCGTACTGATGTCAAAGCTCAAACTAGAAATCCTAATTGGAGTGAAAGTAAATACCTATTGGTCAATGACTTGTATCAAAAATTGCACTTTGATCTTTACGATTTCGATGTTGATAAGAAGAAAGGTGAATTATATGGTAGTCATGAATTTGAGCTTCGTGAGTTATTACAACAAGATGCACATGTTGACTTGTCAAAGAGTATCCTATCGGCTGGTCAAAAGAAAGGCTCTATCAAATATGATATCCGTTGGTTCCCAGTTATCCGTGATGAAGGTGAATCGAGTAAGGAAAGTAGTGAGGTTGATGCACCAGATTCAGAAGTTGGTATTTTCAAACTGAAACTGCATCAAGCGAAAGATCTGGATATTAGTACTTCAATCACTGGTCAATTGAATCCAAAGGCTGAACTATACATCAATGGTAAGCTATCCAAAGAATATAGAACCTTGAAACGCGCTAATGAACCAACTTGGGAGGAAACTTTGGAAATATTAGTCACTCAAAAGGCAAGTACTAACGTTAAGTTGATCATATATGACACTAGTTCGGCTACTGGCCATAAGATCATCGGTGTATTGGAAGAGAGTTTGGACTCATTAGTCTTTGAAGTGAGAGAAGGCAATGACTTCTTTAAATTATCACCACAGGGTCAAGTTCGTTTAACTGCTGAGTTTAAACCTGTATCCTTATCGGGAGTTTCCGGCTCTGTTGGTTATGTCCCTCCAATTGGTGTTGTTAGACTACATTTGAGAGAAGCTAGAGATCTCTTGAACTTGGAAACCATTGGTAAAGTTGATCCATATCTTAAAGTCTTGTTAAATAACAGATTAAGATATCAAACTACTTTCCATCCTGATACTTTGAATCCAGTCTTTGATGAAGTCATTTATTTACCAATTATCTCTGAAACTGAACATATTACTCTTGAAGTGATGGATGATCAAAATGTGACCAAAGATCGTGCTTTAGGTTCCACTGTTAAAAAAGTCCAACAAATTATTAAAAAAGGACCAAATGGTGCATATTTATTTTATGATGGTGGCGATAAGATCTTGACTGCTCCTCTGCAACTCAAACATAGAAAACCAAAAGGGGAATTACTATATTCTGTCTCATTCTTACCTACTATACCTGTTTATTCAACTACTGAATTGAAAGAGTTGGATGAAAAGAAGGCAAGATTTGCTGCAAAGGCTAAGAAACAACAGGAAGAACTTGAAGCTTGGGAAGAGTTGTACAAAAAACATCCAAAGGATTACGAATGGATTGATGTTCAAGATCTTGATGATGAAGATGATGGCACTGCCAAGGAGAAATTATCATTAGACCAATTGTTAACTTATAGATCTGGTATTTTAGGTTTCCACATTGAAGGTGGTAAAGTTAAGAAGCCAGATACTTTTGTACAGATCTTACTGGATGATATTGAATCTCCTTCATTTGTTTCCTCTAGAACTGCTGCTCGTAAAGTGAACCCAGAAGTTGGTGATGCATTTGTTCGTGATTTACCGAATTCTAAGATTATATTTAGAAATACCAAAAAAGCCTTTGTTAGAGATGCTGAACACATTATTGAAGAATCGCATTTCAACACTGTTGATCTGTTGAAGAAAGGATTCCATGAACCTACCATTGTTCATATTGGTTCATCATCAGTCAACATTAGATTCGAATACATCCCTTCAGCGATCAAATTACCACCATCTGAAACTTTATTGGATACTGGTAGGGCTCAAATTGAATTCTTGGATGCTGAAAACTTACAACCAGCTGACAGTAATGGCAAGGCTGATCCATTTGTCTCTGTGAAGCTTGGTAATATTGAATTGTTCAAATCAAAGATTATTAAAAGGACCTTGAATCCAACTTGGAATGAGGTTACTACAATCCCGATCCCTTCAAGATCAAGATCCAAACTCCAGCTACTTGTTTATGATTGGGATAGAGCTGCCAAGAATGATCTTATTGGTCAAACAAAACTGGACATTGCCAACGTTAAACCATTAACCACAGAAATCGTCACTTTCCAATTACAGCCACAAGGTAGTGTTCGTGCAAGAGTTACGTTCGTTCCTGAATATATTCGTCCAGAAGTTGGTGAAGCCCAATATGGGATTGGCTTTTCTGCATTAGCTGGTGTTCCATTGAAAGGTGTTGGTGCCGCTGCTTCATTAGCGACTGGGGTTGTTGGTGGTGGTGTTGGTGTTGCCACTGGTGCAGTTGGTGTTGGGGTTGGTGCCGTTGGTAAAGGTGGTTCCTTATTGAAAGGTGTGTTTAATGGTAAGAAGAACAAACAACCATTAGATCAACCAAGAAGATCTGTTGACAATTATTCCAATGATGTCCAATCATTAAGATCTGGTAGATCAAGAAATAATTTGAATTCCAATGAAGAAGGAGGTGCTATTGCTGCTGCTCAAAGACAACATTCAAGAACATCATCACAGACTTCAACATTCAGTACGGCTATTAGAGGTAAAAAGACTACCGAGGGTGAATTAACAATCCATTCGGGTACGAATCTAGGTAGTCAAGCTCAACTGAGAGTTTCATTGGCTATAAATGATAAATTGAAGGAGATTTTCCATACGAAGAATATCAAATCAAGTAATGGAATCATTAGATGGGAGGAAGAGATTAGTTTTGATGCACCAATTGAAGCTGAAGTGGTATTTGGTGGTGTTGTTCATCGTACCTTCTCCAAGGATCAAGAATTGGGAACTGCCAAGATCAAATTAAGTGAAGTTGTTGATAATCCTCGTGATATCACTTTAAATCTTGGACAGGGTCAAATAGTTATTAGCTTTAAATATAGTCCTGAAGCTGAAGACGATAATCCTACACCACCTCCTCCAGGTTGGTGAAAGGGAAAAGAAAGAGACGTTGTATATTAATTTGTTTTGTTTGATGTGTTCACATTGTTAAATATATTAATTGTACTTATCAACGGCCTTGTTGTGTAAGCCTTATATAAGTGGTTACATGGTAACTGTGGTAGTGGATAGATTATAAGAAGTACGCGATTAAACAACACCCAGACACCACTTTGATATCGGATTTTTTTCAAGACTCGCGAACTGGTTTTTTATTTGGGCACAAAAAAAATTTTTCAGTTTTTACTTCCGTGCAAACACACAAAAAACAGTCACAATTCTTGTTTTTCCGCGAATTAGTGGATAAGTCTGCCAGCGAAGTATCAGTAAATCTCAGAATGATTTCATTATGGGATCCCCACTAAATGAATCGGTAAATATCAGAACTTGCCACTGAGAGAACACACCCGCAAAAAAAATTTGATCAAGCCTAATTTTGAAAGCCCTGAACATCCTTGCACCAGAGACTCACATTGAGATTTTGAATGTTGAAAATTAGTGAAGCACAACTGACAAGACACACTGAAAGGGTCTCTTTAATAAACCACATATCAAGTTGAAAATGAGCGCCCAATTAGTGAGTGGAAAGCAATGAATGTGTTCAGAGGACTGATTGAAGGGAGATCGGTGAATGTGCTATCTTCAGAATGAGCAAGGTGAAGTAATGGTGACTTGACTCTTTGTTTGAAGAAAGATGAATGACCAATATAAGAGAAATATAGAATTAATACTTGATAATGAATAATGGAATAATAGGAGAATGCGAAACAGTGTTCCAGAGCCTTCATTATATTTTCCCCAATGTCTTGCAAGTTAAACCAAATATCCCCTTCAATTAAAATCTGGCACCTCTAAAATATTAGAGACATATAGAAACATCTAAAAGAATTTGAAAATACTAACAACTATTTCAATAGGCTCCAAAATGGTATCCAGCTGAAGACGCTCCAGTCCCAAAGAAAACCAGAAAGACTGCTCGTCCACAAAAATTACGTGCCTCATTAATTCCAGGTACCGTGTTAATCTTATTGGCTGGTCGTTTCAGAGGTAAAAGAGTTGTTTACTTGAACCACCTAGAAGACAACACTTTATTAGTTTCAGGTCCATTCAAAGTCAACGGTGTCCCATTACGTCGTGTTAATGCCAGATATGTCATTGCCACTTCCACTAAAGTTGACATTTCATCTGTTGATGTTTCAAAATTCAACGTTGCTTACTTTGCCAGAGAAAAATCATCAAAGAACTCTAAATCTGAAGGTGAATTTTTTGGTGAATCTGCTAAAAAGGAAATCAAAGCTGAAAGAATTGCTGACCAAAAAACCGTTGATGCTGAATTATTAACCTCCATCAAGAAAACCCCATTATTAAAAGAATACCTAGCCTCCACTTTTAGCTTAAAATCTGGTGATAGACCACATCTATTAAAATTCTAAATAGAATTGGAATTTTAATAATCCAAATACATCATAACTTGTATAATAATTCGAGTGATTGAAAAGAATATATTCTATTCGTTTTGTTATATGAATGAAACTAATGTGAAAATAAAAAAAAGCCTTTTTTTAAAGGTATTGTAGAATATGAATATATTGAACTGATTTTAAAACCAATAAATAATTATAAGAGTACATCAAAAGTAAAAGGCAATTATTAAACCATCATTAAAAGCATCACAAGAAGAATTGATCATCTTTATAATCAAACATTTTCCAAAACTCGTTTTGGTTACTAAGCATATCATAGGGAAATTCATTGAACCCTTTAATAGCTGCATCACTTAATGTATCAAGATATGGAGCTGCTTGTTCAGTATTCAATTCAGCTGGCATCTCTTCGCCGTAAACTTGTGGTAATTGTTGACCAGAAGTTTGTTGTGGAATTGGTGCTGTGTTCGCATTCGATGTAGTATGGGTAGGAGGAGCATCCATGTTATTAGAACCAACACCACCTTTTGGAAGAATGTTATTGCTATATGGCATAGATTCGTACTGTTCTTGAGTTTGTCCGACGGCATGGCTTAATGATGATGGTCTTCTCCAGAGATGAGGTGATAAGTTGGGTAATGGTGGTTGATTTGGGATCTGATATACTGAGGGTTGATGTCCACGAATTGTTGCACCATTGCTTTCCTGTACAGACTTTGCCATTGCCTCTCCAGATGGAGCTTCAACAATGTTATTAAATATATCCTCATTTTTAGCAAAAGTGGTTAAATAGAAATAAAACAACAATCTCATTTTCTCCATCATATGGCTCTTTCTGTATTTCTCATGGCAAACATTTAATGAGTCCAATAGCATCTTGAGTGATTGATAATTGAAGTCTAATTTCAACAAATTGGTATTTTTCAAAAGCAATGCAAAGCAATACATCAATCTACCAAAGATTAGCACTGGCACAGCAGCTTTCTTCTCTGGTGATAATCTTGCAAAATGATCAACACATCTTGTAGTAGCGTCATAACATTTCAAGATGAAATCCTTTGAATTAAATTTCGCATATAGATAAGCTTCCACTGAGGCACTAAATGCATATACAATGTCTTTATCCAATGTCATTTCATCTCTGTATGTCTGAATTTCTTGATTCATATACTCTATAAGTATATAATTTGATTCGTCTTTAGCATCAACATGAAGATTGATTCTTTCCATTACTGAACAAAGTTTAGCAAAAATGGCAATATTTTTGAAATTTGGATTATCACAATTTTTCAAATGTTGATAACTTTCTTCCATATATGGACTCCAATGTACCTGTAGTCTTCTTCTTAAAAACAAAGAATAGCCTAAGGATGAACTGTAGATACCTAAGACCAACGATCTATATTCATCCTTCTGTGGATCTTCTAACAATGTAGCACGAGTGAATGAACCTTCGTTTTTACTTACAACATAATAAGGACGGCCTGTTAATCCTAAATCTTGAACCATGTTAACACATAACGATGTAATGATATGATAACGACGATGGTGGAATAATTCTGGGGTGTTATACCAGACAGATAATAGTGTAAGACATTTTAATAACTCCATGGTCTTATTACCAACCAATAAGAATTCATTGACCACTTGTTTCAATGATAATGTCTCAAGTTCAATATCTCTATCAAGGTCAGCAGGATCAGTATTTGGTTGAACAACACTGCTCAATGACATAACAGTGGTGAATAATAATGGACTTAATTTTCTGAATGAGTCAAAATCGGTGGGAACTTTAACCAATGGGAAAGTAGTATAGATAGATTCGTGATATGATTTTAATCTATATTTTGCTTCTTCAAGTGTCAATAGTCCTGCATTTATTACATCAACTGGTTTTTCTTGGATCTTGTTTATTCTTCTTTCAGCTGTGGATGTGACGCTATTAGAAATCTGCGTCAGGATGTTTGGGTCCATCAACTTATCAATCACTTGAGCTCTTGTTAATCCGTCACCAGAAGGGATTTTTGCAGACTTTGCATCAGGTACTATCTCTTTATTAGGAGCAGCATATAATGAGGTTCTTGTTCCAAAGCGTTGATCTATTGTGTTTTGTTGGTAGAAATGTGGGGAGACACTGTTATAAGGATGGCCATTGTCATTAGGGTGATGGGCAGTATCGCTTGAAGTTGATAATGGTGAATTATTGCTTGTGCTTCCACCCTGTTGAACTTTTAATTGATTCTTCAAAGTTTCCACCTGTTGCTCTAATTCAGCGACTTTACCATCTGGTTTTCTTCTTCTTTTCCGTGAATGGTTAAGATCAATTTCGCATGTTCTCTTTGTCTTTAAACAACGGACACAAGGAGCACTAAGATCATCAGGGTTTGATGGCATACATTTCACTTTCAGACTATGACAAGAGCTGCATGCAATGGGAGTTCTCTTTGTATCATTTCTTTTCGGTTTTGTCTTGCCATCACTCGCTATTGTTTCCTGTGGAGTTCGATTCATTGTTAGTTAAGTATTTTATATGATTTGATGTGATCTAAGGATCCTCAAAGCTATAAGGGATTCTGAAGAAATCAGAGGAATCAGCCAAGTGGAAAGTGTCCTTTCTAATGCCAAAAGTACCAAAACAAGACCAAAATATTCAACTTGGAAAGCAGTTAACCCTTGTTGAAGAACTCACAAAATGACCACTTATAATTATTTACTTGTTTATTAACCGACGGCGGCACAAAAATCGAGAATCGGTCATTGAAAACCGATCTTGGTCACGTGCATGATTATGTAATCAGATGACTTCTTAAGTGTAGCTGCTTTAAAGCGCTCATTAAGAAGAAGATTATTGTACAAACAGTGTCTTATAGAAACAGTTAGAGGTTGGTAGTAACGGCAAGTAAAGATCCGACTATACTATAGGTGCTGTTAATGCTAACCGCAGTTCATTTTTTGATGTTCTCTTTGTAACTCGCGTCTGCCGACTTTGATCTAATCTTGCAGATTGCTCTTATCACTTCCATCATTATGGTTGATTTCAGATACACAGAGAACATTGTTCAGCAGCAAGTGCCCACAAACCCCACAATTTGGATACTGAACACTTTCATTAACGCACAGAATCCCACTTCTGTATCATCGAGAATTACCTGCTCACCAGTTGCTATGAAAAAAACTAAATCGTTTCTGCTAGTAACAGATCAGGTACAAAAAGAAGATAGAAACAAGATACATCCATCTTTATAAAGGTTTTCAAGCTTTTCTACAAAACCTTTTCTCTAAACACATAAAACCAAACATCTCAAATTGATTTTGGTAAGATATTCCCGATAAATGTTAAAGCGTAAAGAATCTCATCAGTAGCAACGGCATGTTGAGTATTTGGATAAGTCTTGTAAGTATAATCTTTAAATCCAATTGTTTCTTTGAAAAATTTAGCATTAGCATCACTTTGTGTCTTATAAATCATTGTGTCATCTTCACCATGACCGTGGAAAACTGGAGTGTCAATATTAACAATATTATTATTTTTGTCTTTAACAACCTCTTTCAAAGTGTCATGGAATGGCACAAATGGCGAAAAGGCCAATAATCCAGCAATTTTCTTATCAGTTGAAACTAAATGACCCAATGCGAGACCACCACCTTGGGAGAAGCCACCGACAATGATCCTTTCACTTGGAATCTCAAATTCTGTATTTTGTTCATCAACATATTCAGAGACTGACTTCAAAGCTTTTGTATAGCCTAGAACATCTTGATTCTCAGGGCCACCTCCGAGTGCTAAGATATCAAACCAGCCAGGCATCTTATAACCCCCATTCATAGTGATTGGAATTGTTGGAGCATTTGGAAATACAAAATTGATATGATCAAATTCTGGGGATCTTCTAGCTAAATCTGCCAGAAATTTCCATCCACTTCCAGTATCTCCTAGCCCGTGGAATACAATCACTGCTGCTGTTGGCTTCACTTTTGCTGAGAGTCTTACTGCATTCAATGTTGACATTGTTACTATACCTGACTAACAAATCGTCAATGGAATTTTATATAAACTGTGGGAAACTACCATATTTTACTACTTTTTTTTTTCTCGATCAATGAGATGAGCTATTACTAAATAAGTAAATTTTTACTATATAATTCCCATTACTACACAGATCGATACTTAATTGATTAATGAACTTTAAAACTGACAGTAAAAGTAAAAACTCCCCAATGAATAATGAATAAATAAGCAAATTTTGTTTTATGGATTAAATCCAGGAGCAAAGTGTTCCTTCGCACAATTTGAAAATGAAATGACTATTAATAACAGGCAAACAATTGTTATATACATAAGGACAATGATAACATAGAATACAAGCTGTTCTCCTTTTTTTTTAGCTTGTGTCTGATTGCAGACGTTTATATGGACATCATTTTCTTGAATGTTTAGCATAACCAAAAAATTTTCTCTATTTCTTACCCGCACCAGCACCAGCTCTGTTATGTGTCATGTGGCTTTGAACTAAATGACCAGCAGCCAACGCAGAACATAATGATAATTCCCCAGCCAAGACAATGGAAGCAATGATCTTGGCTAATTGACGAGCATTCTCACCAGGAACCGCAGCAGGACCTTTCACGCCCAATAATTCCAACATTGAACCTTGTGGATCTAAAATAGTACCACCACCAATGGTACCAACCTCAATTGAAGGCATAGAAACAGAAATCTGTAAATCGCCGTTCAAAGTTTCTTTCATTAAAGTGATACAATTGGAAGATTCAACATTTTGAGCAGGATCTTGACCAAGAGCTAAATAAACAGCAGTTAATAGATTTGCAGCATGAGCATTAAACCCACCAACAGAACCTGCCATAGCTGAACCGATCAAGTTCTTGTTGATGTTTAATTCAACAAGGGCTTTAACATTGGATTTCAGCACTTTTTCAACAGCGTCTTTTGGGATTATAGATTCCGCTACAACAGATTTACCACGACCTTCAATCCAATTGATAGCAGCTGGTTTCTTATCAGTGCAGTAATTACCAGATACGGAAACAACAGACATATCATCCCAACCAAACTCTTCTACCATTTGTTTCAAAGCGAATTCAACACCTTTAGAAATCATATTCATACCCATGGCATCACCTGTGAAAGTACGGAAACGAATAAATAGTAAATCACCAGCTAAAGCTGTTTGTAAACCTTGTAGACGGGCAAATCTTGATGTAGAGTTAAAGGCCTTCTTAACTAACTCTTGGCCTTCTTCAGAATCTAACCAGATTTTACAAGCACCAGCTCTTTGCAAAGATGGGAATGAAACACATGGACCACGAGTCATACCATCTTTAGTTAAAACTGTTGAAACACCCCCACCCAAGTTAATAGCTTTACAACCTCTCATAGCAGAAGCAACCAAGCAGCCTTCAGTGGTGGCCATTGGGATATGATATGGCTTACCATCAATGATCAATGGACCAGCAATACCAACTGGTAATGGCATATAGCCAATAACATTTTCACAACAGGCACCAAAGACACGGTCATAGTCATAATGTAAGTATGGTAATTTGCTTGATTCTAGGATTGGCGCACCAGCTAGTTGAGCAATAGCTTTACGACGGACAAGAACAGCACGAGTAGTGTCAGCTAATTGTTTTTCCAAGGCGTATAAAGGTAATTTACCGTTGGTAACCAATGAAACAACTTCATCATTGTAAAGCGATTTGACTCCTCCGTCCTTATAAATTTCAACTAGTTTTTCTAAAGGACGAGGGTCATGTTGATCATTTTCACTATCAGAAGTTGGAATAAATTCAGAGGATTTTGTCACATCTTGGTTTTTACCTTCGGTCTGAGATTGTTGAATTTCAACTGGGGATTTCTTAATTTTTGGTTTCTTCAATTGAATATCTTTATCAACGGTAGAAGTGTGTAATCTAGCAGCATTCAATAAGTAAACGTTGATTGACACACTGGTAAAGAAGGCGAAAAATATAAATTTGGAAATATATCTGTCACGGATTGCACTTGAAACACGATTGAGTGAAAACAAAATAATGTCTTCAATTTGAATATTGACTTTTGATGGGAGGAAGAATCTAGCTGGGTATAAAGTTATTAACGTACCAATTTTAGAAGATGGTATCTGACTCAAGATTGAATCACTTAGAATGACAGTATCTTTATATTCAGTGTTATCTTTCAGATCTGAGAACCAAGCAGAACCTAAGCCAAAAAAATGGAAACCAAAGAATAGTGCAATAGCCAAAACCTTGGCACCATTGACTAATGAGTTGTTGGCTGAAGTCTTTGAAGCTTTTTGACCGCCAATGCTGTTGTTTTTCAAAATCTCATCAACAGTTTCTTCAGTTAAACCGTCTTCTTCTAAAGCTTGTTTCAAAACAGTAGCCCTATTGATAATGTTGATTTCTAATTTTAACGATAAAATCCCAGTTAAGAAAGTGGAAGTGGTTAATAAATCAAAGATTAAAATCAATGCAGATAAAACACAAAAATTTTTCAAGTTTTCCAAATGCTGAGCATAAAGAGTACAACCTAAGAAGGCAGTGATCACCAACAAATGATCACGAAGTAAAGCAGCACCTTGATCTCTCAATGCTTGATACAAGACATGGGAAGCACCCTTGTTTAAGTATTCTTTCTCTGAATATTGATGTAAGACTTTCTCAGTTAGAATAACTTTGTTCTTGTAACCAATAGTAGCAACAAAGAATGGCAAGCCTTCAGTTAAACTTAAAACAGGGACTGCAAGATTGAAGTAATTGATGGTGGTGTACAAAGCGAATAAAAATGCAAAGAATGACGAAACAACAGTAGCAAAGGCTAACCAGAACTTCGAACCGACTCTTCTCATATCAATGAATAAAGTGATGAAAGTGTAGTTCATGGCGATGTAGGCCAAAGTGACTAAGGCAATATCGAATGGTTCAGCGCCTTTTATCAAATTTGTAATTTTGTTATAAGCTTTAGTAGCGTAGTCTGAGTACTTGGCTAGTTTAGTATGGTAGTTTCTATATCTCCAAACTGTCCCATCTTCTGAGGTTAGAGATTTGACAGAGCTTTCATCTTGAGCAAACTCATCATCTTTAGTTATGACAAATTTAACCAATTCTTCACCATTTATAACAGAGTTTTCAATCTTTGGAAGATCAAATTGAGCACCTCTTTTAAACTGGAATGGGATAACGTTATAGTGTGAGTAATCACCCGAGATTTGACTTATATCCGTGATTTGTGACCATGCATCATTAGAATTAGCTTTATAATAGTGAACCAAGTTGAAAGTTGGATCGTCATAGTTCAACCCACCATCACCAATGTAATGTTCAACGACTGACAAATACGCAAAAGATGCAAGTAAAGAAGTAGCGACCAAGGCATGAATTGGATGTGAAGCACTCAGTTTTCCTATCTGAGCAAACACGATGGCCATCAATCTGAATGGTTTCTGGATTATTGAAGCCATCTCGTGATGTCTTTTGTTTATACTTTTCTGTTGGTATTTGGAATGATCTTTTGGCTATTTCTTTTAAAAGAATGGCTTGTATATATACTGAAGAAACACCAATGATCTGAATGGAAATCAACAACAAATAAAATCTTTTTGATAATAAATTCACTCGTTTAAGGGAGAAATTAATGACAATTGACGTAAGAAAACACGAGTATTATTGGTTTATACACTGTTTTAAATCTTTTTTTCTTCGTTCTTTTCATTAAACGAAACGAAAAAGAAGAAAAAGTCTCGAAATAGGAAATTACACAAAAACGGTAATTTTGGCCTTGCAAGAGAAAAGAGAGCTCCAATAATTTCTTCTACTACAAAGTCATCAAAAAATGAAGGGGGTTTAAGAATTTTCTATGTTACAGTATCGAAAAATATGGAAAGTGAATTTAAGCAGAAAGAATGTCCCTGTTCTTGTATACGAAAAGAAGAATCTAACGAGAATTTTTGGGAGCTCCAGCGCAAAAATTATCTATCATAAAGGACGACCCTCATTTCAATGAAACTAATTTAACATCAAAAGTCAATTCAGAGTTGGCTGGAATACCTGGTAATTTCTTCTTACCGTAGGCAAATGGGGCTGGAACAATGATTCTACGTTCACCACCAACAGCCATGCCAGCAACACCAATATCCCAACCTTTGATAACTTCACCTTTACCTAAGTTGAACTGGAATGGCTTACCAGAAGTGTTCTTATCAAAGACTGAACCGTTCTTTAGTTTACCAATATATCTAACACCAGCTTTTGAACCGTTTTTAGCAACTGGACCTTTACCAATAGTTCTGTCCTCAATGACAACACCACCAGCTAAAGTCTTGGTAGCCGGTTTTTTTTCAGCTTTGGTGGTTGGACCTTGTTCCAAATCTTTCTTGAATTCAACAGCTTTCTTTTCTTCTTTAGTTTTTTCTTTCTTCTGCTTCTTGGTTTCTTTTGGTTCAGGTTCTTCAGCTTCTCTTTTCTTTTCTTGTTTCTTTTCTTGTTTCTTCTCCTTCTTGGATTTTTTACTTTCTTCTTCTTCATCAACTAGTTCTTGAATTTTTTTTTCAATGTCCTCTTCCTCATCTAATTCATCAATGTCAAAGTCATCTTCGGCTAATTCATCTTCATCTGGAGTTAGATCGTATTCATCTTCATCGAATTCTTCTTCTTCATCTTCCTCATCAAAGTCATCTTCATCATCATCGTATGGGTGTTCAACGTAGTTACCAGAGATGTGGATTGGGTAAGAACCTGTGACAACAAAGAAGACTTCTTCATCTGGTGATATAGTCAAATCCAAAGTTTGTTGGTATTGAGATTTTGGTGACAGAGTACAGATGACGTATTCTTCAACTTCGTCATCGTCATCTTCTTCGTCATCTTCATCATCATCTTCTTCATCATCATTATCGCCTTCTTTCTCTTCTTCTTCTTCTTCATCGTCTTCTTCATCTTCTTCAATCTTATCTTCATCGTTCAATTCAGCATCTTCTTCATCTTCATCCAATTCATCTTCTTCATCATCCTCAGAATCGTAGTCATCATCGAGGTTTGAGAAAACAGAAGACTTCAAGATTCTCAAAGTGGAAGGTTGTTCATCATCATCGATGGCAGTTGGGTCCAGAGCAGCCAAAGTCAAATGGACAGTAACTGGAAGATCACTCACAATAGCCTGTGTAGGATTGTAAGGCTCTAAGGCAAGGTTATAGGAAGCTAAAGGCAATAATGAAGACATTTTGTTCAACGATTTCTGCTGTTTTTTTCTAAAGAAGTAAAGAAAGAGTTAAAATTTTTCTCTTGATTAAATTTTTTTTTTTTGATTTTTCTTTTCCTTCGTTTCTTTTGAAATTTCCTAATTGGGAGATGAGGTACATGAAAACGTGCAGACAAACTGTTCAATTTAGAAAGGTTTCTTTATTAGTAGAGTATGTACTATTTCAATCGAGTTGAATAGAACTAGTTCTAATGATTATTCTCCACGAATCTGATGTCATTTCTGACTTTTGTGAAATTTTTTAGCTTTGCTTATTATTAACCTCATCATGCACAACCCTCATCACACCGAAAACACGGCTAAAAGTTCAAAAACAAGTACAAGACTATGACATTTTGAGCCTTGAGATCAATTGTTGTTTCTTGTGCATATCTTAGAGAGAGTAATTACTGAGCCAACAATCGCTGCAATCTTGCTTCTTGGTACAAAACGTCAATTATTGTCCCCGCTAGATCAAGATCAAGTGTTGTAACTGTAAAACAATAATAACTTGACATCAACGAGAGATACCGTGATATTACATACCTTAACACAAGTAACAAGTATAGTGTTCATTAAAATTTGATTTATAGTTGTTCATCTTCACATAGCAAGCGTCATCAATCTGATAAACAGAAATAAATAAGGAAAGTAGCAGTGGCATTGACAGCAGCAGTAATAATAGTAATAATAAAAAACCGACTAACGAGCAGATAGTCCTACTCAACGGGTAGTCAATGAAAATAAAACATTAAAAAAAGATCAGTTCATCTTTCGTAAACGACAGTGAGAATGTTATGGGGTGAGGGGTATATAACAGTGCAACATAAAACAAAACAGAAAAATGCTTAAAATCTCAGTCATTAATTGGTAATTTCTCTAAATCATTAGTGGTTAAAGTATGATCGTATCTTCCATAACCGTTGTAGCCTCTCTGTTGATGAAACACTGGGATTTTGGAATCGTGGCCACTTTTATCTATCAACGCCCCAGTCAAGTTTCCCAGTAATTTGATATTCTCTTGGGATTGGATCTTTTCTTCCAAATCCCCTGATTCTAAAGATTTTTTTAAGGCATCAGCATTAATCTTTGCCTGTAGTTGTCTGATCTCCAACTCTTGGGAGGCCTTAGATGCCGAATTAGCGGTATCACTTAATTTTTTCTTTAATTTGTATAGTTCTCTAATTTGTTTAAATTCTTCAGGCTTCCTCTTTGGACCATGACGTTTAAAAGTAATATGTGCATTTAAATGGTTTAAAGTCCCGTATGAATTACGACAACTCTTATAATTACAAGCGTATAGTCTAACCATTTCGTTGGCTTTTCTTCTGGGTCTCTTCTTTTTAGGGACGATTGTGGCATGTTGGACTGGATTAGGATTTGGTGGTAGCGTATAAGTTTGAGGATGTTGTGAATGCTCTAAATTAGCCATTGGAAGCTGTAACCCCATCTGTAAATGTGGTGTTTGGCTGGTTCCTGGAGCAGATAAGGAGCTATTACGGGAAGACGGTTGCACACTTGTAGGTGGTAACAATATTGGTGGTTGGGCTTGTGGCTCTAGGGGTGGTATTAAAGGAAGGGGTAAGGAGTTGTGGATTGTTTGTGGTGATACAGATGGGTTTGTAAGTGAGCTATGTCTTGTGGGTTGCTGTTGGTATGAATAATTCGGGTCCACAGGTGGAGGGACCCCGGAAGTTGGGATGATTGCTGGCTGTTCTGAAGGGAGACCTATAGTCAACTCTTTTATAGATGGTAATCTAACTCTTGCTTCCTGTCTCATGACCTCCATTAGGGGAAAAATACTGTCACACAGGTAACTTTTTTTTGAACTAACTGGCTGGATCTTCTAAGTGAAAGATCATAATTGGGAACAGTTGCAGTTTATATAAAATTTTCGGGACAAAAGAAAAAGATGGCATAAAGAATGCCAATTCTAAGATCGTACATGAGAATCGCATACCTGCATTTGGGATAAACGTACTTTTAGTCTGGGACCTGCGGGAAACGTTGCTGTGCTTACGCGAAGACAAAACCAAATATAGTTCGCAACAAAAAAAAAATGGTTGGAAAAGAGAAGTTGTAACTGAACGCCCGCGAACAAGAATTGAGAAGAGAAGATACAATATATATATTGGGAAAACAAGGGATTGCTTTCTCAACCAAAAATTACAACCACTATCGAATTGATTACTAGTCGTCAGAAGACAAAAGAAACAAAGTTTCAAAGAAATTCGCGGGCTCGCATTGTCCCAAAAAAGAAAATTGAAGAAAATAATTTAGGCACAGAGGGAGCATCATAGATGCAACATGCAGTATTATGATCAAATGTTATGTACTGTATAAAAGGATTTAAACTTTCTTAAAGGTTGGTTGTAACTTTTTGTTGCCCAGCGTGCGACTCTCAATTGTGTGAACCCAAGATCGGTAAAGAGATTATTTGGTTTTTCAGTTCTGTAGTCACGTGCCAGGGAGTGTGCCAATCGATCTACGGAAGAAGATGTGGGATGAGATCATAAGATGAGATCTCTGTCTAAAATTTTAAGGGCGAATGATTAGAAAGTGGCAATTAAACCCAAAATTGAGAAAAAGCAACTAGAGGTAAAGAACAAAAACTGGATCCATTTCGGTACATTTTATATTTTCCTTTCTTCACTCAAAGGCACTGAGAAGACGCGCTCCTCTAATTCTTACAGATGATTTACCTTTATGTGTCTTTTTCTTTTCTACATATAACGACGCAATTAGCCGTGTCAGTTATAGATCTAATTATCTAGAAATTTACCCTCATATGGAACAGAACGTATCGCCCTATTTTCTACTTGTTTTGCATTGTTTGTCTCATCGAAAATTAAGGTTATCACTCAGATAATAAAGTGGGGCTTTATGATTACACGATGCATTTTGCACGATGGGGGGAACGAGAATTTGACAGCAAGTGAACTTTCCTGTTTGCTTTTACGTCAGAAACCAGTTGCTGCTTGAAAACGTAAAGATACGTTGAACGATCTCTACTTCCAAATCTTCAACACAAGTATTCATTATGAGTTCTCTTTCTTGAATTTATCTTCAGTTTGTCCTTTTCACTATCGCAACCTGTGGACGTTATCTTTTTGTTTGTCCGTGCTATCTAACGTACTAGTTCTGTGTAGATGCCTTTCATGCATGGTACCTGAGTCTGGTAAGAGCACTTCACTAGAACTAATATCTGCATGAATCGAGCGCTAAATAAATTATCAAAAGGACACAGGCGGGACAAATTTAGGGCTAATTTCTGCAGCTAAGATTTCAAGATGATGAGAATCCAGAAAGTATGTAACGTAATTAGAGCTCTGATTCTCGCAGTCCTGAGTGGCTAAAAAAGGAAAGGGAAAGGGGATGTGGCAGCCGAAATTATTCGCGATGTTCAAATCTCAACCCAACAGTTCGCCAAAGTACCTGTCCACAGCGAAAGAGGCACCACAAACGATCTAATTTGTAACTGCATCTTGAAAATGTAGCAGGGTTATTGTGAAGATTATACATCAGAGCTGAAAATCTGAAATCATTAACACCTCACATTCAGGAACATACTGACCGTATAAATATATATCAAAATAAATGATAAATTATTAATAATATAATTTAAGTATGGATTATTTCCTAAAAAATAAAGTTATAGGAGAGTGAGAATATGTTAATAATTTATCTTTATTCTTATTATCCTTATTTTTTATTATCTTTGGTTAAGAAGCTTAGACCAATTGGTGCTATAATTTTCAGATCAAACAAATTACCGGAGAACTTGGACCAGAACATGATGATGGTCATGATGATGACAATTTGTCCCATCGCACTGCCCTAGCTGTCGATCATCGGACTACTTAGTGTAAAGCTGAGGAATGAATCAAAGTGAAGTGTCTAAACTCCCACTCTTTGCTTTGTAGAAACACAGAATAACTAATCAGTGGAATATCTTGTCCGCACTATCGTCCTTGAATACCAGATCAAGCAAGCAGAGATAACTTTCGGTGCTATTAGTTATGCAGTTAGTTGTGTGTATATTATCATTCTTGTTATATTACGATCGCCCTTTTTTCAATCATGGTTTGCTATAATCAGGCTTATCATTAGCCAGCTGCAGGGTTGGTGAACATTTTTTTTTTGGCTTCGTTGACCTCTATCTATGTATGAAATTTGAATCCTTTTTGTGGATATATTCATGTGTTCTTCATACATGAGGAAATTTTAGGCCTTCGCCTTTACGTTTTGTCCAACATTTGCGACCATGACAGGTTTCCTTTTATAATCGTTCTCTGGCATAAATTATAATTTGATACTTGTATTTGCAGCTAATTTTGAACTCTACAGATAAATAGCCAACCGCAATCAATTCTCGAGTAAGAGTTTGAGACTTTTGCAATCTGCACTAGTGCAAATACTGCTGCTGGCAATATTTTAATGTTGGCGAGACAACCACAAAGAATTGGAATATGAGCTTTATTATCGACTTACTGCTAAAGTGATTGCTCTCGTCCTCAATAGGTGCTCGCGCAATTCTGCAGTTTCGTCTCCCCAAGACATTCATCCTCTTGTAAATGTTTTTAGACAATTTCTTAAATAGCCCTGATACAAAAATTAAGTAGCTGGATCGACTTCTGTAAGATCCTGTATACTTCTGCGGCCGTTATGTCAAAAGAAACAAATGGCAGCTGGCTCGGTGATATCACCATTTTCAGCATAATTTTTGAATAGTTTGCATAGTCTTTGTGAATAATTTCTCGGCACACGTATCGATGATAGGAAGGTGAAAAAAATTAACCACTAAAGCGCCTTTAATACGAAAACAAATGCTTGCTAATATTCAAAGCGATTCCACCGCTCAGAGGCTCTGAAATACAAGTAGCTTTGTTCTACTTTTCTTCGAAGAATTACACAACATGTGGATCTTTTTGACAATAGGCTTCATGGACAATAATTGATAGTATTTGCTATCTTCAACTTCCCAGCTACCATATCTTAAATTCGAGTTTGGGAATACAGACTGAACCATCTCTTCTTAATATATAAAATGGGCCATAAAAGATTTAAGTATGAGACTTTCTCTTGAAAATCGGTGCAGGTTCTATCAGATTCTAAACGATATTAGAACTGACGTTCAAGGATAAACCACATTTCTGTTCCCAGATTTGAATCATTTTTTACTAGTAAGCATCCAATCTTATTATGTTTCCGCATTTGCTACAGTGGTTTTGAGTTTTTATCGAGGTTGAATCAAGCTGGTTTGCTATATTTGAGGTCTGTGGATTTGCATGCCAAGCAACAGCTTGCTAAGAAGAACCGTCTTAGCTCTTGGCGCCTCTCTTAGTCAAGGACATGATTCATTCAGACCTAACAAATGGATCTCATGTTGAACCAGCCAAGTTATGAACTCAAACACTAGTTAGTTAGCTGTGGAAGCTTTGTCAATTGTTGATCTTTTGATGGATATATTCCATTTCCGTGTATAAGTGATAGTTACGAGTCCGTGTCATGCACCCACACGTCCTCTCGCAGTTCATATAACCGAAAGACAATACATATTACTATGCTTTTCCTTCCTTTCGGAAACCCATGTGTTTATTTAATTCTTCAACTCTTGTTCAATCTGTATATTCACAACCAGCTCTAAGTTTCTAGTAGATATGTTAACCTGCTTCTTGACGAATCATGGGTTGTAAAGTCTGATAAACTCTGATCCTGAATGTCCTTAATTCCTTCATCATTCCAAAACATCGGATCCTGCATTAGCTTTAATTCTAGGTAAAGAACTTCCGAAGTTAACTGTGATGTACAATAACAGGAATATCTGCTCATCATATATATATGCATTTCGACTGTCATTTAACGTCGGGCAAATTAATGTGTCAAAATTTTGGGCCTTAGTATTCCTAAACAAATTCATTATCAGGTTTAATTAACAAGAACTTACATAAATTGCAACAGCTGGTGGTGGATATTTGGAAGCCATCTAAGATTGAAAGGGGTATAGTGTTTTTTTTTCAACCGATCTCCCACGAGACCAGATGTTATAATTAATGTTGCTAATTAATCAAGGTTGTATATGTAATATTAAAAACTGTACTCACAAGTAAAGATAATACACCTATATATATTATGTATTTAATTACATATGAAGGTAACTCCTAACCCCCCAGCAACGCTAGTTACTATAATTAAACATTACGTAATGATCACTAGTATCGTCATCACAACAGTAAGTAATTAATGCAATATCTATTATTGCTTTCATGGAAGAATTCCGACCTTTTCTCTCCGGAATTTACCCTTTACCACCTGCCCGCGAATTAGTATTTACTTGTTTGAAGTTTCGCTTAATTTTCGCGAATTGTAACTAAAATCCCCACGTGCGACAAATCAGAATAGTAGAAGAGGCAGCAGCTCCTTCCTAATCCCAAAGAAAGTTAATTGTTCAAATCTTTCTTGTTAAACCTTTCTAGTCTTTTTAATTGGCATACACCAAGCACGCAATGTCCTCGGCTCCTTTACTACAATCTGCACCTGGAAAGAGAATCGCTCTTCCAACCCGTGTTGAACCAAAAGTCTTCTTTGCTAATGAACGTACTTTCCTATCTTGGTTAAACTTCACAGTGATATTGGGTGGTCTAGGGGTTGGTCTACTGAACTTTGGTGATAAAGTTGGTAGAATCTCTGCTGGCTTGTTCACGTTGGTCGCCATGGCCACTATGGGTTATGCCTTGATAACGTACCATTGGAGAGCGGTTGCCATCAGAAAAAGAGGTTCAGGTCCTTACGATGATAGATTCGGTCCAACCATGCTATGTATCTTCTTACTGGTTGCTGTTGTTGTTAACTTCATATTGAGAATCAGAGCTACCTGAGATTATTGAGCACTTAATTAAATACCTTAATTTTTGACCATACTGAGTAGAAAGAATTTCTTTAAGGAAACACTAGTGACTCTCTGCTAAGTTTTTCGGCCGAAGAAGTTGATCTACAAAGAAACTCATTTAGAGGAAACTGAGGACGACTATCAAGAAATTAATTATACAAACCTCTGAGACATTAAAGTATCAAGTATCAGATATCTCACTTTTTCTGAGGTGATGTCTATTTTGGTAGCCTTCAATCGGATATTGGCACATTCTGCTTTTTGGTTCGGTTTGAAGCCCTGCCCTGTTATTGCGGCTGTCATTTTTTTGATCAAAAGATGATCAAGATGGACTCGAACCTCGAAGGCCTTGAGTGTTGGATCGAAAAGTTACCCAGTAATAAAGATTTTGTACTTTGCTAAGGATTTTACATGAGAATTATGTAGAGTATATGATCAAGTCCACTTTAGTGCGAAGTCAATCAATTCTACCACTAGCTTCCAAGTAAGCGACATAACTTTCAGAGAGTACTATTTACATAGAGAATTCTAATATAAAAAGCAACTGGTAATAATGAATTTATCGATAAAGCCTAAAATTATGCTAACTATCGCCATATATATGATTATCCGTTTTTTACAGAAGATAGTAGCGTACAGTTGTGGTACTTTCTTCCAGTTAGACATTATAAGACTTTTATTTCCCTGGCTCGGTGGTAGGTATAAAAAAAATAGCAGCCTCTTATAAATGAGTAAGGGAATATCAAATGATCGAGGTGTAGCGGTCAATATGAACAATTACGTCCAATTAACCATGGATGCAGCTAAGAAAACAGGACTCCTTAGCAATTCACCCCGCAATTGGTACATGTGGGCATTATACAGCAACAACCTACTAACTCTCAGTTTCATTGGAGCAGCGAAGTACGGGCCACGGACCAGCTGAGCTCTTTGTTCTAATCAGAAATAATCCGAAGCGAAGAATTCTGTCGGTATCTAAAATTTAGGGCTCAAACCTTGGATCAGGTTCGTCCGGTGTTTGGTGCTTTCCGTGACTCAATTTGTCAATCACAATAGCTGTTATCAGACCGTTGGCGTTCAGCACTGTGGGTTTTACGTCTCTGCTTCGGTGTTTAGCTATTTGGTACTGGACAAGGCATACATAACTAGAGGCTTCAAGATCAGCCAGGCAGCGGCCTAAGGCTAGTGAAAATTCTAATAGTAACTGCGGGGCTCGACGTCTACAGCCGTACTCTGGGAGACTGATCAAAGAGTAGAAAGGAAAACCTTAGAGGCCATTGTTAAAGTCTGATAGACTGAGAGGATCCTATCTATTTATTAATCTAGATAATTTAGTCTCATCAAGTCCAAGCCTAATGTCATTTTCGAGTCCTAAAGCGCTCCTCTTCAGGGCCCCTTCTAGCAGGGTCCCAGCCCTAGTCCCAGTCCGGCAGCTCGGCCTATCCGTAGGATTTTTTTTTCACGTAGAATTTTGACCCCTCCTCTCTTTTACCCTGGAGCCCGACTCTTTCTTAGTAATCAGCCCCACCTTTCATCGAGCGGAGAAGAGTCGGTCCAGAAAGGGTTAGGAGAGACGCTGGCGATTGGAACAAAAGTTCTTAACAGCGAGATTACGGAGACTCAAAGTAGCCTAAGAATAGGAGAATACATGGCTTTTCCGTAAACCAATTAGCCAAAGTTTAACTCATAAGTTACACTCACATACCCCTCATCGTATGGTAAGGCCTTAACACTTTTGTCTGTCAAGAGGGAAAAAAAAAAGAAAAGAAAGAAAAAAATATCAAACTTTATATGCAATCATGCATGTTATCCATGTCCTCTGAAAAGGAGTTAAGATCAGGAAACAATGCCCGTCCACGGTTTTAAAGAGTATAAATACCATGGTTCTTCCTGACTTTCCCATATCACTTGGCTGTCTTACTCCTCTTTGTCTGTAACTGACAGTCTTCAAAATGTTTAGAGCTGCTCAATCAACTTTGAAAATATCCTTAAGAGGTGCTGCTTTGAACACTCAAAGATTCTATTCCAGTATCCCATTGAGTGTTCCAATCACTTTACCTAACGGTATCACTTATGATCAACCAACTGGTTTGTTCATTGATGGTAAATTTGTTCCATCAAGACAACACAAGACTTTTGAAGTCATCAACCCTTCAACTGAAGAAGAAATCACCCATGTCTATGAAGCCCGTGAGGATGATGTTGAAATAGCCATTGAAGCTGCTCAAAAGGCTTTTGATTCCACCTGGTCCACTTCAGATCCAGAATTCAGAATTAGAGTTTTGAACAAATTGGCTGATTTGATTGAAGAGCATGCTGAAATCTTGGCTGGTATTGAATCTCTAGATAATGGTAAATCATTACTATGTTCAAGAGGTGATGTCGCCTTGACTGCTAAATATATCAGATCATGTGCCGGCTGGTCAGATAAAGTCTATGGTAAATTAATTGAAACTGGTTCTTCCCATTTCAACTACACTAAAAGAGAACCAATTGGTGTTTGTGGTCAAATCATCCCATGGAATTTCCCATTATTAATGTGGTCTTGGAAAATTGGTCCTGCTTTAGCTACAGGTAACACTGTTGTCTTAAAGCCAGCTGAAGCTACGCCATTATCTGCTCTATACGTTTCTAAACTAGTTGCCGAAGCTGGCATCCCAGCTGGTGTTGTTAACATTGTTCCAGGTTTCGGTAAGATTGTTGGTGAGCACATTGCTAGACATCAAAAGATTAAAAAAGTTGCATTCACTGGTTCAACAGCCACTGGTCGTCATATTATGAAAGCTGCTGCTGAATCAAACTTGAAAAAAGTTACTTTAGAATTAGGTGGTAAATCTCCAAATATTGTTTTCAACGACGCTGATGTTCAAAGAACTGTGAAAAACTTAATCTTGGGTATTTTTTACAATTCAGGAGAAGTTTGCAGTGCTGGTTCAAGAATCTACGTCCAATCTGGTATTTACGATGAAATTTTGGCTGAATTTAAGAAACAAGTTGAAGCTTTAAAAGTTGGTAACCCATTTGAAGAAGGTATTTTCCAAGGTGCGCAAACATCTCAAATGCAAGTTGACAAGATTTTATCTTATGTTAAAATTGGTTTGGAAGAAGGTGCTACTTTAGTCACTGGTGGTGAAAGATTAAACCAAAAGGGTTACTTCATCAAACCAACCATTTTTGCTGATGTTAAAGAAACTGACAAATTAGTTAAAGAAGAAATCTTTGGTCCTGTTGTTACTGTTT
Organism: Taiozyma yuanshanica; assembly: GCA_030569295.1. Lineage (NCBI taxonomy): Eukaryota > Fungi > Ascomycota > Saccharomycetes > Phaffomycetales > Wickerhamomycetaceae > Taiozyma > Taiozyma yuanshanica. Next base: position 136,646 of record JAJMKP010000012.1, read on the forward strand.
CCAAATTCGAAACTGTTGATGAAGCTGTCAAATTAGCCAATGATACCTCATATGGTTTAGCTGCTGGTCTTCATACTGAAGATTTGAACAAAGCCATTGATGTTTCAAACAGAGTCAAAGCAGGTACTATTTGGATCAATACTTACAACGATTTCCACCAACAAGTTCCATTTGGTGGTTATGGTGAATCTGGTATTGGTAGAGAAATGGGTGCTGATGCCTTGGATAACTACACCCAAATCAAGGCTGTTAGAGCTGCTATTGTTAGAAAGAACTAAGTTGAGCTTCTGAGTGTGTTTTTTTCTAATGATCTCTTTGCATTTATTCATATTCACGGTTGGTTTTGTACAATATTATAGTGTATAGTTTATTTACACCAATTATCATGATCTTAAAGTATACTGTTAATGACTTGTGCAGTAGAGATCTCTTTTGCCCGTAAATCTGTCATTCAATCTTCTTTTTAATGCTTAATGATGTCATTGAATATTTCCCACTGAGAAATTAGAATAAAAAATAATCTGTCATTTTCTTCACGGTCAAAAGTGACAATTTTTCAATAAATTTTGTGACTGCTTTTTTTTTTGCCCTTTTTGACTGTTTGAAATGTTTTTCGCGCCAAAAAAACAACAACATCCAAACACCAACAAAACACCAACAAAAATTTCTGACACTCAAAAAAAGAATAATGTCTGTATTACATAATCACGACATACATTGCTTATGTAACTTTTTTAGTCTTTTTTTTTTCCCAACCAAACAACCTTAACAAAAATTGAAAAGTTCACATTTCTTTGAAAAGAATTTTTAAACAACTTTACTAGCAAACTTAAGATTAATATTAGGGCCAAAATGGTATGTCAAATTCATGAGAATGTGAACTTATAGAGAGTAAAGAACTGAAGGATGGAATATTCACCTGAACGTCAACTTAAAAACCAGTTTACCAGTTTTACCAGTTTTGAACAAGGTGTTGAACTCAAATAATAATGAGGATAGTTATTATCAAGAAAGAGAAGCAGTATAAAAGAATAGAAATCGTCACTAGTTGCCATCGCCCTGAATCTTAACAAGATGACTTGTTCCAGATGAATATTAAACTATTTCATGCACGCAATCTCAAGAGGTCGACTTTGAACACCATTTTTACACATTTGAAGCTCTCCATACGTTAATCTCTCTCAAATTTATTGGCTTTGCATGAAATGAGTACTAACAACCTTCAATAGAGTGACGCTATTACCATCAGAACCAGAAAGGTTATCAACAACCCATTATTATCCAGATTACAGTTTGTCATTGACGTCTTACATCCAAGCAGAGCCAACGTTTCCAAAGATGAATTACGTGAAAAATTAGCTGCTGTCTACAAAGCTGACAAAGATGCTGTCTCTGTCTTTGGTTTCAGAACCCAATACGGTGGTGGTAAATCCACTGGTTTCGGTTTAGTTTACAACTCTGTTGCTGATGCTAAGAAATTTGAACCAACTTACCGTTTAGTTAGATACGGTTTAGCTGAAAAAGTTGAAAAGCCATCAAGACAACAACGTAAACAAAAGAAGAACAGAGGTTTGAAGGTCTTTGGTACTGGTAAGAGAGCTGCCAAACGTGCTGCTCGCCGTAACGCTGATTAAAGTTGAGGGTGTGTATTAAAACAAAAAAAAAACAGATAAAGTTTATCTTAATGTATTTAAATGAACAGAGATTGTAGAGTGTGCTTATCGTCTTTATTCTGTGCTCCTTTATGAGATTTTGTAGTGTTTCAATTTGTTGATCTTACTCATCTTTGCTTATTCGTTAGTACCCGCTAATTTTATTGAATATAAATCGCGTAATAACTTCAACAGAAACCACTACAACCTTCATCAAAGATACACATTAAAGAAGATGTTTGGTCTAGGAAGACTGTTTTACGGTGAGTTGTTTGTTAATATTGTGTTTCTATTCCTTTACCAACACTCTCATAGCCATTTTACTACTCGTTAATGCTGTTGCTGTCCTCAGCGAGGATAGATTCCTCAAGAGAAGTACGTATCATCATCGTTAACTGTTATCATTATTTGAATGCTAACATCTAGTTCAATAGTAGGGTTGGGTCATGACTCTACTCCGGCCTTTGGAGCTCAGGATGCTATATCGACTAAGGATAGGCTTATAAACTTGATCTCTGCAGTGCAAACTTTGTTAAGAATCCCATTGATTATTGTGAACGTTGTTGTGATCTTGTATGAATTGGTCCTGGGTTAATAAAAATTGACTATTTTGAGTATTAATGCATTGCTATATGAACTGTTTTATCTTTTGTATGTGGCTGTTAGATTATGGTTGGACTCTTTTTGTTTGTCTCTTGTACGCGCTGTTTACTTAGAGAACTCAATGGGAATTACAACGAATTGATAGTGTTCTTATAAGATACTAGATCCTCCCATAAGATACTAGATCCTCCAAGAAGATACTTTCTCTAAATCCCAATCTTGGGGAAACTGCTACATTCATCTTATTTCTATATCCGAAAACAAATTCATTAATTTCATGTCATAAATAGCTATTCATCACCATTTAATATTAACCACTGGACCCTAATACTCTTCGTCATTTGTATATCCACCCTTCTTAATAGCAATATAAAACCATTAGGAGCTTCTTTGCTGATGGCATTGTATCTTTTCGTTAACAAAGTTATTCAAAATTGGTAGTTGGTTCAGTTCAACCTGATAATAATTATACTTTGATAAATTCTCATAATAGTTGCATAAACAATCATAAATGAACAAGTACTGTCTAAGATTCTGTACCATCGAAATACGTTGGTTTCTAAAGATTCCCACAATATCAAAAATTGGATCCTTTGAATCGTTAGAATTCTGATTGATGATGGAATCCAAGGCACAAAATGTCCCCGTACGACCACAACCTGCTGAACAATGCACTAGAACATTCTCATCCCAGATCCCCAAGGAGTTCATTAAGATCTTCTTCAAATAGATTAGGCGTAAAACATCATCTTGCTGTGAATTTAACATAACATCATAATCTGACCAATTCAATATCTGAATCTGTATGACCTCCTTATCAACCTTCTTCAAATATAACCTTCTAATCAGTATATTATTCAGTTCTTTGGTCTCAAGAACATCAGTAACTTCTTGATCTTTCCAATATGGATAACATTTTTCAATCCCATTTTCATACTGACCAGTCAATGCAATTATGATATCAATGTTGTTATCTTTGATCAATTTCCCAAAATCCTTTAGAGTCTCATAAAGTGGAGCCTGGGTGGCGATATATTTCATATTGGTCATTTTCGGACAGCTTATATAACTGGCATTGATGTAATTCATATAGTTCAATTTTTCTAGATCATATTCTTCAGATGATGGAGTCAGTGATAATTTGACTCTAGAATGTTCATATGGGAAAATATCTTTATACCTGTTTTTGAAACCGAGCTCGATACCTGAACAAATGGAATTATTTGATACCATTTCATTAATACGCTTCTTTTCATTAATTTCCAAATACTGGAATTTCGAAATCAATGATGATGTTGAACTTGCACTTGAACTTGAATCTGAACTGTTCAGTACATTTTTTAACCAAACAGGTAAGCAACTAGGAGCACCTTTTTCTAGAACTGAAGTTAGGTGACCGAACTCACTCAAGATCTTATAATTTTCAACTTCAAACGATTCTTCGTTGTGTCTGATTTTGAAAACAGGCGTCTTAGGTAATTTTGGTAATTGGAATCTCGATAAGTTTGGTGATATTGGAGAACTCGAAGAAAGGTTTGAAAATGAAGAGGCACTGATTGGGCCGCTAGAAGTAGTTGAGATGGACGTTGTGGATAAGTTGGCTAATGATACTGATCTCTGATGTGGAGGTAACGGCTTCAGATTTATCGAACCCTGTTGAAAATGAGGATTTGGAGGTTGGAAAAAATCCTTCGGAAAAGATGACTCTTGAGATTCAGAGAGTGTAACTGATTCTAATAGATCTTCATATTCATTTTTAAACTTTTGGAAACCAAATTTTAAGATATATAATTCACCTTTATAATCTTCATAGTTTAAGAATTTGGTCAATGAACCAAATACACCAAGTGACACTTCATTATTTAGAACAGGGGCCTCATCATAGATAATAATTTTCTTGTTTTTGGTATCATTGCTCAAAAATGTCTTTAATTTCATGTTTTCCAGTATTGAAATGTTGTTCAAGCATTTCATCAATGTGAAGTTTTGTCTCTTTAATAATGTTGATGGAAGGTTGAAGTTTATGGAATTTCTCAAATGAGACTTGTTAAACTCAATAAAAGGACGAACATCAATGATTAAAACATCGCTTGAGTCTATTATGAGTGAAGTTTCTGTATTGGTGATTAGTTGGACGCTGTCTGGCACTTGGAATCTCAGTATGCTTTTCTTGAAGTTGTTAGGTGTCGTTGGAGAGGACGTAAGCTCTCCTAAGGAAGGAACTGAGGAAGTTGAGCTGTATCTCTTCAGTCTAAAACTATTTAAAGTCTCTATGGAATTAATGGAGTCCTCCTTAGTATGTTGTGGGACCAAATTGGCCTTGGAATTGAATGTGTCTCTTGACGGAACCTCGCTGAGATCTGATGACTGAAATGATTTTTCAAAGGGATTTGGGGTGTCAGTTTGTTGACCTTCATCGATTGTGTTGATTAAGGGGAAAGTATAACCACGAGAAACACTCTTCTGCGGGCTCTTGTAGCTTGGTGGTCTCAGCATCTTTCAAGTAACCTCTGCTTCCTGCTTCCTTGTACAAAGAGCTTATTCCTAAAAATAAACACGGCAGAGTAGAAATCACCGAAGACCTAATAATTATGCTATATCTCAACTTATGCACCGTCTTTTTTTTTGCAAAGAAAGTGATCTTATAAGTTAAAAGGGTTTTCTTACGTTGATTAAGGATTACTAAAAAGTCCTTGTTTCTTTAGAGTGTTGTTTTTTTTTCCACGTTAAAACTTTTTGAAATGAAAACGACGTTACAATTAATGGAAAAGAAAGTTCAAAGATATGCTGTATAATGCATAACTGCGTAAAAATGTATTTTTTGTTTCTAACGTAATTTCCTAAACCAGTAGAACCGGATCTCTTGGGTGCAGATACACGCATAATTTTGTAAGACGTTGGCCGATCGATCTTGAATTTCATAAGGGTTGAATTTCGTCATTGTACATCAGAGGAGCTTGTGCGGCCGAGGTCTAGACCGAAGTCTTGGTTGAAATTGAGTCTCGGGGATACATTTTTTGAATTCAAACAACAGTTTTGTTTTAAGATTTAGTCCCTGCCCTTCAGTTTCAGTTTCTAAATCTAGTATACCTTTCCAAAAAAGGACTGTTTGAGGGGAGGTGGGGGGTCCCAATTATCTTAAATTCTTTGGTAGACTCATTCTTTTTTTGTTTTTCTATCGTCAGGAGACTAAATGAATTTCCACCCCGTATAATTGTAATTGTAATTGTAATTGTAATTGTTGTAAATTTGCCTTTTGCTCTTTCACATTTTTTACGGTGTTATGAGGTACATCTTCTGTACATCTTCTGTAAATGCAAGTAAACTTTTGTAACGATTTTAACAGAGAAACGCATATTCAACAGCCATCGCTCTCGAAACTCGAATATTATCAGGGTTCATTGATGCCCGCTGAACGTACCAGTTGCTGTGAGGTGAGGTCGATCTACGCGCTAAAATTACCGTCGTGGTCTTTTTCGCGAACTTGTTTTACGCGTCTTTTTGTATAGAAATGATCATTAGACAATAAATAATGAGAATAAACAATCACCACAACACCAGATTACTTTTGATCAGGAGAATGTCAACTACAGATGATTCCACTTTGAGAAAGATTGCTAAAAGATATAATGGTGCAGCAAATATTGGTCAGTGGGATATCCCTGAAGAAGATGTAGCAAAGTTCATTGAGCAATTACTACTCATGAATAAAACTAAAACTATTCAAATGCTACCCAATAATAAAAGACATATTGCTATTGCCGAGACTGATATGCAAGAATTTATAGATTCCTTCATTGAAAAATTGAAAGGTTCTACGAATTTTGATGAGGAAGATTGGTTAAGATTACCACCAAATTTGAACAAGAATGATTTCAATTACGATTATCAATTGCAAAAGCTAAGCTTCTTAAAGAATTTATACTCAAATGAATTGAAACTAGTGGAAAGGTTGAAATCAAGTCTTAAATCACAGACACAAGAATTGGATAATTGGCAGAAATACCTCGATAATTATAAGAAGATTTATGAACAAGAGTTGCAGAATAATGATAATATTAAGATACATAAAAGAGAGAATGTTAGGTTCTTAGACAATATTGACACTGAGGATCTGCAATTATTCGAATTGTTCAATAGTTTTGAAAAGAATGCAGATGAGCTCTTATTAAAGACCCAAGATTTATCGAAAGTCTCTTGGTTACTTGATGAGATTAATGATGTTCTGTGATATGGTTTTGTTTCACTCCTTTTTCATTACACAATGACCATCTTCATCTTCATATTCATGACCTTGACATTGGATTTTACCCCAATGGTGCTCTACTGTACTCTATTAAACCCTTTCCTCATTTGGAAGTAGTCAACTGTTAATACCATTACCCGGTCTTCTCTTTTAGTTTAACGCGCGAGGCGAATTTTCAAAAATAACAAAACAAAGTGAAAAAAGTCTGTCAGCCAAAAAGGACAATCTGAACCCTTTTCTCCACTTGAAAGCTCATCAATTAACGTGGGAAATCTTGTGTTGCATTTCATTGCAACTCTGTATACTCCACAGTCTTCTTCCCGCTAACTTTTTCACAGTTTTAAACTTTGTTTTTCGCTTTAATTTTGGGTTGAGTCAACGGCTGCCACTGCTGCTCTCTTGGTTACTATTTAAACTTTGATTCTGAATTGAGCTCAACTGCCTACAATGACTACTAAACAATCTTCCAAAATCACAAGTGAAGATGAAAAGAAACCTAATCCCCAACGTTCAAATTCTAAAAGTTTCCAACGCCGTGGGAATAACAATAATGGTCCAAATGTCCCCTTTGATATCTTCAACAATGCAGATTTCAAAGATCAGTCAAATGATAGGCTATTATACTTGATCTTCAATTCTATCGGGTCTCATGCTAAAGTTTTAACTAATTCTGGCTCCACAGTTTCTGGTATTTTGAAAAATATTGATCCAAAGACGTTAAAGGTGTTCATAAATATTGACAATGAGCCAAATATCACAGTGATCAACTTTGAAGACTTTATTGAAGTAGAGATTGAGAACTTGAACTTATTTAACAGAATTGATCCTGTTAAAAAACAAACTTTCAGAACAGATGTTGATATCTCTGGTGATACTAAAGTTCAACAACGTCGTGATATTGAAAAATGGGTTCCTGAGGATAACAACAACGGTATTGGCCTTCAATCATTGACATTAGACGATAATTCCGGCAACACTTGGGATCAATTCCAAACTAATGAGGAGAAATTCGGTATCAAGTCTGAATTCGATGAGAATTTGTACACCACGAGAATTGATAAATCAGATCCAAGATATAAAGAGTATGCGGAAAGAGCCGATAAAATCGCTAAGGAAATTGAAGGTGAATCATTCAAAGGTAACTATCACTTGGCTGAAGAGCGTGGTTTAAAATTCGATGATAGTGGGATCGATGAAGAAGATAAATACTCTGGTGTCGATAGAAGTTCCAGTTCTAATGCCGCTAACGCCGCTTCCTCTAACACAAATCCATCATCCACTTCAAAATCTGATGCCTTGTTTGACAGCTTAATGAGTAAAGGCTCTTCTAAAGCTGGGTTCCAGTTCAAATCTCAAGAGGAAAAATCCAAATACGTCCCACCAAGCCAAAGATCAAGATTAACAAATATTGATCCGGCTGTTATTTCTGCTTCTGTGTCACAAAAATCCTCAGCTGAACCAAAATCTGAACGAACATCTGAACCAACATCTGAACCAAAAGTTGAGCCAAAGGTTGAACCTAAAAAGACAAAAGTTGAGCCAAAAGTGGAACAAAAGTTGGAATTCAAAGCTCAAGCTAAAACCCAGGTGAAAATTGAAAGCATTGAAAGCAAATCTGAAACGAAAATTGAGGCCAAATCAGAAAAGAAATATCCTACCACTTTCTCTTCCAAACCTGCCCCAGCAACGATTCCAGCTAAACCAATCATTTCGCAAAAAGATTCAAAGTCTAAGAAATACAATACAAAGAATGAAATTAACTCATTGAAAGAATTTTCACAGAACTTTAAACTGCCATCAAAGTTTCCCGAAGACTTACTGCCAATCGTATCTAAGGATAAGCATAAACAAGAGGAGATCATCAAGAAATCAGAGGCAAATTCTAAACCTAGAGTTGAAATAAAACCTGCTCCAGCTGCCGGCGCCACTATCAATACCACTCCATCATCAACTTCTACATCTGTTCCAACTCCAGTAGAACCACCTGCTGTCACAGATAAATCTTCACCAGTGAAATCGCCACTGAAATCACCAGCCAAGACAAACACCCCAATATCTAAGGCCAAATTCAACCCAAAGACTGCTTCATTCACTCCAAGTTTCCAACCAAATGCTTTAAAATCACCAATCTCATCAGTTGCATCGCCACATTTGGCTAAAAATTCTCCAAGATTGACTCAGCCTATCCAGAAGAAGAGATTCAATCCAACCTCATTTTTCCCACAATCAAAATTGCCAAACTTGGATAAACCACGTTCTTTTAACGATGAGGACTTCAATTTCTTCCAGGGATGTTTGAACAACTACAAAAAGGCTGATATTAAGGAACCATTTGTCTTAGAGAGACCATTCACGACACCACCAACCTGGGTATCATCCCAATTATCAGAAGATTTTGAAAAACCATATAAATTGCTGTTCCCTGATCAGGAAACTTTCAGACAACGACACCAACCAATCCCTCAAGCAATCCCTCCAATTGGTGCTCCGGGATATTTACCACCTATAATCCCACAACAACCTATTCCACAACAGTACCCTGTCCATCAGCAGCGGTTCGTGCAGCCATTACCGCATCATCCACAGCCTATATATCAGCAGCCATTCCAATCGATTCCAATAATTCAACAAGGTGGGTATTATCCACCTCCTCAAGTCAGTCCAAATGGAGTACCTCCTTTTCCTGAACAGAGTCCTCAATTCTATCCGCAAAGAATTGGAGGGGTCCCACAAAGATATCCTAACGGCTACGTCAATTACAATGCACCAAGATCTAATGGCTCATATGGGAGACACTAAACTGTTGAGATGAATACAAATCAGATCTTGGCTATTGTAGTGGAAGCGTTAAAATCAGACATGAATAAGACAGAATCAACCTGATATAGAGTCTCTTGATAGATTTCCGTTTCTTTCAGCCAAAATCGAACATGTTCTGTCCTTAATCTTTTGAGAATGAAGATTAGGAATGTCCGTTAGATTGGTTTAATAGAGGTAATTTGGAATCTTGCATGGATAGTTTCTTTGTTTTGTTGGAGAAACCTAGTATTTTGCGAAAAACCATTTCTTCTTTCCAGAAATCAATCATAGTTGACGAGGCCTTAGAGATCGTTCAACACTGTGGTGCCTTATTAAAGCTACTTCTTGCTCGAATCAATATGCACAATCATTATCATCATCCATGAAAAAAAGCATAAGCTTACTTCTCAAGGACCCAATAAAAAAGTTTTTTTTTGTGTGTATCTCATTTGTGGGCTCGTTCTGGTATTAAAGTGTACAATGCCCAGCTAACTGCATGATTCTCAACAGTCCTGTGTCGGGAAACTCCCTGAATTTCCCAAGAGCTTCAGGATCGGCCTTTTTGTTCCATCCTCTACTACTGCAACTTTTCAGTCTCCTCTATTGATTCCTGCTTGAATTCTACTTCTTAGCAGCTTTTTGATTCACACATTCTTAGAATAGGGAATATTTTTTGGCTATTCTTTTCTGAATGTAAGTTCATCAATCATAATGGTATGACATGTTAGATTTATTGATATACATCATAACACTTGACTTGAACAAACATGCAGGTAGCAAAGACCCATCTCTTAACTTGTAGATGGGTCTTTGCTACCTGCAGAGTGGACACATGAGTTTGAATTGTAGGCACCATTAATGTAGTGGTCAATGAGTTCACATTTGAAAGTTTTTAAGTTCATTATTAGCGGCCATTTTTCTACCTTTGATTTTTCTTCACATTTTTGTATAAAAGTATATTCAAGTGTTGATTATTAATGCTGTCATCGATTTACCACATATATATGTATCTCTCAGCTCATCTAAATATATATTATATAATACATGCGATTTTTTATACATAGTATACGTATCTTCAAAGAAGATGAATCAAGATCAATATTATTTTCAAATTTCTTGCTTGTCCTCTGATGATCCTACATTAATAATGAGTTGAATTTACCGCGGCTTTGTAGATATCATCGGTAAATAATTCAATCGTTATTTTTTGGCAACAACAACGGCTACATCATATAAATATAGCTGCGGCCAATGCTATCGATAATAATTATACCTCCAGGCGTACTGAAGACCACTTATAGTACTCTAATTAAAGGAAAAATGACAGTTATATTGCAATGAGCATCAAATCACGTGAAAAGCAGAGGAGCCCAAGCAGCTGTACTACGATGTTATTAAATCATCTAAAGACTTTCATTAAACCATAAACTCTGAGATATAACTCATAACTCAACAATATATTTTTCATTACTGGCACCATATTTCTCCAAATCTTTTAAACCTTCATCAATTCCTTTAAAACCATTATAAATTTTCAAGTTCTTCTGAGATCTCAGTTTACCAGATTCCAAGAATTCAGTTGTCTTCTGCACTAGTCTTTGGCCGTGAGATAAATTTTCATGAAACTTCTTTATTAGGACTTCTTTCAACTCTATGTTCTCTAATAACTCTGGTGCCAGATCTTTTGATGGTTTGGAAACCACACCAACAAAGACCCTTTTAGTTGATTTGGTAGGTTTTAAATTTAAAAATCCAATCACGTTATCGGAGGTTTCTTTACCAACAACGTCAACACCAATCTGTAGACCTTCTTCATCATCTTTAAGAATTTCTTTCAATTCTTCAGCTAACTCCTCTTTAGTTTTGTATCTGTCTAATATATGTGTAGCACCAAGTCCAGTTAAGAAATCATTATGTTTTGATGAAGCAACGGCAATAATCTTGTCAAACTTAGCAATTTTAGCTAATTGAATAACATATGAACCAACACCACTTGATCCACCCCAAATTAATAGACTCTTACGGTCGTTCTCCTTCAAAACAGTCTCTTCATCTTCTCCACCAAAGATGTTGACTTGCAGCTCTTCTAGGACTGAACCAGCAGTGACTAAACCAACACCAATAGCTGAACCTTCTTTCAAAGTTAGGTTTTTTGGCAATTTCCAGACTAATCTTGAATCGAAAACGGTATATTGTTGGAATGTTGAGGTTTTCAAGTCTCTGTATGAAGTTGAAGCGATGAAGACTTCATCACCAATTTCAAAATTATTGACTTTGGAACCCTTCTTGTGAACAATACCTGAACTTTCGCGACCTTGAATCCATGGGAAGGAATAGATCCCAAATCTATATTTTTTACCTTTCCAATCGATAGGATTCAAACCAATAAATTTATTCTCAATCAAGATTTCATATTCTTTTAGCTCTTCAGGTTTTGGATATTCAGCATCAATAGTGAATGGTTCTTCAAACGATTTGATTACTAATGCAGTTTGTAAAGATGAATCAGTTGGTTCAACTAAATGTTGTTCTGTTAAGTTGACTTCTGATTGAACCCTTTTAATTTCTGCACTAGATAATTTAATCTTCTTCTTCAAAGGTTCTTCTTGTTCCTGCTCTTTGGAATCAGAATCGCTCTCTGATTGAGATTCCGAGCGGTCTAATTTGTCACCTAAATCTTCAGAATCAGTTGATGATATACTAGAGGTACGATCTTCAAGGAATACTCTTTTTTCAGAACTTTTATCAGCTGCTTCAATGGCCAAGTCCAACTTCCTCTTAAGAGCAGAGTCATTAATGTTAGCTTTTATTTTCGATAAGTTATCTTTTGTGATTTCAACTTGGGTCATATTGCGCCTTTATATTCTATGGTGTAAAAAAAATCTAATAAACTAATGGAGATACAACTATGATGAGTGAATATGAAAAAAATGGATCAAATTGAAGAAAATCGTCTTTCAAGTTATCCAAAATGCCAGAGACAGTCCACACTATGATCACATAAGTAGCAAATTAACGAAAAACTTTTTAGGATCACACACCTTTTATAAAAGCACAGTTTCAAAACTGTGGTGTCCAAACTGTGTCACAAAATATTCAGTGAAACGCAATTATCCAGCAATTGCCTCTTTGAGAAACACGAAGTTCGTGATTGACGCTTTTGAGACCGAATAAAGAAGTGTATCGCTGAAATTGGCGTAAAATACGGTCAACTGTGGTTATACAAACTGTGGATAATCATCAGCAATAGTCACGTGATCGGATAGCTCAGAGGCACTTCACCCGAAGTACGATAATTGACTTAACAATAGTATGGAAAGCAAGAAAAAGATCGCACTCAATCGATCCCTCTCATAGCCTCCATTTCAGCTGCATATTCGTCTTCAAAGTTTTCAAAATCATCGAAATCGGGAATGTCTTCGTGGTTGTCTATGGATTCTTGCTGAACTGTAGTTGCGACAGATGGCTTCCCTTGCTGTAGATTGTCCGACAATATCTCCCTTTCTGGTGTTAAATCCGACATCGTGTAATCCGCGGAATTGCCTGATATGGTAACAGCGGGTCTATTTGAAATCGATGGGGACCCTGTGCTTTCGATGACCGTAGGGTTCCTAGGAACCTCTGTGAGTGAAGAGCCTATAGCTGTTTTAGCCGATACAGCTGTTGAATGCCCTGGAACTGATGCCAGAGCTGCGTATAAATCATCGAAATCGCTATCACCCTCTTCGTTGATGAATAGACCATTTGAATTACGATGTTTAGAGGTGGTTGTAGCATTTTCAACTTCAGTATGAGATCTCCGTTCGCGATCTTCTTCCAGCTCAAGTCCCTGTTCACCTTGAGCGATATTATCCAATTGTATCTCATCTGTACCCAATTTTGCAATTTCTTCCATTGCCATGTCTTCCGAAACCCATACTTGTCTCAATAACCTTACTTCCTTTTTCTTACCAGTAATTTGACACAAATTTATGAAATCACTGAAGTTAGCCTTTGGATACAAGTTATGACCCCAAATTTGATAATATGTCAATAGATTCGTCAAGTTCTTGTATTCATCACGATGGTTTAGTTTTGGTCTTAGTTTTTGAGGAGCATTGGTCTTAATGTATTTCAAACCACGAGCAGATAATAGATGTTCCTGACTAAAATTTCTGGCCCTCTTCTTCCGAGCTTGTGGATCATCCGGTTTACCATCAAGATCTAGGTCTAAACCTAATACCGCATCGACATCAGCACTTTTGGAACTGAACTTCTCTTGTGGTGGTTCTGAAATATCTGGCTCTGAGTCTAAATCGGCTGAGACAACCCCCATTTTGTACTCAAAAGACATTGCTTTCTATCACTGTAGACATAGGAATACTGAATTCAACACAGTACGCGTTAATGAATTTTTGAAAAGACGCCAAATTTTTTTTATTTTGTTCTTTTTTTCGCGAAAAGCCTCGGTGTTTGAAGAAAACCGTTGACTGCCACAAAACAGAAAAAACCTCGTTGGTTTCGCGAATTACGCAATACTTAAGCGATATTGAGCTTTCATCTGGCACATTGACACCTTTTTACCCAAGTTTAGTCTGATCTGATATGCCATGCAAGTGCGACATGGGTCGATTATCAGTCATATTTTTTAGCCCATGTATAAATATTTGGGTGATTGTCCTGGATACTTCTAAAATTCCCGGCTTCATTTCTGAGTCCGTTGTATAGACAACTTATTAAAGTAGCTCATAAAATCATTAATCATGTCAAAAAATTACTCAGTCACATTTGAAAATGAAGCTTATACTCTACGTCAAAAGCTAATCCAATCCTCTATTGAGGAAGACCAAGTACTTGATAAGCTAATTACTTTAGATAATATTGGAAATGTTCCACGTACTTTCAGCATTGAAGAATTACGGGAAAAAGACAAGATTAAAGAATTGACTTCTAGCATTCATGCCACTACAGTTAACGAAGTAGCAACAGAAGCTGTTGCTAAAAAGGTTTAAAACCTTACGTTTATATTTGGTATATTCTGGGAGGATGCTTTGTTTTTACGGTGTAGCTAATATTACGGGAAATTATTGATAACTACAACGGTATATCCTATAGTAGGTGGACTCATTTAATCGTAAACATAATTTAAAAAGGATAAGGAGGCACTTCTTCATAAGCTCATAACACATGAATATAAAAAAAAAATTAACAACGAAGAAAATCTAGTTGGGATTAGTTATTTCCATTCCCAGTCACCACTCATGAAGACATCTTCGTTTTCATTGATGGTGATGGAGTTAAATAAAGAGTCGTAATGATCATTGGAAACTTGTTCTTGTTTCAAAAATGTGAATTGAAAATCTTTAGAATCTGCAGTCTCAATTGGGATTGATGGTGGACTTAGCATCACATTAGCATTTTTGATGGTGGGTTTTTCCTTTAAGATTGGGTTTGACTTGGAGATTGAATTAGATTGATCAAAATAAGAAGTTGTTAAGAAGTCATCAATTTTCAAGATCTGTTCTTCTTTAATTGAACTTAAAGAGGATGAAATTGGCATATTTAGTGAATTTGAATGTGAAAGGGCTGATGAATGTGAGGATACCAGAGATGGTGTCGAGATAGTAGAAGAAACATCATCTTCACTGTCTTGATGGAAATATAAATGATGCAAATCATCATCAGAAACTAATGAATCTTCTCTTTCCATCTCCAAGTGATTTCTCTTCTTGTGGACACAGGATTCTTGCTGTTTTTGTTGTTGTAATATCTTCAAATCTTTAACCAATTTACTCAATTCCAATTTCAATGATTTGTTCTCGTCTTTAATGGTGGTCAATGCCAATTCAATTGGATTGATGTTGAACGTTTGAGCTTGTAATTTTGCAGCGGCAGCTAAAGCCTTTGCTTGTTTTGCAGCAGCTTTCTCACTTGGTGTCTTCCTTCTGTAAGTTTTCTTTGGTTCTTTCTTCAGAAGTGGTTGAGTCGCTTGCGGGCTAGTGGAGTTTGAAGTAGTTGGGGTGGAAGTTGTGGTAGAGGTTGTGGTAGAGGTTGTGGTAGAGGCTGTGGTAGAGGTTGATGATGGACAAGGGGATGTAGCGGAACTGGTTGGTTTTCTGCCTGGTCTTGGACGGGGAGGAAGGACCCATTGTTTGGAAGTCTTGATAGTAATCTTAGAATTGCAATCACTGATATCACTGAACTGTGACAAATTGAAATTATTTAGTTCTTTTCATTCTTGTTAGTTTTATCGCTGCTGGGGGGACGTCAAAGAAATGAAAACGTCATCAAACCAAAGATGAAGTGCAATGACTAAAGAACATACTAGAATCCATTACTGGCTACTATATCAAAGGCATCAAAGATGAACGCGGTGGAGGAGCCTGTCACTTCTGTAATAGATGTTGGCTTGCGACAAGAAATACGGAATTGAATTTTGTTTTATAGGATTTCTGTATTGCATACATAAATAGGGAAAATTTTATTTAACTCGGAACAGGATGAGTTTTGATCCAAATAATTACCAAACGCGTTATAAACGGTGACTATCGGATCAGGGGAAAAAACACACACACATAGCACAAGACAGAGGGGACAAGATGAGGTGAAGTACAAAGTATAGTAAGCAACCTTCATGGACGGTTTCTCGTTTTCCTGTGCACTTTTTTGATCCTCTGAAGCTACTTTATGGAGATTTCGGTGTTTGACAATTCTTCAGCCGGCTTACCCACCGTTTGTTCTATGAACTTCTCGAGATTCCTGCAGGTGTTGCAGCCAATCAGATCTCCGGATTTTGTAAACGAACGCGATTATTACCTGATACGGGATTAAGATTATGTAACGGAGGAGGCATTTTGGTGGGACTTGCAGCAGGGGAGTTGAGGGGCCCCTGGATTTAGTCGTTGGGACTAGCTTCGTAAGTCACTGAGCCTAGGTCATAAACCACGGATCTGGGGAATAAAGAATCGAAATACTGTTGTCGAGCTCCGATATGACGAAGCGGTATATTATTGAAAGGAATTGGGTACCCTTGAGCACACAGGGCTTTGATATTTTCTAGCACAACGGTCGAGGAAGAATATTGAGAGATCAAAAGGTATCATTTTCTCCTGAGCTCCTAATTAGGGAAATCAAGGTAAACTGGTCTACTTCTTTGAACCGTTTTTTCCAATAGCGTAAATTCCAAACCTGGGCGGAGACTAGTAACAACACGAAACTTCTACGTCGGTTTTGAAACCAAGCTAATAACCATTATAGCCCAATCCTATTCGATCGGTTACTTAAAGTGGCCAAACGGGCAGATAATTAATAACAGAACGGATACAATCAAAGACAGCCAATAGCAGGTAGTAATGCAGGCCTTCGCTCATCGCTACAGCTTTCAAGTTTGTGTGGATTACATCAGAGTGATTAATGAATGGGGACGAGGGTCGACCAGCGTGCCCTCATATCGTATAACAAATGAATCATGGAACCATGGGAACAAATAACCTTGTTCCTTTAGATCCGCTTCTGAATTTTTGACTGAAGCCCCTATTAAATACGGTGTCCCGGCATTAAAGGAGGCTAGTAGTAGAAAAAAAAATTTCAGCAACATGGCTAATTTAAAGCTGAATCATCCCCTTTTCGAAATTATTTAGATATGGTCCTTCTGGTTCCCTCGTGTTGGTTTTGGCATTCAAATTGAGGGGCCTACAAGAATTGGATTTAGTAACTTAACTCAATTTTTTTGAAAATCGTTCACTGATCATCACTGAGCTTAATTTGGTTTCGCACCAAGAAATGGCCACTTATAGTTAATTTAGTTTGGTTAGGGTCAACCCATTGAGAAGTACAGGAAGCTATCAGGAAAGCACTCACTGTCGACGTGGAGTTCTTTCAGTACCTCTATCAATCAAGATGACTTGCATAATACTTAAAACCCTGTTGATCCATTCATGATTCAACCATATACTCAAAATATGTTGAAAGACTCAATAAACTCAGATCTCTATCACCACAGGGGAGGGAAACACTCAAACGATTGATATTGTTAGAATCAGCTTTCAAGTTAGACAGTTATTGTCTGTCGATATAAATTCAATAAGAATGAAAGGATGACATAGTATGCCACAAATAGCGACTAAAACATTCCAAAATAAATTGAGGGTATACCATTGAGGGTCAGTCTCTTGCGGTATTCTAGTTAATCATATTAACCCAAGAGTGTTCAGACTGGTCTCTGCCGATACAGTTTCAGGCCTAAACTTTATTTTTTCTGACACAATTAGCGACACACTGAATTATGGCAGATAAATCAACGTTTACAGGGAAAGGCCGTCAATGGGACGTTTCTATTGAAAAATTGTAAACAGATGTTCCATAAGAGGACCTTTTAGATCATAAAGAATATTGAGAAGTCAAACGGTTATGCAGAACCTTCCATATAATAACTATTGCTTCATTATATACTTTTTATTTCCCTTTGACATAGATCAGGGATCTCCTCGGAGTTGACAAAATCTAGTAATTATTAGAAGCGCCTTTAAATTAACTTCCCTCTTCAAGACATAGCTCCAGAAATAAACCAACTAAACCAGTGCAACTCTGCCCCGCACTCGTCTAAGGGCTCGAAAGTTCATGGGTACGATTAGTTTTTCTTAAAGATTGACAAAAAAAATTGTGGCCTACGAGATTCGAACTCGCGCATCCGTAGATATTAGAGAATTTAACTTAAACCTAAATCTAACGCCTTAGACCACTCGGCCAAGACCACATTTTCTTGTGAAACCTTCATTATCCCTTTACTATGATGTGCTAGACAAGTTTTGAATAAATAAATAACACAGCATCATGAAGAGCGCCGCCAGTATCGAAAGTTCTTTTGGAAACTTTCATGTAGTGGGTATAAGTTATACAGTGAACATTTCGAAGTCCCAGTAATAGTGTATTTTCTACATATGATTTGAATCTGGTCTATAAAATCCAGTGAAGCGGTCGATATCTCATGGACATACACCTAGGGTTTCCAACTCAAACTGCTCATCTCTATGAATTGTAGTGATTGGATACTGCTTATACCAAAGATCCCTAATAAACCATGGAATTCGAAGTTCACCGTCCCGGCAACACATAAATAAGATCAGATACCATAAAAACGTCGAAGAACTTGCAACTTTCTCCAAAATCATCATTGGACTCGGATCTGACTTTACAGATATTCCTGTTCCTGAATACTTGGAGGCAGCAACAGCTTTCCAAACATCCCTGGCAATGATTATTAAACCGACATTTTTCAATAGGAAACCAATGAAAAAAGATATGAACGAAAGAACAAATAAACTGGAGGAAGCTAAGCATAATAAAAATGATGATATAAGAAAGCAAAAGTTAA
The DNA here is from genome assembly GCA_030569295.1 of Taiozyma yuanshanica. Lineage (NCBI taxonomy): Eukaryota > Fungi > Ascomycota > Saccharomycetes > Phaffomycetales > Wickerhamomycetaceae > Taiozyma > Taiozyma yuanshanica. The sequence goes on from JAJMKP010000012.1 coordinate 155,298, forward strand.
TGATATTAAGCACAAGTAATCTGTTTATATACCAAGTTTTACAGTACATTCTATCGAATGGCTTCTGTCTGAACATGGGTAAGTTTAACCGCAAAGTTTCCTGTCTGAAATACTTCCTAACGTTGGTATAATTCTTTCCTAATTCATCAATAACTCCGTGATCCAAGTTAGTGTTGCTCTTCATGTAATCTATATCAATTTCCTTATATGCCCTAACTTGCCTACTTGAGAGAGTAGTTTCTCCAAAACAACTCATTAGGCTATTGGCAGGGCATAATGTCTTACCGCCCAATCTCATCATCTTTTCAGCACTATAACAATGAAACCCATAACTTCCCATAACCATCTTATCATTCACCCCAAAGACTCTAGGAATTTTAAAATCATCAACTTTTGGATCATTGATCACTGCTTCAATTGTACTGTTTAAAAAATTTTGAAATCTCAAAACTTCTTCGTAAGGATTCATGATGTATAAAAGAGAGTAATGAAAGCTCTTATCATCAAAACGATACTCAAAAAGTTCATGACTCTCGTTCCTGTTAATGTTACTATGTACCTTGAAACCTCCTATAACGTCATTCAGACTAGCCTTTGTGGTATCTATCTTCAGAACTGCATTAGCTGTCCGTAAGATTAGAGGTGATGCACCGAAGCATTCTACTGATGTGAATAAAATATCCAAAAATTGAAGGCATAACATTGTTATCCAGTACGAGTCCTTGAGCTCCATAATGTATTCTATGTGTTCTGCTTTAGACTAGTTGCAAAGACAAGCGCATTTCAAGCGGTGTTTTTTCTATTTGATTATCCTTTGAGCACTATATTTTCTTTTGAGAGGTATTGCCGCTGACAGAATATTTGGTTCATGAGTATATATCTAGCTCATCATCCAATGGAGGAATTTAAAAAAAAACACAAAAAACGAGAAGGACGTGACAAAACGGTTCATTAAATAAGAAAAGAGTACTTTTATTGAATTTTTAATATGAATGAATCCTGATCTTTCATAAATCATCGTTTCTAATTTTCTTGTTCACGGACTTTGTTTAGAATAGTTTTAATCATCTCATTACCAATAACATTGGCTTCTGGGAGCATTGGAGCAAAGAAATTTTGCGTACTTTCAAACTCTTTCTTATACAAGTTGAAATCCCCAAATGAAACAATATTACTCCAATTTCTGGCAGCAATAGTGAATTCTAAATCATCATATCTAAATGCCTTTTCATCTACTGAGTCATTCAATGCCTTTTCTAACAAGCCAGGAGAACAGAATAAATATTCACTGACGCCCAGGAATATGCGAAATAGAGGAGTCGAGCAAATCATGTGGTCATATGGAACGATGTTCAGCTGGTACCAACTGTCAACGATGGCTAGCAATGATAGGTGAGAGTTTGGGTAGGATTGGCCTGGTGGTTGTCTGCTCAATGAGAACTGCTGTAGAAGACGATCGTCTAGCAATAGCTGATGATCATGTTTCAAATGACCAAACACATATTCTTTAGCTTTGAAAACTCTTTCCTTCAATTCTTCAATTTTACCTTCCAACATTAAAGTATATAACTCAGTAACAGATTTGGAATACTGCAAGATTTGTTCATGAGCATATGGATTAGTGATAGCAAGACCGGCATAGACATGCCATTTGTTTGAAAATATTCTTAAGGAGATATTAATCTTAGCGTTCTCAATCCCACCAATCCACTTCTCAGCCTTCCAAGGGTACAATTCAGCCTTGTGCCATGCGACGCCCATGCTTAGAAATGCAGCATGTGTCACTGCTTGAGTATCTGCTGTAATTTTGTCATGTTCCTCAGCTGTCAATTCCACAATCTTAGAGTTGAGACAGGAGACCAATTCTTTAACAAAGCTCAGACTTGCCTCAGAGCCTCTGTGGTTGATGATGACCAATGGTTGTCCCGTGGTATTCACATTTGGGCCATGCAAAGAATGTAGTGAGATGATGTCTACATCTTCTGGTAGATAAGTTTCGAAAGCCTTGATCTCTGGGTCTTTACATGATGTCTGACCACCAACAATTGCACCGACTTTTGTAGAGGGGCCATACTGTTTCACAATTTTATCAATGTTTTCAGCTTCGACAGAAAAGATGATGTAGTCACTGACACGAGCGATATGGTGACCATTGAGCAAAATCTTGAATTTTTCATCCTTAAATCTTATCTTTGTTGATTCAAACAGCTCTTCACGGTCACAACCGACAACTTTCCAACCAGCTGCGGTAAAACGGCGAGCATAGAGCAGGCCCATATCACCGAGACCTATTATCCCGATGGTTTTTGTCTCTTTCAATGCTTTAGCCTCGCTCATGATTCAAAGAACCCTCTTTTTTTTTTTTCTTTTGATGAGTCTATTTTGGCGGAGTTTTCTTCTTTAGTGCTTGTGTTTTTGTGTCTTTTGTGTCTTTTTTTTTTTTTTTTTTTTTTCCAAGGAATTTTTAATATTTTTATTATTTTCCGTTGCCGGGATAAAAATAGCGACAGCCGCATTACTAAGCGGGGAGTCTTTTCCGGATTTTTGTGATAACAGCGAGAATCTGGGGAAGTTGAGTAATTTATAAATATAACCAAGTATAACAAAGTATGTAAAGATAACCAAAGTAGGCAATTATTTCTTATGGTGGTATCTCACAGTTGATCATGGTTCTAATCTAGTGATCTATTCACTGTAAGGCACAAGGGAAAATAAAAATGCCAATTAAATGATTCATAGTTGAGGACCTAGGAAACATGCATTATATAACTATATAACTTTGATACCAGTAAACATGGTGTTAATTCTGATGTGACAGTCAGTTACTTGGGTTTCTTACTTCTTTTGCTCTTTCTCACCGTCCCATCTATTTCCTCTGCTTTTATTCTTCTCTTTTTGGCCGCAACTGGTGGTGATGGTGATGGTGGTGGTGGTGGCTTTATCTTCTTTTCCTCTCGTTTCTGATCCGATAATTCATCATCACTATGGAAACCGAACACATCCTTCAGATACAATGACCAAGCACCAGTTTCCAACTCTGTAAAGTCGTATTTAAACTCTGGATTGATCTCGTAAAATAATCTTAAATATTTGAGGTACTCAGGCAAGGTATATTTTAGCTTGATTTCTTCTCCAAAGATCGATATTGCTGCCTCGTCAGAGTAAAAAGGCGGGGCCAATTTAGTGATTTTGTTCAAGAGAGAGAGTATCAAAGAAGATGTAGCTGGACCAACACCTCTTAGTCCATTTAGAATAGTGATGGATTCTTTGATCAATTGGACGTATTCATCCTCATCTAATTCTGTACTTGAGTCCAATAGTAATTTGAACGCATCCTTGGTGGTCTGTATAACAAAGGCATCTTCATTTTCACGTATCAGTTTCTTCAACGATGGTCTAAATTTCCCCCTTCTCAATTTCCAATCCATAAGCTTTACTAATTCCCTTGCATTGATGCTCAATTCATTTTTGTCCTTGTCATATCTCTGTTTCAACAAGTTTGGGAGCTCATTTTTCCAGCTTTCAAGATCAATAAGTCCTTTTTTACTGTTTTCCAGCTCCTCAATGGTCCTACTATAGTATTCCTTATTAGCCTTCAAGAGCTCCTCGACAGTGACCATCTTCTTTTGTCCATTAAACGTTTGCCTTGGGTAATCGAAATGCCTTCAGAGTTCAAAGCCTACAACAAATCTTCAGTGAAACCAACCCGGCACGCGCTTACGTAATTTAATTATGGCAGAGGAAAAAAAGAAAGAAAAAAAAAAATCTTTTGAGTTTTTTAAGGAAAATGAAATCTTTCAAATTGGAATTGTGTGTGAAGTGAAGTGAAATCTCTCTCGTAAAAACTCACACAGAAAATGTCCTTACAAATCTTCAGTGACAAAGGAAGCAATTCTGTCTCTTTGTCAAACAACATTAAACTGGCCATTGCTGCTACTGTTTCAAGCCAGAAAATCTCAAACGAAAACGGTATGTTTAAAGAGTCATCACATGGAACCCGATTGTATATTTCCAACAATTTACTAATTTCTTCCTTAGATGGGCCTTCTCTATTGTTGAAACTCAACGATTTTGAATTAATCGAAGTCAATGCCATTGTCAAATACTTACTGGACGATTTCTCCTCTTCAGAGGCGATCCAGTTCGAAGAAGATCAATTATACCCACAATTACTAAGATCAACTGACTCATCAATCTTATCGAGGGCTCCAGAGTCAAAATTGTCCAAGATCGATGCCTCATCCATTATCCTTTTCGCTTCCGCTTATGCCCTAGATAGCAATGCCTACCCAGAATTTGCCTCTTTAGAACAAGTAAAGAAAGCATTAAACTTGGCCAAATCAATCTCAAACCTGGAACGCCCAAAACCAGTATATACCGGCGTTGCACATGTTGAACCAGGTTTTGAAATTGAAGTTCCAAAGGGCGACATCTTACCTGATCCAAAAAAGAGAAACATCTTGATCACCTCCGCTTTACCTTATGTCAACAATGTCCCACATTTAGGTAATATAGTCGGTTCTGTCTTATCTGCTGATATTTTTGCTCGTTACTCTAAGGCTAGAAACTACAACACTTTGTTTATCTGTGGTACCGATGAATACGGTACTGCCACTGAAACCAAGGCCTTAGAAGAAGGTATCTCACCAAAGGAACTATGTGATAAATTCAACAAACTTCATGCTGAGATCTACAAATGGTTCCAATTGGATTTTGACTATTTTGGTCGGACAACTACTGAAAAGCAAACCCAAATAGCTCAAAAGATATTTTTACAATTAAAGGACAATGGGTTTCTAGAAGAAAAATCAATGGAGCAATTATATTGTCCAGTACATAATGGGTTTTTAGCTGATAGATTTGTGGAAGGTATTTGTCCAAAATGTGGTTATGATGATGCTAGAGGTGATCAATGTGATAAATGTGGTAACCTATTAAACCCATTCGAATTAATACAGCCTCGTTGTAAAATTGACAATGCTACTCCAGAAAAGAGAACTTCTGACCATGTCTTTTTAGACTTAGAAAAATTACAACCTGAAGAACAAGCTTGGTTCGAAAAACATTCACGTGAGGGAAAATGGTCCAAGAACTCTATCACCATTACTGGCTCATGGTTGAAAGAAGGTTTACAATCAAGATGTATTACTAGAGACTTGAAATGGGGTGTTCCGGTCCCACTAGAACCCTATAAGGAAAAAGTTTTGTATGTTTGGTTCGATGCTTGTATTGGTTATGTATCCATTACTGCCAATTACACCGATGAATGGGAGAAATGGTGGAAGGACCCAGAAAACGTCAAATTATATCAATTCATGGGTAAAGATAATACCCCATTCCATACTGTGGTCTTCCCATCCACCCAAATTGGTACTAGAGATAACTGGACGACATTACATCACATCAACACCACAGAATACCTACAATATGAAGGCGGTAAGTTCTCCAAATCTAGAGGCGTTGGTGTCTTTGGTAACAATGCTCAAGAATCAGGCCTACCACCTTCAGTATGGAGATATTATTTAGCCGCTGTTAGACCAGAAACTTCAGATTCACAATTCTCATGGGACGATTTCCAAAGCAGAAATAACCATGAATTATTGGCTAATTTAGGTAACTTTGTCAATAGGATTGTCAAGTTTGTTAACGCAAAGTATAACAGTGTTATTCCATCATATGATCCAAGGGAAATTTCCAATTATGATGACGTTGTGTCTGATTTAAACTCATTAGTCGAAAACTACATTGAAGAAATGGAAGGTGTTCATGAACGTCGTGGGTTAGAACTTGCAATGGCCGTCAGTGCTCGTGGTAACCAATTTTTACAGGAGAACAAACTAGATAACTCCACTTTCAACAATGAACCAAAGAAAGCTGATGCCATCGTCGGTGTTGGTCTAAATATCGTCTACTTAGTCGGTTCACTGATCTATCCATATATGCCAGAAACAACCAAGCAAATCAATGAAATGTTGAACGCTCCAACTTTATCAATCAAAGATGAATTCAATTTGGTCTTATTGGGTGGTCACAACATTGGAAAGGCTCAATATCTATTTAGACGTATTGATGATCAAGAAATTGCTCAATTGAGAGCCAAATATGGTGGTAACCAAGCAGAGGATAACAAGAAGGAAGAAGAGAAGAAGAAATAAAATTCACTGATTTGTATAGATTTTCATTAAAGGTGTCGATTCATTTATATACTGGTAGTTGCTACAAGCTAACTTATCATAAAAACATGGCATTCATCATCATCATCACCATCATCATGGTGACCATCATCTTGAATAATTTGCATCACAAGAGCCATTGTCGTCATAAGAAGGAACATTCTCATATGATGGTGGAGGATCATCCGGTTTTGGATCTCTATCTTCGACACCTTCCTCGACAACTTTATCAGTAATTTCGTCAGTTGTCTCGGTAGCTTCCGTCACCATGGTAATCTCTGGAATTGTCGCAGGTGATGAAAGTGATGGATGATGGATATTACCCATGAGGAAATGGGGTTCGTTACCCATTTCATGATCCCTCATGCTTCTTCTTTTTCTTAGCTCTGAAAACACTTCTGTAGTATCAAGTAACATGACGAAGAAAGTGATAAATATAATGCCGTGTAGCACAAATAAACTGATGAGAAAATTATAGTTAACTTTAACAGAAATAGCAGTATCCAATTGCACACCTTTAGCAAACTTTGTAGCTAAATTTTGAGATATGAAATAACGAGTAATATCCAATGAAAAGCACACTAACCAGATGATAAACATCACAGGCGGCATCAGGAAGATGAAAATGTTTGCCCATAGAAGCGCATTGCTAGCAACACCAAGAGCGGTCGGTCTGGACATATACTTTTGAGTAAGCCCATCACTTGAGAGCTTCTTCTTATCTGAGCTGCAAAGGAATCTGGAGATCTTGTTGAAAGTGGATTCTGAGATGTTCATACTCAATGACTTTGGAATGTAATAATCCTTGACCCTTGTCCAATTTATGGACAGATCATTGATGATGGATTCATCTAATGAAGTAGAGGTAAGCAGGTAGTTAGTGTTGATCGATTGATAAGCAGTGATTTGATAATTTGTTTTGTTATTATGGGCACCGAAACAAGCTATGAACCCATTAGCAGGACAATTATTCGTTTTCTTCATACTTGCAATTTGATCCTTTCCTGTGTTTGAGGAGTAGCACATGAACCCAGATGGAGCTAAAATGAAATAGTCATGAAGGTTGAAGACTCTAGCGACGTTGAACTCCTCAAATGTTGAGTTATCAGCGACGATTTGAAGAAGTGCAGCATTGAAAGATTCAAGAACAGCTTTAGCATCATCATATTGATCCTGGGTAATATCTGGTATTGTTGTTGGTATCATGGTTGGCCTGAAAGAAGATGTGGTAGAAGTAGAGCTGCTGACATTTCTTATGATGATCCCACCAATGATATCGTTTATCGTAGAGTTCGTAGTGTCGACTTTTATATTGGCATTTGTACCTTGAATTAGTTTCGTGCTGACACCATAAAGATTAATTGATTGTAAAATCAACTGAATAATCAGCAGCAATGGTATGATAATGTGGCAGGCTATTTTAACGGACATTTGTAAGTTGTTAGTTGTTGATCGATTTAAAACTGAGATCAACCTGGAGCACAATGTCCATTTATATAGCCAAAAGCTTGATCAGCAAAGACGTCATGAGTCATGTGTATTGGTTTGAGAAATTAAGTATAATAGTTATGTGGCAGACTACTGCTAATCAACAGGAATACTATATTGACATTGTATTGGAACTTTGATAACGAATACATCAGACCCGTGGGCCAATTGGAATCAACCTGTTAGAAAGAGGTAATGACGCCGAAAATGAATGATCAGCTCATGCGAAGGAAGCTTGATTGGGGAGATCTAACAAACTTTCACCACCAAGAGCCAAGAGTTCATTTAGCTATGATAAGATTCAACGATCAACAATATGGCTGAAAGATGAGGCAAAAACGTTACTGTCGGTTTATGTGAGATTGTGTACCGAGCATGAGTGACCACAGACAAGTACAGCCTCTAAAATAACTAGCAAAAAGATGATCTGACTATCGACCTAATCACTGATTGTTGGATAAAACCGTGTAAGTGACCAATCGCTAGACCCTTCAATACGTCATAGCTATCCAGTGATTACCCAATACGCTCCTCAATCCTTTAAAATCCAGTTATTGTTGTAAACTTCTTATGAGCGGCGGAAATAAAGTTGATACAGGAAAAAATAAAATCCAGGGCCCAGTTGAGAATGTGACAGCCTCGTGCCACGGTAAATATTCACTTAAAGCCGTGTATAACTATTGCTTGTGTGTTTGTACTCAGCTCAAGTACCCACGTTGGGTATCTGATGACGTCAGAGATTCTAGGACGGGGTGATATATGATTTGGTACATGAAGTGCCACTTCTGTAATCATTCAGTATGTCATGCTTCGATATTACGACTAAAAGGTTTATAGATAGCGATCGGTCTCACCCTTTCCATCCAGATGTACAGTTCTGGACTATCTCTGATCAAATTAACTTGCTCATTATTGTCCTCATTCTTTATTTCATCGTATCTCTGGAAATAATTGATTTGAGCTCGAGGTAAATTGCTCAATGAGAAGGGCGGTCCCACAACCATGAGAAGACCCTAGGAAAACCTAATGTTTGTATGAACTTTATGATGATGAACCTTGCTTTTTAATAGGTGGTGTCATTAAATGCACTAAAAATGCAAGTTCAATTACAAATATTAGATTTCATCTATCATCATTACGTATATTTTCATTATAACATGTCGGAACTAATTAGTAATTGGCACACAGTCCATCTGATTTAACCAGTTTATAAATCTAAAATCTCGTTAGTAATAAAACTTTTGAAAACATTAAGAAAAATTTACTTACATCTTGGATACTTAGTGTGATGAATTGTCTAACTTCCAATGTTAACCACACTTTGAACATCGCCAGTTTATCCTCTTGATCTTTCAATCCCAATTGTCTCAAAATAGGCAAGGAGCTAAGAAATGGGTTGTTAGTAATCAGGAATCCCTTGAACAATACCAAAGTATACAAACCTTGCAAATAGGTCCAGATCCGGATCCAGTTGTCTTCCAAGTCCTTCAATCAATAAGATGGCCACAATCACAGAGATGAAATCACCCTCCATTCTCACATGATGCGACCTCACCATGCTTAACATCTTCTCTAGTAAATCACCAATAGAAACAGTACCTAATGTGAATGTTCTTTGCTTAATTTTATCGACTAATCTTTCCACTTTCAACGCAAAGATTTCAGTATCAATGGCAGTTTCAGGAGTCTTTGAACGTTCAATCATCAATTCACCTGCTTTGTACCCATCAAATTCAGCAAGTGCGTTGAAAAGTGCAATGAAATTCACACGGTTCAAATGGTTCAGTTCAGTGACTAGCCCGGTATCGATATAGCAAATCTCTGGTAGATAACCTTCGTGAAATAATTGTTTCAACTTAGAAAGAAACTCTTCATTGTTGTCAATTTTGTTTAAGTCATTCACAATCTCATCTTGTTGTACTTTGGTAGATATTAATTCATGTTCCATCTCATTTGTCTTCAAGAATCTCACAAAGATGTTACCAGGGTGTAAATCTGAATGAATAAAATTATTTAAAATCAACATTTGTAAAAAGGAATCGATCAATTCATCACTCATTCTCTTAAAAAAATCATTATTGCCCTTCTTCTTTACTGAAAGGGCCTTCAATTCTAATAATTTGGACATTGAAATACCATTGATAAATTCCTCCACAAGTATAAATCTATTGGAATATTTCAAGTATGGTTTTGGAAAGTTTATAAACAGGTCATTATGGAAGTTTTCTTGGAATTTCAACAAGTTCAACCCTTCTATTCTAAGATCTAATTGTAAGTTCATCAATATCTCGAAATTTTTCACTTCATCAGGCAGTGATAACCATTCCATTGTTGGGATAATATCGATTGCAGAGGCAAAGAAGTTCATGATCTTTAAATCTCTATGGATCTTCACTTCAACATTTGGATGCATGACTTTAATAGCAACTCTTTGATTAGTCACAGGTTGATCATTGGAAAGAGAATTTGGAACGAATTGCCTAAAGAAAGATCTCTTTCTCTTCCCTTCAATCTGGAAATACTCATCCTTCAAGATCTTATCACTCAATGTACCTAAATAAACCTGGGCGATTGCACCAACACCAATTGGCTCAGTATCCAACTCTTTAAAAATCTCATCAATCTCCAATCCGCCAAAACTTTCTTTCAACACAGCCTTGGAGTAATGGAATGAATGTTTCTTTGCATTCGAATGTAAGTTCCCCAGTTCGTCACAAAATTCACTAGGAAAGATATCCGTTCTTGATGCAGCCCATTGTCCCAACTTGATGAAGGAGGCACCAGCATTTTCTAAACTATATCTAATTACCTTGTACCAAAAAATGGCACCTCTCTTTTCATTGCTATGATGTGCTTGTCTTTTCCCCAGATATGATATTGGGAACGTTATTAAGATGGGTGAGAATATCACCAAAAGTTCTATAAACCTACCAATTGTCACTATCGGTTCCCAAATGTAGTCTTTGAAAGCAAATCTTAAGATGTGAAAGTATTTGAAGATACCCTTTTTCCGACTTTCTCTATATTCTTTTTCATCTTCGTGTAGTTCATTCTGAGACGATAAAAACAGAGAGTCCTCATAAGTTTCACCCTTTGGATCCGGCTTCAAGTCATGGTCACCTTTAAATGTCGCAATCTTTTTCCTAACGTCATTGTTGATGGTGCTGTTATGGTAAATGAACCCGGTAGCAATCAAAGATCCAGCCAACCCAACCCGGAGTGGCGATGATGCCTGCCTGAAAAGAGGACGTGTAAACAGATGTTTGCCTAAAGGCCTTATCCGAAACATCTTTGTGAGTGCAATTGATTTTATTTCAGATGTTATCCAACAACTAGGTTTAAATCTGTGGTTTGTGGTTGTGTTTAAGTAACAATTACTTTACGGTTTTTTTTTTGCTTAATGTTTATGACGTTTATATTCGATTTTAGCAAGGTTTAATTAAACACTATAGAATACAGAAGTCCTTACAAACTCTTCATAGCTGCTCATCCTTAATCACATCAATCAGCCAGTCCAAACCTTCAGTCAACCCTTCACCTTTTATGGCACTGGAGGCCACAATCGACCAACTTCTGTCTTTCAACTCCACCAAATTCAAGGCCTTGCTCACTTCAGCTGCACTTAGAGCACCAGGTTGATCCTGTTTGTTAGCAAACACCAAAAGTGCAGAGTCACTCAATTCTTCTTCGCTCAACATCAAGTGTAATTCTTTTGAAGCAACGTCTATTCTCTCTTTATCCGTAGAATCCACCACAAAGATAACTGCTGCGGTATTGGCATAGTAACATCTCCAATAAGGTCTAATAGAAGTCTGGCCACCCAAATCCCATACGTTCAACTTCAGATTCTTGTAACTCAACGTTTCAACATTGAAGCCAATTGTGGGTTTCGTGTTAATCACTTCACCTATCTGAAGTCTGTATAAAATCGTAGTCTTACCAGCACCGTCCAACCCCAAGATCAATATTCTAATTTCTTTATTAACACCCCACAGCTTCCCAAAAATCCCACTGAAAACGTTCCCCATAGTACACTATCTTTTGTGTCCGTAATTATACGATAAATCCCAAGGATTCAATGGAATTCTCTTACGTTTCAACCAGTTTCATTTGCCTTTGATCTCATCCATGCCGTTTTCGCTGAATAATATTGAGGAAGAAACCAGAACGACAATCAGTGATCACGTGATCAATAATGGTCATCTACAATATACCGGGGCCTCGGATTGCGTTTATTCTGCGAGTTCCAGTCACGTGCCTATCGTGTAGCATATACTTTCCTCGTCAAACCTCACAATCAGTTACAAAAAACTGTTCTTGTTTTCAGGGAGAGCAGTGATCATTGACAACCTTGACGACAAACGCATCTAGCAATTCTATAGCTTGAATCTAATCAAGTGTCTTTTTAAGCAGTTCATACATTTTATTTATATCATCAGAAGATTCGCTACGAATTAAAAGCCTCTCTAATAACTCCTTGGTATTACTGAGAACCCACTCCGACGAAATATGTTCTTGCGTTTTCATTTTTCTTTCTCTTAACTATGGGGCCCATCGCTACTTAACCATTTTTTCTACTTTCCTCAAAGAAGAATGGATGAATGAGCTGTCAGATATCTACTTTAATTGATCTAAAATTCATATCAGCTTACTATGCCCATCTTAAGAATATAGATAAGGATCTAAAATTAAGTCTAAATAGCAAACTTACACAAATATATGAATGGAGAAAAATCAATGATTTGCAATAGCAAATTTCTCTAGCTCTAAAGTTGCTTCTAATTCAATCTTTTCATCTTGCTTGTTGACGCCAGTAGCTTCTTTAGTTAAACCTTTTCTCACAGCAAGAACGTTATCAACAATAACAGCATCAACACCAGCTTCCATCTGTAATTTCGAGTTGGCAACTTCATTATTTTCAACACCATAAGTAAAGCACACTAATCCACTTGATTTCACAACCCCTGCTAACCTTGGGCACTTGACGATTGGTTCAGCTGCTGAAACAATACCTAGTAGATTCCATTTCTTTGAGAAACGAATAGCACTTTGCAATGAAGAACAACGCCAATCTGGCATAAAAGTGCTGCCTGATTCGGTTAAAAACAATATTGGAATGGTCGGTTGTTTCAAAGATAATAATAGACAGGCCTCTGGATGGAAAGAGGAAAAGATAACATCACGACCATTCAAATTATCAAAGACGGTTTTTAAAACAGTATCAACCCAAAAGTTCAATTCAACTGCAACTTCTCCAAGATCTTCATCTTGAGCTTCGTACAATAATGGGTATTTGCATTCGATGTTAAATCCAACATTGTTTGGGATCTTTTTGAATAACTCTTTCAAAGTAACAAATGATGATGCAATGGAATTACCTCTTGAGTTACCTTTGAACCCTTTTGTTTTGTAAGTCTTTGTCAATTTCATCTTTGTGGCTTGAGGGTGCATTTCTCTATCTGGATCATTCTGTTCATTATATGTTGCCAAATGGGATGCTGATCTTGGTCTCACAAATGTATCGTCTTTTCCCTTTCTCCCATTGGAATCATATACGGTCTTTTGCTCCTCACTCAAACTCAAAAACTGTTCAAGTGTCAAGTTATGCATTGGAATATCAGCACCTGATTCAGCAACCAAAAAATCATGGTACACCACAGGTTCGTGATCTTTTGTTAGCTGGACATCAAATTCAACGTATGAAGCACCTAAAGAAGCAGCAGCAATAAACGACTCAACCGTATTCTCACCCAATTGTAAGGAACTCTTATTGTTGTTGTTCTTACCTAACCCTCTGTGACCAATAACTCTGGTTGAAACCAATGATTTCCAATACGTTTCGGTGTTATGGATATTCAAATTTGGATGAACAAATGGTGTCACAATCAAGATCTCAACATTGATTGAACCCAATAGATCTAGAGTCTCAGTTTCAATGATAGGTAGTGTGACAAGTTTGTTTAAAGAGGCTCTATGATCACCAACCTTAGTGTAGAGCTTGTCTAACATAGCAACAGCTCTACCCAAGATTTTCTGTTGTTTGTGTTGCCCACCATAAGTTGGCACAATGTCGAAAAATATAACCTCATCTCTTGGTCTAGTGTTTTTAAGTCTGATGGTGATTGGTTCGACATCATCGAGTGGCAAATCAACAATTGTGGGTTGGTATTCAACATCTTCGTCGTCACCGAACAATGCGCTGTGTTTGTTGTTTTTTTTCTTGCTCACCACCAATGACAGAGCAGTATCTAGTTCTGTGGAGTGAACTTTTGAGATTGGAACACGGTCTAATTTAATCACATCGGTTTCGTCTCTAGTATCATTAGAACCTAAAGTTATAATGATGTATGATTCATTCTCCTGCAAGTATCTATGGCCGAATGACTTGACGGGTTGCACAAATGTCGAATCTGTCTTTGGTTTCAATACCTTGTACAAGTCTTCTTTCATTATAGGTTTCTGTTGTTGAATTTTCTCAATCGAAGACTGTGAGCTTGCGGACACTCTTTCATTAACTGAGGTGCTCGAAGAATTAGAAGAGCTGTAATAACCCGTACCACCATTCATCTTTTTGTTTTTGACAATTTGGTCATAAATGGCCTTTGGTGGTTTTAATTCATCGGCAATCTTTAAATGACCTCTTAAGCAAGCATGCTCCATGGGGGTCCAACCACTTTGATCCACAATTGAATAATTAGCATCATGCTTTTTTAATATAGTTACAATCTCAAATAGACCTTCAACAGCAGCAATGAAAATCGGGGTCCATCCAAAGGAGGATTCATTAATTTCTGGGGATGCACCTTTAGTTAACAAAAAATCAACAGTTTCCTTGAAATTAGATTTAGAAGCAATATATAAAGCAGTTTCTTCGTTCATTTCCGAATCTGAGTAATTGATATCAATGCCTTTACAAGTCAACAAAATTTCCAACATTTGCGGAGAATTCAACCTTGAAGCTAACAGGAAAATTCTTGATGAGTTTAAAGTATAATTTGAGTTTTTAACAAGTACTTGAACGGTTTTCGGATGTGTACCCAAGACAGCAAGATGTAAAGGAGATAAAGATTCCGCATCACCCCAGTATTTGAAATCATCAATTGGAATGGTTTCATCCCATTCGCCCCATGACTTCAAGAAATCAATGATGATAGTTGTGATTTCTCTTAAACCATATTGAGCAGAATAATGTAATGGAGTTCTCTTGTAATTATCCTTTTGTAATAACGTTGGTCTCAGGTGAGGTGGTAGGTTCTTCAAGATGAATAACAAGGCTGTTGGAGAATCGTTCGAGTTAATACCATCTGGCCCAAAGGAATTGATCAATCTATAGTTGGAAACAGGTGGAGATGCAGGTCTAAGGTTAAAGCCTTCAAATTCCTGGACATCATCATGCTTCAAGTATTTCATCTTCTCTTCATTTTGTTTGACTTGTTTTCCCAATGTAATGACATGATGATGGAAGAAATTTCTACCGCTAATATCTCCAGGATCGCTCAAAGATGGAATCACTTCCAAGATCTGAGAAACACAATTGAATGATTGATGGACAGCACACTTATTTAGTAATGAGATTAATAACCTTGTTGGAACTAGGACAACTGAACAATATTGAGAAATCAATTGATTTAGTAAAGCCTCACCATCATCATTCTCAATTTCTCTTTGAAACTCATCAGCATGAATAGATCCTTCACGGTTCTGCGAAGTTTTACCATTGGTTTGTTGACTGATATGTGGGGAAATTTTGTTCAAATAATCATTGATGATACTTAGGTTGTTCAAGATGTCAGTTTCGTAGGCAAAACTTGAAGGATAAACTCTAGAGGCCAAATAGGATTCTTGTTGTTTTGTACCAACTTTTTTATCCAGTTTTTTCAAGATCTTCACAAACCCTCTCTTATTCAATTCACCAAACCACTTTAAGTTTCTGAAGAGTGAGCGTAATTCAACAAGGACACCAACAATCTCTTCCAATTCTTCTCTATCCAAATCGTTTAAATGATTGACAGATACATGGATGATCTGGGACAATTTTCTTAATCTCTTTTCGTATTCATGATATTGCTTGTTGTAGAAGCCGTCAACTTTTTCTAGATTTCTATCAATGGCAAAGAAGAAAGCCGCCAAAGCCCTTTTCACTTCGACATCATTCAAGTGTTGTTGATCTCCTGAGTCTATATCTTGTGTGTTTAGTAGTTTCTGAATATTGACAACCTCTTTAATCAATTTTTTGAGGTCCTTATAGTTCATGTAATGGTTACTGCACCAGTTAGTTTATCTGTGTATCCGGTTGGAGAGTGCAAAATGGATTTTACTCACCTCCATTCTGGTACCTGATGAGAGGTGATGCTATAGGAGCCAATTGTTAGCCATGAGATCCAAACCGAATTGACAGATTTTCTCACGTTTTCCCAAACTTCATTTGTTCTTTCTCTTCTTTTACAGGCTTTCACAGTTTGCTTTCCATTCAATTAAGAGTCTTGTCTTGTTTGTTTTTTTGTCCATTTCTTCAGATTTAATTTTAAATGAGGTTGAACATGTGTCAAAAGTTAATTAAAGAACAAAAAAAAAAAAAAGAATCGCCTAATGACACGAAATAATATGGCAGAGAATAAAGTTCATCGGTTAAATGAATAATAAAAGTTTAAAAGACCGTAAATTGACCCTAAATTTACGATTCTACGATGATGAACAAGCCAGTAATAAAAATTACAATGAATAAACACTCAGATAAAGACTTAACGCCTATACACTCTGGGAGGGTGCTTAACACCCCTGAGTGTCCTGTGTTCTTCTCTAGGCCTATCCGCAGGTGGCCTATACGCAGGTGGCCTATACGGAGGTGGAGGTCCTAGCGCAGGTGGAGGTCCTAGTCGCCTTTGGTAGATATTATCTCGGTGTGTGCTTTCAGTGTCTGCTAGTCTTTGTCTTTCTTCCTTCTCTATCGGATAAACATATATCAACATCAAGAGAATTATTATTAAGACTAATATACCTATAGAGGGAATTAATATCGGTATCACTAGATCTTCCACATCAGAAGCTGTTGAATTTGTGCCATTGGTAATGTTTGACTTGTGGCTATTACCTGTATGATTTGCGATATAACCACCTGCAATAGCGCCCCCTAAAGCAGCTCCACCGACATTGGAGCCTGAACCACCTTTTTCTCCTGATGATGATGAACTAGACCCACCTTTTAAGCCTGAACTGAAGCCGCCCGAACTGCTGAAACCGTAACGTCTTTTAGTTAGCAACACCTTAACCATTATCTTATAGTAATCTTATAACTCCATGTCTGAAGTTAATGGAAACTCAAAGGGTCTCACAATGTTTATAACTAATTTTTTTTCAGTTGTCTGAAGTCTGACGTCTGGCTGATTTAGTCGTTTCAGTCTCAAGTTGGGCGAAGTAATATAGATGTAACGCCGAACCTTGCCATGATTTTACAGGGCTATATCCCCAATTTGGTTATGAAACCATCATCTATCTCTCAGGAATTACTTCCTATTCCGTATAAAGACCCCCCAAATGAATTCTGCTTCTCATGTGGCCTATTGTCATGATCATGAGCTTGGTACGCTTCTCGTTAATTGTCGGCTTGAAGGCTCGAAACCTCTCTCGGCCGCGATGAAAAACTTGGTTGCCTCGGCAGTTATCGCCGGTAGCTGCTAATGGCATTGGCCTTTTCAAGAAAAAATTAGTGGTTTTCACAATGCCACCATTAGAAGTTGAATGGCTTTGCTAGAGTACTAGAAGGGCTAATTAGAACTTGGAGGTATAGTAGAAGTTAAGGGGTGGGTTTTGAGTAACATAGCATGGGGCTAAAATGGACCACTGTGGATGAAGAAGCAAGCTTAAACAGTACTTAACATACTTATGCTTTCCTCCCGTAAATAATAAACCTAGATGCCTCCTCTTCAAACAAGTATTCACTTGTATTCAAGAGTTTTTTAATTGACGCCCTAACTTTACTAAAACCACCTTCTGAATGAATACCTCTCCCAGTAATAACGGTCAATGGTGAGATTTCTCTTGCTTTAGAGCCTGGAGTGGCATTGCCATTGACTTCACGAGCTTGCAGTTCATCCTTCCACCATTCCCTGAGAGCCCTTGAGCACGTTAGCCTTGCATTTCTCACATGGAAACCGTGAAGATCCAATTGACGAGTTTCTCGAGCTTTCGTTAGTTGTAATCTTTGCATTGCGATTTCATATCGCTCTAGCCCTTCCTCAGAGTCTGACCTGACAGTGGAGAACAATGATGGACGTTTCTTGTTGCTGACAGATATGAAACCTTGATCCCGTGATCTTGGTATTCCTTGTGCTGTTTGTGCTTTTTGTAAACTCTCAGCAACTTTTCTGAAACTTAGTTTGGGCGGTGGAGATTTATAGGTGGCTTTGATTCCATTATTCTCATAAATAATAATAGCAGCGGTTATAACTTTGGAGATATCACCTCTAAAGAAGATCAGTAATTCTTCGTAAAAGCTCCAATGTATCTCTGACAGACTCTTATCGTGATAAACATAGTCAGCTAGCTCCTTCACTTCTGGGCTGTTTTCATTATATGTGTAATCGTCCTTCGCATCTAATCGAAGTTTATTGTACGAACCTTGAACTCTACCACCTTTGGGTATCTTCCTCTGTGATCTCTTAGTTTGTTCTTGCAATTTTTTTCTATGATTCCTAATGATGTCTACCAGAGCTTCAGATTTAGACTCATGCCTTTGTAGATATTGTTTAGCCTCATCCAATGGAATCTCTGCTAATTGTGCAAGTTCATCGGCTTCTCTATCAACCAGGTTCAAAGTTATGTCGCTTCTATGTTCCTCACCTTTCTCCACGTCATCATTATCGCTATCCTTCAGCATTTGGTCAATTGCATCTTTACTTAACAACTCTTCGGCAGTCTTACCAAGATCAAGATCATTCTGTTTAAGGGCATCGCTGATAACAGTGGTATCTATGGTTGGGAACATATCAAATAGCAAATTTGTCTTTCTTTGCAGTTCTGTCACTTCTTGTGATATTACTGGTGCCCATATGCTTTCTTCCTTCTTGTCTTTCTCCTCTTCTTCGATTCCACCATTGGTCAAGATATGCTCAATCGCTCCCTCAAGATCATTCTTATTCACACTCAGGGCGAGAAGAATGGTCTCATCGCTCAAAAGTGGGAAGACTTCTCTCAATTCAGCAAATCTAAGATTTAAACTGTCACAATTTGCCATGTTTGTGATACCTTTGTGGCTTCTTTTTTGGTCGTGTTTGGTGTTTGATGTTTGATCGTAAATAATTTCTCATAAACTCGTGAAAAGCTATTGAAACAAACCTGAAGACCGACCCAGACACTGTTTAATTATCAGTTATTGATTATTTGTTACCTCTCAGTTGAACAGGTTACAAGGTGCAGAGATGGAAATTGAATATTTTCTATGCAACCATCACAATCAACTATCAAAACTACACTACTACAGTAATCCTAACGTAACTTCATTATGGTATTAAAATTGTCAATCTCTTAATACTGTAACCTTCTTCTCTTTCTCTCTTTTCCTGGTCTTGACAATTGTCTTTAGTAGTACCACCCATTTGATCAATTCCTCTTCATTTTCAGCGCAAAATCTGATTCTTTTAAAAGCAGTGATAATTAACATACAGTACACTTTGTTCTTTCCTAACGGATCAACTTCAACACAATCTAGAATATCATCAACATCAATCTTCTTATAAAATTTCCCATTGTTCTCAAAATCTTGTTTATTCTTGAAAAAAAACAACGAATGATTTGTCAGGATGATGTACAATTTCTTCCATTGGTTATAACGCTTCTTGAGCCTGTAAAGATGTCCTTTAGAAATAATATGATCTGGCGTTGTGGATTCGAGGGAGTTATAGTATTCTGGTACCTCTTCAGGTATTACTTTTGGGATCTGTGGCTCATTTAATGAAGTTGAAGAGACGTTCCTCGATTCTATACCATCAGATGCATTTCCAGAAGTGAAATTATCATCGGTCCCAGAAAATTGTAAATTATGCAAATCTGATGTGATGGCTTCAGTTTGATCATCAATGACTCTCGGTTTGATCCACAGGAATGAATCTCCATCTTCTCCTTTTTCCCCTTTTTTTTCTTGTTCCTGCTCTTCGACATTAATTAAGGAATTTAACTGAGCGGCCCATTGTCTATAGTCTTCATCATTCAATGCACGTAAATGATATACTCTCCCACTGGTAACAATGATAAAATGATTCCTATAATTGTCAGGAATCTCTGTGAAGGATAAGATGTCCTCTATACTTATGACCCTTGAGGCCTTATATTCTTTTGAATCTTTGTAATATGATAGTTGGTTTCTTCTTAAGACAAACCACTTCTTCTGCCAATTATGTGACTTATTTCTCTTAAGCAAGTATGAATTGATGAGAATTTCATGCTCGTTAACATCCCTCTTCAAATTATTTGGCATTGTTCTTCACTATCTGTTTACTGTCTTCTTTTGTATCTTTGCTGCTTTATTCGTTTGTTCATTGTTCGAACCAAAATTGATCTCTTTTGTGTTTTTTTTTTTTATGCTCAAGCAAAAACTGTATTTTTTTCTGTTACAGTTTTATTATGTCCAACGGAGAACATCCAAACAACGTACCAGCTATCATTGACAGATGAATTATCTCGCCATCAAAGACGTATAAATAGACAGGTTTGTACACATGTATGTGTGTGTGTGTGTGTGTGTGTGTTTCGAGCATCATCTCATAAATCATATCATTATAAAATTCTAAATAATTTAATTATTAATTTATGTCCATAGTTTCTTCTTTAGTTTTTGTAACTTTTCTCTTTCAAGTAGTTCTCTAATGACCAAACTAATCGTCTCTTGAACGTTATCATCGAACTCATTATCAACTAAGATGAAAGAAGATTTCCATTGGTTTGCTAATTTCTTACCATTTTCGATTAATACTGGACTTGCCCCTTCATGCTTAGCATGGGTACAAACAATGATAATTGGTGGTGGTGATTCTGGGGAACTTGGGTCATTAGTTAATTCATCTAAATGAGTTGAAATCTTTCTTAGTTCCTCCAATTTCTTTTGCTCCTCTTCTTGGTTTTTCATCTTCCAAAGCTGCTTGATACCATACACCAATGAATAAACATCCCCTTCTTTACCCTTCGCCCATTTTTTTTGATAGTTTCTGTATTCTCTCCATGCATCCAGAATAGCACCTCGAATCAATTCTAAAACGCTTAATGTTTCATCACTTCTATTTGAATTTATCGGTGATATATTTTCACTATTTGCTGTTGATGTCGGGGTCAGAACTTCTTCATAAGCCGGTGGGTTTAAACTTGGTACTGCGCAATACATAAAAATATAACCATTAACATTCCCATCCAGCTCACTCGCTCCGCTTGCAACTAATAATGGATTTGTAGAAACAGGTCTTCTAGGTTCATTTGCCAAATTGTGTAAATCTTCTTTGTCCAAGTTTCTGTATAATGAGACTTCTAGGAATGGAACAACCAGATGAGGCTTGAAAGGCGGAGTATCAATGAGCTCGACAGAAATACGAGAGATTTCAGGGGCCCTATAATCATCGATTTCTTCAAGAAATTTGTAGGAATAGTATTTATTTTTAATCAAATGTCTTCCAGAATTGCCTGCTGCGTTAGCCGATGACCTTCTTCGACGAACTTCGGTTGGTGCTTTGTTATAGGATTGAAATATGATAGGCGATAACTGGATATCATTGTCCTGTGTTATAAGTTTTTTGGCACTCAGACCACCATACTCGTCAAGAATTGCCCTTGCTTTGGCATTTTTAGCTTGAAAGTCAAACAATAGCATCGTTGATTTATGAGTTGGATAATAAGTTTCTCTGAAAAATCCAGAATGTAATCTATTAGCAAACGTAGATTTCCCTACGCAAGGAGCACCTAAGAGTACTATCTTTATAGGATTGTCATTGTTGATAACTTTGGAATCAGACATCACTCCTTTTCAGCCCTACAATCCTGATCTTGGTAACAACCGTCAAATCAATTTCTATTTGATTATGCTAAAAAAGAATTTAAATATTTGCTTAATGCAGCTGCGATGAGGCCACGAAAATTTTAAGTCACGTGATGATTGGGAAATTGTGTCAAATCTCAGCCAGTTTTAGCTTGATTAGGTCCAAAAAGAGGTTTGATACTTGTAATGGAAATTGAGAAGGCCCTTTCTGGGAAAGTGAACTTGTGGAATATTATTAGGCAAAGAAATGTTATGATGGATCGGATTAATTCATATAAGCTTGTAGACAATTCAATCCAGTTATCAAATAGTAATCCACTATGACAACCTTCTCTTTCGAACTCTTCTCTAAGATTCACAAGCTTCCCTTGAAGCCGATAAGTTTGCGAGTTATACGATACTTTTCAATTCAGTGACATAGAATCATAGATTAAAAGAGAAATTAGCAATCTTTTATTAAGAAAAAGAAATCAGTGCCCCGTCAAGACTGACTCTCTTTCAAAAAGCTACAATAAACACCCCCAACAATCATTCAAAACAATTATTCACTCTTTAAATTATCAAAATTCTATAATAAAAACAAAGAAAAATAGACATGCCTCAAGCATCAATCAAATTTTCTTCGGTCCTTTTAGCTTCAGCTGAATCTTGTTTAATTTCTTCATTAACATCAACTGAACGGTCGTAAAATTCTGCTAAAATTTTTGGGCTGATTCTGTTTAACATTTCCTTTGGATAGATTCTTAATAATGACCAAGCTTGATCCAAACTTTCAAAAATAGTTCTGTTTTCGTAAGCACCTTGAGAGATAAAAGTCTTTTCGAATTTTTCCAAAAATTCTAAAGATAATTTATCTTCAGTTGATAAAGCTTCTTCACCAACAACAGCTTTCATAGCAGCAGCATCTCTACCAATGGCATACTTAGCATATAACTGATTAGAAACATCACCGTGATCTTTTCTAGTCATACCTTCACCAATAGCACTCTTCATTAATCTTGATAACGATGGTAAAACGTTGATTGGTGGGGAAATACCTCTGTTGAATAATTGTCTATCAACTGAAATTTGACCTTCAGTAATATAACCTGTTAAATCGGGAATTGGATGTGTAATATCATCGTTTGGCATGGTTAAGATTGGAATTTGAGTAATAGAACCATTTCTACCTTCAACTCTGCCAGCTCTCTCATAAATAGTGGACAAATCTGTGTACATGTAACCTGGGTAACCTCTTCTACCTGGGACTTCTTCTCTGGCAGCAGAAACTTCTCTTAGGGCATCAGCATAGGAGGACATATCTGTTAAAATTGTCAAAACGTGACGTTCGGTTTGATAAGCCAAATACTCAGCAGTGGTCAATGCTAATCTTGGAGTGATAATTCTTTCAATAGTTGGATCGTTAGCCAAGTTCAAGAATAATGAAGTTCTTTCTAAAGAACCATTTTCTTCGAAATCTTTCTTAAAGAATCTTGAAGTTTCCAAGTTAACACCCATAGCAGCAAAAACAATTGAGAAATTCTCTTCATGACCATCATGGACATCCTTGGTCGGTCTGACTAAGCCAGCTTGTCTACAAATTTGAGCAGCAATTTCATTATGTGGTAATCCAGAAGCTGAGAAAATAGGAATCTTTTGACCTCTAGCAATCGAGTTCATGGTATCAATTGCTGAGATACCAGTTGAAATCATTTCTTCAGGATAGATACGAGCATATGGGTTAATTGGGGAACCGTTAATATCTAAGTAGTCTTCAGCGAAGACTTTTGGACCGTTATCAATAGGTCTACCTGAACCATCAAAGATACGACCTAAGGTATCCTCAGAAACTGGGATCTTCAAGTTTTGGCCAGTGAATTCAACACGGGTTTTCTTGACATCAATACCAGTGGTACCTTCAAAGACTTGGACAATAGCACGATCACCACGTACCTCTAAGACTTGACCAGCTCGAACAGTACCATCTGGTAAAGTGATATTGACAATTTCATTATATCTTGGAAATTTAACGTTTTCTAAGATAACCAAAGGACCATTAACACCACCAACTGTGTTGTAATTGATTCTTGGTTTGATGTTGAAGCCTTCGGTGACAGCCTTCTTGTTCAATTCGAACAATTCCTTATCCGACAAAGACATCTTTGAGTTCAATTGCTGATGCAGAATATTAAGGGAGGACGAGCTAGTGCCTGGTTTTTTTTATCGAGAAATACATAGTAAATTAATAAATTAATCATGGCCTCGAAAAAGGGATTACCCGCAATTACGGTTATGAACGGTTTTCGATTTCATAGTAAATACAGCCTCTCAATTAACAAAAGAATTCGTTCATTCATTCCAGAGAGTCTCTTTGTCCACGACATGCCATTCGTTACTTTTTTTTTCCAACCGTCTCTGTAGTTGCTTGTGTAAGACACTATTTAAATGCTCAATATCCATGGATTTTACCGGCTCCTCTCCATCTCTTATCAATGAATGATCGTAATTACCCAATTTGTACACTAATTCATCCAGCCGGAGCAGCTGCTGGTATGTAGTTACACCGTTCTCAATGAGCTCCAACTCCTGCAGTATCTTATAAACATTACCGATAAGTCTAACAAGGGCATTGGAAAATAATCTCAACTCAAACGTCGTCATTTGCAGAATCCCGCTTTTCACGTATAGCTCAAAATTGGAAATACTATAGACTTCATTCTGACATGTGATATCAAAAGGCAGTGGCAATAGAAGAACTTTCCCAACTTGTCTCAAAAATTTAGCGGTATTGGATAAACTTGTGTTGATAACATCCGGGCTAAATTCTAATAAATTCCAGAGTGATAAGATTGGAGTGAAAGCAAGCATATAGACATACTTCTGTTCCTTCCCTGATATCTTTCTCTTCTTTAAAACATACAGTGCTATCAATTCTTGGAAAAGTAAACTCTTTGAAATGTCTAACTGTTTGAGAATCTTGATGTTATCATGTTTGTAAGTTTCCACTTCTTTTTTAAGGTCACCCATGTCTGGCAACTTTTTGACAATATTCTGCTTCTTCTCGATAAGTTTTCTGATAGATTCAATTTTCCTCAGTTGCTGTTCTTTCTTCATCTTGACAGCTTCAATCTCCCTCATTATTTTATTGTTTCGTCTCTTCATGATTAGTGTGTCTATAGTTAGCAGCTGTGAGGCAAGGGCAGCAATACTTGCATTATACCCTGAAACTTGACCTCCCTTACTTATATAAGATGCAACATACTTGTAGTTTTCACCTTTGATACAATTCTGTAATGCATTGTTAATGGTGGACTTTAACTCATTTGATTCCTGCAAGGTGGCCAAATAGTTCACCTTGGGGTTTAAAAGAAAGTAATTGACACAGTTTGGACAATAAATCTCGGGGTTATTTATGTTGCAGACGCCGCATTTCATGCTTTTACAGAGAGTGTAGATCGATTGTTTTTGTGTAACTGGAGAGGAATATTTTGCGTTTATGTAACATTTGATGTTCATATTGTGAATCGGTTGGCGACACAATCATTATCGCTGTCGCTAAAGTTCGATGGCCCACAAATAAAAACAAATTTTGTCCTCTTTCACCAATTACATCTCTTAAACTACAGTAAATCTGAGATAAAATATCGTCTGTCTCATCCATTGATATATGGGTTTAAAGCATGAACGGTGAGGCATGGAAGAGCCATACCGATCTCACTTCTCAACAAGATTGGAATCTTGCTTAATTCAGTAATTTCTTGAATATAATCACCATTAGTATCATCTCTTCTTAACTTCAAATCCTTGAAGAACTCTTGTAGATCTTCATTGGTTCTGAAAATATTAGGCGGTTCTAGCTTTAATTTGGATAGATCAGAACTTAATTCTTCAGAAATATCCTTTGAACGACGATGACTTAATACTCTGGCAATTTCGTTAGCCCCAATTTGGAATTTGTTCTTGATTGATCTTCTATAACTTAGTTGGTTGTTCTTTTCATCTTCTGGTGTGAAAGTAGCTGAGTCAACATTCTTTTCCCAGTATAATTCTAGAACACTTCTCTTCTTATCAAATTCACACTTCTTCAATGGTAGTTGATCACCATGAACTCTTTTCTCAATACCAAATTCTGGAATATAAACATCAAAAGCACTTTCATAAACTTGCAAAATGAGGCCTTCAACAATCAGCTGACCAGTGTTTTTGGACATTTCATTAATGGTCTTAGATAGAAGCAAGTGGATAGATTGATCTTGTGCACTCTTAGCACAGTCCTTCTTGAAGTTACAATACTCCGCCGTCATCTTTAGTGATTCAATTTCTTCGTTTGTTGCAGCCCTGTCTTTTTTGTCTGAAAGAGCGAGCTTTAGTTGTCTATGTACAATGAAATCAGAGTATCTTCTCAAAGGGGAAGTGAAATGTGTGAATAATGGTAAGTTAAAGTAGAAAGCACCAAAGTTCTCAGGCTCAACCTTACCAGCAATGAAGTATCT
Source organism: Taiozyma yuanshanica (assembly GCA_030569295.1). Taxonomy (NCBI): domain Eukaryota; kingdom Fungi; phylum Ascomycota; class Saccharomycetes; order Phaffomycetales; family Wickerhamomycetaceae; genus Taiozyma; species Taiozyma yuanshanica. Next base: position 181,448 of record JAJMKP010000012.1, read on the forward strand.
TGATCTCGACAATGTCTTGTAGAACAGAATCTCAACGGCCTGTCTGATGGTCTCATTCTTGATGCTTAAAATGGAGTTGATCAACTGGGCATTTGAGGTAGTATCAATAACTATTGGTTTACCATCTTCATCTTTAAAGTTCGAAATTCTCTTTTTAAATGATTCAAGTTTCGTTAGAGTTGGTAGTTGCTGTCTTCTTAAAAATGCACTGTCACCGAGGATAGCATAATTTCTCTGAGCGATTGTGCTGTTGACCTTCAAGAAAATTTCATTCAAGACACTGTAACTCAAGTTAGTCTTAAATAAGTTCAAATGCAATCTGATCTTTTCGTCATCAATTTGGTCCAACAAAGTCAAGTTTGTTTCAATATTTAGTTTTGGGTTCTCTAATCTTTGACGTCTAAATTCTCTAGCGATCAATGAAATTGTCATAATATAATCTTTTGAGGCACTGGAGATTTCGTTAGCTTCGTTCGAATTCTGCAAAATCAAATCAATTTCATCAAAGTTCAGCTTGATCTTTGGTTGGATGTAAGATTCTCCTATCCAGATGTTATCAACTTCAAATTTGTTGGTATCAATTTCGAAACAGATCGACAATGTTAGATTCTTGACATTCTTTTCGAAGCTCAACAACTCGTTGATTTTCTTTGGTAATAAGTGAACAACTTTTTGAGCTAAAACAACAGCAGTGGATCTCTTTCTAGCGTTCTTGTCCAAACTTGAACCATCCTTGATAAATGCGGTGACGTCAGAAATGTGAACACCTAACTCGATTTTGCCTTCATCTAGTCTCTTGACGTGGATAGCAGAGTCAGACAGCGCAGAAGTTTCACTTAGTGCCAACACATATTCATCAGTGAAATCTCTTCTTTTCTTGTACTCTTCAGCCAGGTCTAATTCCGTCAGCTCAAAGTCATCGCGTTCTTCGGCATCTTCAACATAGCCGGCTTTTTTGTTGTTGATTAGATATTCATCGCAAATGAAATTGTTGTCTCTTAGAATTGCTTCAACTTCAATTGTTGGATCGTTCATTTCACCCAATTCACCTATTAATGTACCAAACGGATGCAAGGAAGTGATTGGCCACCTCTTAATTGATGCGACGAATAACTTGCCAGTGTACCTGTCTACTTTCTCAACAAAGTCTTTTGGAGCTTGTTCAGTTGGAATAGCAATTAACGGAACCTTCTTATCTGTAGGCTTAAACCATACAATCTTTGGTTTATTCTGGTGGTACTGGTTTTCTTTCTGTTGTTGGCTCTGTGATGGCCTTAGCAAACCCAAAGTACCAGAAAATAGCTGACCGGGGATACGATCTATGACAGCAACAACATGTCCAGCATATAATGGCTTATATTCATCACTAATTTCCTCTTCCTCAACAAGAAGTAAACTCTGACCTTCAACTTCAACGTCATCATTTTTCTTCAAAGTTGGACGTTGCTTCAAAGAGCCTCTTCTTTTCAAACCAGGATTCTCAGAATCATCATTATTGTCAGAAACGTTTGATCCAGATGAACTAGTAGCAGTTGGAGCTTGGCTTGAAGTATGAGTTGAGGCATCATTGTGTACATCATCAAGTGAAATCGATTCACTTGGGTTGTGATTATTGTCTTTTCTTCTCTTCTTTTCCTCCTTTTCACGTTTACTGGACCAAACCTCGTCAACACTTAATAGTTCAACAGCAACCAAATCACCTTCTAAAGCTCTATTTCTGTCTTTCGAGCCACAAATGAAGATATCTGCATCTAATAAACCATCAGTAGATACATAAGCATCTGAACGGTTCTTTTTGTTCACTCTTAAAGTACCAACAACTAAACGGCTTTCCGCGACCAGCTCAGGAATAGATGATTGTGGTAAATACGGAGCAAATAATGATTTTCTGCCACCTGGGCCAACATTTGAGCCAGATTGATTTTGGAAACCAGTGATTGAAGATATTGATGAGTTATTACCACCGTGGGAATTTCTTGATCTGTGGCCCGGTACAAATGGAGAAGAAATTGCTGACTCGTCATTGTAGCTGCCTCTTGATGGTGACTGTTGTCTTCTCCAATTTGAGTTGATATCATAGTTGTTATTACGTGAGCCTGATCTGTAATGGCCAGAGGAACGACGCTCATGGATGCTTGACTGTTGTGGCGGAGGTGGAGGCAAGAGATCATTAGGGTTCAAGAATTGATTGGAATTTGAAATTGATGGGGACTTTGCAGGAGGAAACTGGAAATTTCTTTGTGGGGAAGTTTGATTCACCATTGATCTTGAGTGACCGTGGGTTGATGTGTTTCTTTGCAACGGTGACTCGACTGTCGTAGATGGAAATTTGAATCCTGAAGGGGGCTCCTTGGCAGAAGGTGTATCAGCATCCTCAACTTCAATTTCTTTCCCAGCTCTCTGAGCCTGGACTTGAGCTGCAGCTTTCTTAGCTTCATTAAGACCCAGTGAATGTCTTCTGTTATGGCCTAATGCTGGGTTTAATTTGGGAGGTGGGGCCAAAGTGGATTGTGGTTGCTGAGGAAGCTGAAAAGAACCCATAGCACCTGTGACCGAAGACTGAGACCTTCTGTGAGGATTGGAGTTGTTCCTTCTGTGATTGAATTGTGGAGGAGGATTCGCATTGAGTTGCTGCTGTTGTTGCTGCAGTATCTGTTGCTGTTGTTGCTGAACGAGTTCCAGTTGACGCTGTAGCTGGATTTGCTCAATCATTAGGTTTGTAAGCTCACTGGGAGAGCGTCTGTGAGCAATGTGGATTTGCTTTGGATTCTTTCCATGCGTGGTGGTGAAAGAGGACTTGTTGTTGCTCATTTTGCCCTCGTTTCGTGATGTATCCTACCCTCCTTGTGCTTCTTAATGCTTCAATTTCTTATTTAAGGAGAAACTTTTTTGCCGTCGAATTTTTTTCTGACTGTTCCTTTAGTCGCGTTTTCCTGGGCGAGAAGTTCATTTTACATTTATAAATAGACGAATGCAATTGGCTATCAGAGAATGGCTATGGGCGATTTTTAAACACTAAGTTGGGGTCCCAGCCTAAGTTAGTAACCCAGTAAGAAAGTTTGAAAGTTTTGGAGATGTTTTAAGGGAACTAAGTGTTCTGGTATAAGCTTTTGATCACGTGACCTACTATTAAAGTATGTAGTTCAATGAATGAAGAACACCTACAAAATGCTTTCAGACTAAGTGGATGACCTTATACCATTATAGTTGTATCAATGATCTTTGAAAGTGATCACGATGATCTTTATTTAACATGTGTCTTGTTCATTGAGTTTGATTCCATAAGAGAAAGGTCATAAAAAAAAAGTGAGAAATCATTCACACGACCAAACAAGCATTAAAATCGACACTATCACCAAAAAAAAGTTACTCAATGGGTCAATTCTTCTCATCTCCCCATGAGATACATGTAACAGAGCAGAAAAAGTTTTCTCATGTGCTGGGATCTACCCAGGGATACAGGCAATCTCAGGAGGATTCATACAGATTTATGGAGTACGATAAAGTTAAGCTTCAAGATAAGCATGTAAACGTCAAACTATTTGGTATTTTCGATGGTCATGGTGGCAACGAGACTTCTAAGTTCATAAGTAATAGGTTGTTCCCAATAATAGTGGAGAACCTTGAGCGTGATGACGGTAAAAGCTTCAAAACGGTTCAAGGACTGGTTCAGCATCATGTCATCAACGCATTTTTTGAAACAGATTTAGAACTATATAAGCATTTTTCAAATTACCATAACAGAAGTGGATCAACCGCTATTGTTGCTCTCATACTAGATGATGAGGATTTATATTCAATCAACATTGGTGACTCGAGACTAATATTATCGAAAAACGGCCATGTGAAGAATCTATCTTTTGACCATAAACCAAACTATGTTGGAGAGCTTATAAGGATTAATGATTCGGGAAATACTGTTCAGTTCAATAGAGTGAATGGTATATTGGCACTATCAAGGGCATTTGGAGACTTTGACTTCAAGAACTTGAGTAATGGACGGCTGTCCAGGTCTTCTTCAACTTCCTCATTAAATCAAGAGATGATAACATTCCATGAAACGGCAGTCACCGTAGAACCAGATATAATATACCACCGGATCTCACAGGGAGATGAATTCATAATTTTGGCATGCGATGGCATATATGAAGTTTATTCGAATGATGATCTCATAGGCTACATAAGACATCATTTGGCACTAGGTCTCAAGCTTGACGAAATAGTTGACAGAATATTCAATAATGCATTAGATAATCTTTGCAATCATCAGACAGGTAACGGTTTCGATAACATGAGTATCTATGTAATAGTGATCCAAAATGAAGGAGAAACATTAGATCAATGGTATGAAAGGATGAAGATCAAGATCGAGATTGAAAAGGACCTGACTTGATATACGGTTAAATAATTGATGATTTTATGAAATGGTGATATTCTCTAATTGTAGCTTAGCGGCTCAGAAGTTCAGCAATCACCCAGCACTCCATTTCATTGTAAGTTTATAAAAAACTTGCTATGGTCCCTTGATTACTGAAACCTCATCTGAAATTGGAATTATGATAATTTTTTAGACTTGACTGTCCCACTTCTCGTTATACAGATGTTCATATTACACTGCAGTAATCGTAGACGCAATTAACAATTTATAATATCAAAGGCCATATCAATTAGTGTTGACCATCAATGTATCATTTAATGTCGTTCGATAGGAACATGTATATTAATTACCAAGCTGAATATTGATTATGGGAAAATTCACCGCGGAAGTTGAGTATCCGCGGTACAGTCACGTGATTTCTTTTCTACTTTTGCGACGTTTCGATCGAATGCGATAAATAAACAAAAATGAGACTTTGAAGATCAAATGATAGAAAGAGTCTTAAGTTCTGAATCAGGTCCTGGATTATCCATCAACTTTACGAGATGTTGGCCTTTCAACAGCAACGAGGCCAGAAGCCATCCAACAGAGATAGTGGTGGCAAAAACAGTAAGAAGTTTGAGAAGCAGTGGTCCTCCAGCTTCAGTGGGAAGAACACTTTCCAGAAACAGTCATCGCAAAATTTTGGGAAATCATCACAGAGGACATCTTCTGAGCCACCAGAACCCACTATGATGACTAATATCAAGGCATCACCAGCAGCTGCCTCTCAAGCAGTCTCATCAACACTCACAGAGGCTGAACTTCGACTGGATCAAATCATAGGTTCATTTGGAAACTTGAACCAAACCAAGGGACTCCAAAGCACTATTCGCCAATTACCCAAGTTTCTAATATACCAATCACCAACTCTGAATGCTGATGATTTTCTTAACATTGATGAATGGGATAGAGAAAATCAGAACAAGATGCTTTCTATGGAACAATCCGCATCAGATTTGACATCATTGTATGATGAGTTCCAGAAGCTTCGCGAGCATGAAAGAGAAGTCATGGAACAGAAAGGCCTTGTCGATAACGAAAACATCAGAAGATCTTTAGAAGATGCTATTATTTTCAAAGGTTCCTGTCACGATATGTGCCCTGTTTATGAAAGAATACGAAGATCTGTGGAAAATGATGTTCGAAAGTACGAAAAAGAAGAAGGATCGGATAGAATTTCTAAACATAGAGCTATTAAAGCATTTTCAAGGCCAGCTGCTGGTCAACCACCACCATTACCATCAGATGTTAGACCTCCTCAGGTCCTTGTTCAGACATTGGACTATTTGATTAACAATACGTTAGATAAATTACCAGAAGCGCAATCATTCCTATGGGATAGAACGAGATCTATTCGTCAGGACTTCACATATCAGAACTATTCAGGTCCAGAAGCCATGGAATGCAACGAAAAGATTGTCCGAATTCACATATTGACTCTCCATACTATGGCTAAGACGAATACTGAATATTCACAACAACAAGAGCTGGAACAGATGAACAAAGCTTTGAAAACCTTATCTGAGATGTACACTGAGTATAGATCTAGAGGTGTCAAGTCACCTAATGAAGCTGAATTCAGGGCCTATTACCTCCTCAGTCAGCTTCGTGATCCAGAGTTAGAGAGAGAGATTCAAACACTATCGACTGACATTCTACAGGATGAGAGAGTACAACTGGCCTTACAATTGAGGAACTTGACGTCTATGAATATTGTTGAAAGAGGGTTTCAACCAAGTGAAAATATCCTAAATTTCTATCAGATGTTCTTCCAATTACTGAATGAAGGCAAAATACCCGTTTTGATCTCATATTTATTGGAAATCCATTTAAATGAAATCAGATTTTATGCTCTTAGATCAATAAAGAAAGCCATCCACACCAAATCGAAGCCATATCCGTTGTTGTTTATTCAGAATCTACTAAGTTTCAATGATGAAGAAAATGCTATTGAATTCTGCGAATACTATGGCCTACCTATTGAAATCATGGACGGTACTAAATCTGTCAGCGTCACTGATCTTTCTCATAATTCACACTTGATTCCTGATCAGAAACCGCTAAGGCAATTCTATTCTGATAAACTAGACTACCAGGTTCAATCATTTCAACAACTGATAAATAATGGTGCATCTGTCATCGGCGCCATCAGATTTGAATCTAATCAGCAAAGTAGACAAACAAACATAGTTGGATCATTTGCTTTTGGCTCCACTACGAGAAATAATTTTACTAATAGCACTACTGCCAATTCAGCATCTGATCAAATCCCTACAGTTATTGATCAACAGGGTCCTATTATTACATCTTCAACATCGGCATTCAAAAATACCCGAACGTCAAACAAGACACCAGGCTTTGCATTTGAGTTTCCAACAGCTAAAACACTAATCGATGATAACGAGAGAGAAGAAAAGGAGAAGAGGCCTCAGAAAGTGCAGCAAGAAGAAGAGCTAATGCTGAAGAAACAAAAAGAGGAACAGATAAAGAAACAACAAGAATTTGAGAGAATGAAGAGACTCGAGGAAGAGCAAAAACTAAAAATTCTCGAAATGGAACGACAAAAGGAAGAGCAGAAAAATTTAGTTGAAAGTTTAAGCAGAGATATTCGAGATGATTTTGTTAAGAAGTTTGTCAAAGATCAAATTCGTGGGTTATTACAACCGTTGGTTAAGTCCAAGATCGAGAAAAGAGAACAAAAGCAAAGACTGCTGAATGAACTGAGTCAAGATCTATATGAGGCTTTTGTCAACGAACTCATATACGTTGAGAAGTTGCAGATCATGGCCGAACTTTTCAAAAAGAGACAATTGAAGAAGAAGCTGATACATAAGATATCACAAGTTGGCTATAAGATATTACAGGAACAGGAAATGAAGAAAAGAAAAAGGGATGAGTTTATCCGAGCTTCCAAGACGTGGGGAATTCCTGCTCTTCAAAGGAAAAGACCTAAAGTTGCCGAAAATTCGAATTCCTTCATCATCAAAGATCCAGAACCAACAAAACAGCAGATTGATATATCACCATTCAAGTTAGATTCCCTCATTCAGAAGTTTTCAGGCTCTAAATTCCCGATATTCAATGTTTTGATTTACGTAGAAGATTCTATTGTTTCCAAGCTTTTAAACAAGAAGTTTCAATTATCAAACAACTCAAGAGTGATAAACATCAACTTGGACAATAAGCTGAAGATTACTAAGATCAATAAGATAGATTCGAGTTTTTTCCAGGATGTCAATTTGCTGGTTTTCAATCTAATTGATAACTTCAAACATTTACAGGAACTGAAAGAGTTAATCAAAGGTATTGAACTTAATTCCAATTTTAAATTTGAAATAATCGTTCTGTACTGGGATTTAAATAATTTGAACTTGGAATCAACAATTCCCAAGATCACTAATGAGAATATCGTGAGCGTGAAATTCATAAAGATTTCTTCCTCACTGAAGTTTGACGAAATTCAGTCACAGTTGAACAAAGCTGGTATAGTTCAATTGAGTAACAAAGGTGAAATAAACTATAAATATAAGCATCCAAAGATGATTGATCCCTTAAAGATTGACTACACGGAGCAATTTAGAGTCAATGACAAAATCATTAAGAAATTCCAACCACACATCGAAGCCTCACCTAAGTTCAAGAAATTACCAAAATTGCTGTCCAGTGAGACCAGTAATAGAGTCCCCGTTTATTCGACTCCAAGACCGAAATCAAGTGAAAGAGTACAAACGCCATCTTATTACGACTCCTCTAGTATTTCAAACTTATCGAACATCACTTTTGAAAAGAATAAACCCGATGATTTTTTAAAGAGGCCCTCACAGCAATTTCTGAAAGGTTCCCCATCTACATTATCATCAACACCAGGAGTGAATGGATCTGAAATTGAAAATTCAGACATCCCAAAGGCAATTTTAGAATTACGAAACCTAGCAAAGAAGGTGAAAGAACGTCATACAAAGAAATAAACAAACTTTACTTGCATTCATTTAAAAAAACTCAAAAAAAATGTAGGAAAAAATAAAACCTGCAAACGTTGATTGTTTCAATTGGACCAGCATCGAAACAGACGACATCAATCCAATTAATATGGAAGTAATATCGACAATGGAAAGAAAAAAAGCAGAAATATAAATCAATGAGGAAAAAAAAAGATAAAAAAAAATATTGAATATTTGCAAACGCGAACTCCTTGTCCTTTTCATCATATGGACCTGCATAGTGAATAAAGGGTATAACCAATCCAGCTTTCCCGCTGGAAATAATAATTTTAAAAAACTATTTCAAAACTTGTAATGCTCTAATGTTGTCTTTGTGCTTGTGTAATTTTTTTAATTGGAATCCAATAGGCCATCGCAACTAGAAACCTGCCCAGTACAACCCGTCCTTATAGGACTCACTATTAAAGACCCTTGTCTCCCTCTTAGATTCCAACTTGTGAACTTGCCAGTTCAAAAAATTAACCATCTTCTTCAACAAATTCAATTCTCTGATATCGTTTTCTGTCTTATTGGATAAGTATGCGTTGGTGAAGAGGATTGGAATTGAAGCACCGATTATAAAACCTAATGAAGATGTTTTGAAGAAATTAGCGTTCATATCTGTAAGAAAATTCTTTGTTGTTAAAAGACAAATACTTTTAATTTTCCTTGTAATTGGGGATTTGACAGTATTTATAACTTCTTCAATCTCCAATTTTTTGTTTCCAAGAATTGTTTCCAAGAATTAAAAGTCAGCTCAAATCTCCACATTCCTAAAATGATAAAAAAAATGATCAAATTTTGTGAGTTTTTGACAGATAAGAAAAAATTGACGTCATTCACATTTTTTTTAGCCGGAGTTTAATTAATTAATCAAAAGATAATTCGCGAATGGTTTTTGTGACACATTTACATTTGTTTCATAATATGGGGAAGCAACAAGTAGATTTTAATTTTTAATTGCACAAGTCATCTGAAGGGAAAAGAAAAAAAAAAAATTGGGAAAGCAAGATCAGATAAGAGCAACCAATCAGAGGGGTATCTTCTTCTATAATACTGAATAAGTAGTAAGGATACAATAAAAAGGCATAATCTCGTGATCACATTAAAAATTATAAACTATGTACTTTAAAGTAACTTTCTATGCATCTTATCATTTCATTTCTTCTTTCTCCCAAACAAACTTCCAAAGATTGAAATGGTTCTCTTCTTATCTGGACTATCTAAACTTTTGCTTCTAATAACATCATTACTCTTTTGACGTTGAGGATTGTTAGATTTGCTTCTATTAACTGTAGTAGATGCACTTACAGGCTCATCAAACTCTAGCATTGATTTCACCTTCTGAATTGAGTAAGAACCACTCGATTGATTTGAGATTCTTCTAGAGCTCGAATTTGTACGCCCAGAATGCGTTGGGTGTAGGGTATTATCAAATGATACTTGTGTTGGTGTGAATGGTTTTGGTTCACCTGCTGATCCTTGATGAGACACACCAGTTGAGGTTGAGTTGGTTCTATAAGTTACAATTGGCTGATGATCTTGTGTCTCATCCAAATTATCTGAAATTTTATTAACATTCTTCTCAAAATTGACATCATTGTCGTCTTCCACAGTGATCTTACCACTTTCAAAGTTAGGAATTCTTAATTCAAATAAATTGGAACCATCAATTAACTGTTCAGGAATAATGATACTTGGTATCTTCAAAGTAATCAAGTAAACTGGTAACTTCTTTCTCTTCTTCCCTTCTTCGAAAGTAATATTCAAATTGGAAAGTAATGAGCTAACCAAAAATACCTGAGGTTGGTAAAATTCAGCAGCATTTTTAATCAAAGATTCCATCGATGACTCCTTGATAAATTCGAATGTAAAAGCAACTTTAAGGTCACTATCAATAGATTCTAAGTGATCACCGATGTAGGTCTTTAAGTTATTCGAAGTTATTGAAATATCCCTCTTAAGATCATCACCGCCTTCGTCGTCCTCTTGAACCTGAGAAATGACAATTAATTGATCACCATCACGTAAATAATTCTCCAAGCACCAATCCAGGGCAGTCCAAGTATGTCTTCTCCCACTGATATAAAGCATAACATTTCTGAAACTATCTGGAATCTCATCCTCCTCTATTCTGTGTTGAATATATTCGGAATATTGTTGATGTCTATAGGTAACAGAATAACTGTTCAAGTTTGTCAAGGATTTGGATTTGGCCTTTAAATCAGCAAGAGACATATCTATCTTTTTGACACTATCATATCTTGTCTTTTCATGATAGTTGCTCGTAATTGTAGGCAAATAGGCATCACCATCGAATCTCAGTTTTTGCAGGTCGACACCGAGACGATATTGAGCATCCCTTGCCACCAGTTCCGCATCTGTCAAACCGACTAAAGATTTCAGTCTTGGTTTTAGTTTAGGAATTTGAGGGACTGCCCGTTGAACATCATTGTTCTTTAAGATTGAATGTGATGGAGGAGGAGGCAATTTTGGAGCCTTTGTTCTTCTCTTGATTTGAGGCACGTAATTGTTATTTCCAATACGATCAATGGAACTGAAGACTTCTTTTACATCAGTCTTCCTCGTTGGCTCATACCCAAAGTTCAAATCAAAGTTTCTCTTCTTCGTTCCATTGTGGATGTGTATAAGTGAACTTCCATCATTGTATTGTGGAGGTATACGTGGGATTTGCCTTTCTCTGAGTGCATCTTCTGGGGAGATGGAGTCAAAAGAGACTCTTCGTTGGTACGCCAGCATAAAATGAGTCTGGGGTAGCGTGGGATGATTTTTACTATGAGAGACTGCAGGTGTTGGTTAGTATTTGTATATGCAGCACTTAAAATAGAATGATGCTATTGCTTGAGTGTCCGTGGAAAAGCTCACGTGTCACGTACGTTGGGCTTATGTGTTTAGTTAATTGGTTATCCCTTTTGAATGAATAAATAAATATCTTGTTTTCTTAAGGGCTTCCTTACTTGCTAACAAAAAAAAAATAAAATAAAGAGTATGCTGATCCGGCATACGATCTGCAAGAAAAACGTGCACTGGAGACGATGTAAAGTTGACTGAAATTTGATACTAAGTTCTGTTCAAAAATCAAAACTTGAGAGTCCACACACCAGAAGCACTAGTAAATCAAACAAAAATAACACGTAGGGTTGAAGCACACGGATTTTTCCATCAGCGCAGGGGAAATTGGCTCTTTTTATACTTTTTTTTGTCTTGGAAGATGTTAACTCTGCCTCTGCCTCTGCCAAGCACTGGTTACAAATTTCCCTTAACATAGAGCAGTTGAGTTTCAACCGTATGATCATTTGTCTCTTTGATTCTGAGCACAATTCCGCGCACATGAGGCTCTGAATCATGGAGCTTCAAGACGTGCTCCGTGCTCCGCCACAAATTGTAAACTTTCAGCTCCACCTTCTAAATCTATGCTGGTGGCATCGTTGCTGGAGTTCGACACAAGAGCGTGAGATTACTATTAAAACTAATCAGTGTACCAGTCTACCACACCGTCATACTGGGTGACAGGTACACTAAGCATAGGTCTCACAAGGCAGGGGAACACGCAGGAAAAAATTCATTAAATATATGCCCAAGGTCACCCGCCATATGAAGACCTAGAACGATTTTAAATTCTTTCGCTTCAGGGTCTGGACCACGGGCTTATAAAGACTGTACGAATGCTGTACAAATACATACATGATTAGACAAAAAGCAGGTCTGTATGCAGAAACTACAGGAATTTAGCACTATAGTGCGAGGTTTGAAACTTACAAAGAGGGTGCTATCCAGCGATTTTTACTTCACATGTCGACTATATAAGTAGCCACGATAAACACGACTTAAAGCTTCAGATGAACAGTTAAAATACTTGCCCAATGCTCAGGACGTAGACTCATCATGAACCCTTGATCATGGATCAGCCATATGTGGGACCCGTTTTTGGAACTTGTGTCGGATTGTCTATTACTTTTGATGTGGCTCCTTTTGTGTCATAGTTCAATTCACGGAGTCCAAATTACAACAATGCAATACTAAAACTTTCTTGGTGACAGTGTGCAAAATTAATGATACAGATCATAAACGGTACTACAAATAACAAATATCCAATAAAATGCGGATAATGATGAGAATGTGTATGTGTGTCATTAAATGCCATCTTCAATCAACTTCATTATGAAGCTTAGAAGGAATGAATTCTTTACCTTTTGGATGTAGGCCATAAATGCTATTCAGTAAGTTGTTGTTAAACCCGATGTTCATTTGCAAGCCTGCAGTAAGCGGAACTTTCCTATTCGTTGGTTGAGAGAATGAAGTATTAGAAAGCGTTGAAGGATTGTTTTTTGGTTTTGGCGTGGTTCTTGAATGTGAAAGGTTTTGATATGATGAAATTTCCTGCTCTAAATGTTTAGCTTCATCAAACGCTTGCAACAAGTACGGTAATTCATCACTGATCGTAGTTGTTGCTGTGGTGTTTGAAGTAAATGTTCTTGTCAAATTTGATGATGTAGTTGATTCTAATGAATCTCTTCTATGACGTTGATGAGGGTAAGAATAGTAATCATCAGCTGAAAAGTCATATGAATGTCTTGGTTCTCGTTTCGGATCTTCTAATTTGCCTAATGCTTCTTGTTTCTTAATTTGCTCTTCTTTCAATGCTTCTTTTTTCCTGTTTTCTTCTTCTACTCTATCTTGTGCTCTTCTTCTCTCCCTTTTCTCCTCCTCTTCCTGCATTCTCTTTACCTCGACTTCTTCCCATTCATTCATCTCCTCCTCAATCCAAAAGCTGATACGAACAGACTCATACATCTTCTCAACGTCTTTCAAAATTTCAAGACATTCTTCAATCTGCGTCGAGTCCTTTTCAAGTACAGCTTGGTCTAATTGTTCAATCAGAGTGGAGATAAAGTTCTTATACGAATTTAAAGTTGATTGATAGTCGGTATTATCTGGGACCACCATATTTTCTTCTCCTTTTTGTAAATTTTCTAATATTATTGTCAGTTCGTTGTAGATAATCAATAGCTTGGCTTTGGTATAAATGATGGATAACTTTTCACTAATTGAAGTCTTCAAGTTTAAGATTTTAAAATATATCTTTAGCACCAAGCATCCTGGGTCGCTTAAATATTCATCAATGGAGAACTTGGAAATCTTAGCCTTGAGAAATTTTATATCAGAACTTTCTAGCTCAGTTAGGTCATCGTCTATACTTAGTGATTTCTCAATACAAGCTCTGGCTATGCTTATATCAAATTTCCAGTTATCTGGACCATCTTTGAGCTTCAGATCGATTGAGCTTTGTAATGTTCTAAAGTCCCAGCTTGAAAGCTTCTCAACAGTATTGATCAGACTCTTATATGTCTTCAAGGATTTATGACATACCTTGTTAATAGGAGCATATCTTTCAGGGAAGGTCTTTGTAAGTTCATAAATCTCTTTCAAGTTCAATGGGGTATCATCCTCACCCTCTTTCAGTCCACTGAACGTACCTAGAATAGGATCGAAATAATCTGAAGTAACAAGTGGGAGATTGGACTCATCTGACTTGGATTGTATAGACTTATATGAAGACTTATATTTGGCCTTAGATTTCGCAGAGGGGGCTTTTTTAGGGTTAGACCTAAATCCCGACTTCTGGTGATAGGAGGACATGCAAATTAATTAAGTAGGGGAGCCGGAGGTGCCTTTTTGTGATGGGAATGAAGAAGCTTTATATTACCGTGCAATTCGTGATTTTTACAATTTGTACAATTTTGTTCCTTGTTTTTGTTTTCAGATCTGATGATCTCCAAAATTTGAAATTTCACTAGCCGAGTAAATTGAGGGACTAGAGTTGAAAATAATTCCTAGCTATTTTTTTTTTTTTCCCGATAGTTGGTCCCTCCTCGCTTTTCATGTTTCAGTCCTTTAATCTTAATTACGTTTCAGGCAGAGAAAAGATTCAAAGTCAACAAACTATACTTCCCTAAGAGAAACTATGTATCGGGCTAACCAAGTGGCGAACAACAAATAGCCAATTTATTTTTTGCGACAGCCTCTAAAAATGTCAATTCAGATACTTTCTAATTCACTTCTAATCTAAAAGGCAGTTTTAGATTCCGGATCCTAGATTCCAAAATTCAGTGTTTAAGTCCCGGAACTAAACTCGAATTTTTGGACTACAATTGTTAAGAGCAACACAATAAGCAAGAAATGTAGGAATTTGTGTAACAAACTGTTTCGCGAAGCCCTATAACAAGCCGCCGGAGGAAGTCTTCCAAAAAAATGTAATTGGCGCACAAAGAAGTTCAAAATACGAGCCGTCAAGTGGTAAGACACGCAATCTACTTTACCATAGTGTCTTCGCTGTTGTTAAACTTTATTGTCCCTTTGTTAAACTCTTAGAGCGATTTGCAGGCCTCACTAGTCAATTTTACCCTAGACTTGGCTGCTACTCAACATATTTTCTACGTGTGTGAATTCAATAAGAAGTGTCACTCATTGCTGTCAACCGCAAGATCAATCCTCTTATCTCACTTATCCGTTCACGTCATTGCGAAGATCACCAAATGAGCGACTCAGGGCCTCTGAAGGCTTCATCTTCAAACAAATCACTAGCTGTCTTGCAGCAGAACTCTGAGATGAAAGCTGCAACCACTAAGAAGAATGAAGATAGCGAGTGCAGGAAAGACATGGGTGATGATGATCCCAACAAAACAGTACTAATAGCTGACACAGTGGTGCAGTCTACTACTTCGGAGCCTACAGTGTCTACTGATCCAAATTCAACTCTCTGTACAGAACAAGTTCGAGATGATGATTCTAATGAATCTGCCCCGGCGTCTAGTTTCGCTAAATCCAATGCTCTACCGAGCATTAAGAAGAAAGAGTTGATAAGGCCTTTATTCTCAAGATCGAACACTACTGATAAAGCTAACAAGACTGCTGGTGGCAAGACGATGATTGTTGAAACTGAAACTGTCGATGCTTCGAATGTCCCTTCTGTTACTTTGCCGATTGGTGGTCAAACGAATAATGATATCATGACGAATACTCAGACTCTAGCTAACAATTTAGCATCATTGAGAAGCAAAAAAAGCACGCTGTTTGTTGATCAACCTTCCCAAATTTCTTCGAATGCCCCAAATACTTCTACTAATAGTGTTAACCAAGCTGATGACACCGACAACGTCAGCGTCAACGGATCCATTAGACACTTCAACAAACGTTCTAATCAAGTAGACAGCCAACTTCACTCAGGCGTCACGGTAAAACCAACTACAACCAAAGCTGATTTTTTTGCAGCTAAGATTGCTAATGCTGTCGGTGATGTCTCTGACTCTGATTCTGAAGAGACATTTGTTTACGAGAGTGCTCCAGATGCTCTGAACACGGTCTCTAACACACTCCCTGCAAACAAGAGTATGTCATCTGCTGCTCTCAATAATACCGTGACACTGAGAAAGATTAATCAGAGAAATGTTAGTATGCCGGTGACTTCATCAAATTTACATAACTTCCCACCGACCGCTATATCCAATGATGATACCAGCGGTTTGCCACACAGCAGTCTACAGAATAACATCACTAGCAGTATCAGGGAACAGAGTGATAACATATCGGTTGATTCAGATGGCGTGAGTTTTCACAATACTGATCGGCTTCCCGAATTAGAAGTGGATCAACAATCTTTAGCCTCGCAACCAGTTCACACTGAAAGCTCCAAAAATGGCTCGCCTAATTCTACGATACATAATGTCAATCATCAGAAGTCACAACCTTCCGTTCAGCCTGCTACACAATTTTCATCACAGCTTTCACAGAAACCCCATTATATCACTAAATCTAGTTTAGAACCAACAGCAACCAAGAAGGTATTCACGAAATATAACGGAGATGAACGCCAGAGGAAAGTGAGTAATACTAGTCTAATAAAGCCACAGGCCCCAGCAAACAATCACAGTCACCTGAGAACAACCACATCCAAATTATTTGACAAAAAGGGTGGCTCATTGAGAAGATATTCTGGTGTTCCCGATGATGTAAACATTGAAGACTACATTGACCAATATGATGAAGAAAATAACGTTGGTATCGATGATTACAGCGATACCTACGATTACGATGATTATGATGACGATGATGACGACGACGATGAACTGACGCCTTTGAATGTGAACATTGCCAATAGCAAATTGAGAAGTAAGATGACAAACCACTATTTCAATAAGAGAAGCTTTTCAAATTTCAGGGGCACTGATTCTGGTGAAAACTCGCAAGATTATGGATCATTGAATAAGGATGAAGGGAGTTTTTTAAATGCAAACAAGATCAAACCGGCAAAGAGGCATAAGTCTAGAACTCAACAGAGATATCAGCAGGCTTATTCACCACATAACTTCAGCAACAAGAAGAAATTTGGCAAGCTTCAAACTTTGAAGAATTTCATGCTCATTTCAGTGTTTGTGTTTTTGATGGTGTCCCTTGGTTTCATTATTGGGTTTCTGTTGGCTACGACAAAGGACCTTCAAGACGTTACTATTACTTCGATCGAAGACGTGGTTGCTACTATTGATGAATTGGTATTTGATATAAATGTTGATGCTTTCAACCCTGGCTTTATTGCAATTGAAACCAACGAGATTGAGCTAGATGTATTTGCCAGAAGCACTTATTTGAAGAAAGACAATATCAATGTTCCTATTTTCATCGAAGAAAAGGACTCGTCAACTGTCCAGACAATACTGCTTGGTACTGTAACCGAGCTTGAAACCTCACTGAGATTTGAGGGTGGATTTTTGAACAGAAACAACTCTACCTCTAAGTCGACTGTGAAACTTCTACATCCAGGTGAAAACGCAACAGATTCAGATTTGGATAGCGATTCTGAAAGTGGTAATCACAAGATTGAGAATGACACAGATAAATGGAGAAAGATTATCAAGAATCCATTCGATTTGATAGTCAGAGGTCGTTTTATTTATCACCTACCATTTGCTCGCACAGAGAGATCCATTTCTGTCACTAAAACTATATCGGTTGATCCATCATCCGACGAGATAATAGCACATTCGGTCTAGATGATATTTATGTGAAATGCAAAATAAAATGTTGAGTTACCATAAAGGAGTTATAGACGAAATGCACTTGATTAGTGACGTTACAGAAAGTAGACCGTAAAATTGAATTCATTATTTTTAAAGCCATAATAAAAATTATCTTTGTGAAAATCACAACGGGCTATATCTATTTACAGTGACCAAAAAGCTTTTCTAATAGGATAGATTTCTTGATCTATCGATTGACGAACCAGCAGCTAATTTTTTGTCGTTTACTTTCACAATCAATGATCTCAACACACGAGGGTCAGCCTTAATTGTCCTTAGAATTTCTGATTGGACAGAGGTGCTAGCATCAAACAACATTAAGAATCGGTGACCTTGGAAATGACGTTCTTGATCCTTAGCGATGATCTTTGGTAAGTTTTCTTTGCCTAATGATTGAACTTTTCTTACAACACCTCTGTTCTGAATTATAAGTTTTCCTATAGTGGATGCGACTTCTTTAGCTTCTTGTGTATGCGAAACGGGGTTGGAGATACGCGCGATAGCGACTAATTCATAAAGCATCTTGGCAGTGATGCAAAGTTTTGGAACCACTTGTATGCTGTTGAGTCCTGTTCATCTTTTTCGGTTTGACCATTTTTTCCATTAACATTTTCGCAGCTTAAGTAATAATGAAGTAATCAATCGAAGATAGTCCAATATTACTTGTCACGTGACTCTTTAGGACAGTTACCCGGAGTAAAGTTATTTGTCACTTACATCTCATATCATGTTCAAATAAAAGAGAGACATGTTTGTGGTCCAATCCCGTTAACAAGTCATTCCTGTCTGCTGTGAGCAAAAAATTCACAAGTGTTTTTTTGGATTGATCTTGATTTTTATTTGGAGTCTTTCGCACAAGCTGAGCAAGATTAGCGACAATAGAGATACATCATAAAAGTGTGTCACTTTGACCATTATATATCTTGGGCGACTTGGGAACCAGATCTACTCGATTGAGGGATCAGGGACCACACAGATCTAGGTGAAGCCCCTGCTTTTCTCATATGTTAGACATTAGGTGCTGAAGATGGTTGCTTCATTACAGCACAAGAAAGTATACGAATAACATGCTTTCTCCAATTATTAAGCATTCCACTCGCATCTGGTAAAGGATTAGTTTTTACTTGATATCTGTGATCGGAATCATTTCTCATTAGTTATTTCCCAGGTGCACCTATCGATTATGAATATCTTTAACGAACGTTGTGTCAAATATATTACGATAGGTAACCATTGCAAGTCTCAAAGCCGCGGAAAACTGAGCCCAATTATTAGTTCCTCGTCACGATTTCGGTTGACTATATCAACAGTATCCTTTTTGTGGCATTTTTTTTCGTCTCTGAAAAAAAAAACTCCGACAAGCAGCTGCCATGGTACCTATAAAGACTCACGATACGTCTACGATCTTGGGATGGATTTTTCGAACTTGTGTCTTCAGAAAGGAAGTGCAGTCGCAACCCTCATATGAATTAGAGGAGAGAACTTCAACACTTCTCTGAGTCTGGGTTTCCGAGTCTCTATACCAATTGCAAGTGCAACTTTCTGCAGGTACCGCGAAAGCTGCTTCATCGATAGGATTGAAACCTATTGTTATCTGCTATCCCACTTGCATGAAGGATCACCCTTTCCTTTTTGTGGTTGATAATTTTTGGAAAAAGCACCTGAATCCTATAAAACCCCAGCATCCCCCTAAATTTCTATGAAAGGCAAAAATCGCTAGTTCCATCAAACAGATACATCGAAAACTGGCGAGAAAAAGGATAATGTCTGATCTTCCATGAATGCTCAAACGTTTCCTGAAAAATGAGTTCAACAGATTTTAACAGGGCTGATTTACAAAGGTGCAAGGCACTATCGGCTAACTTCATTCGATCATCTGAGGATAATGCACTGCGCACAATTTGCAGTGAATTATCCAACGGCGGCTAATCTTACCCTCAATTTTAGTGATTGAGATTCCTCCCGTCTTCAACATCATCCTAGGTAATCAGATAGTACTCACAGGCACCTTGAAGTATCTTCCTTACTTAATATCTTAACATGGTTAGCACTGTAATGTTGGAATGAATCGGAAAGGAGAAAAGGTTTCGCTTTCAACATTTCCTTGATATCCATTACTGGCTATGTAACGTTTCACTTATTTGTGTCTGTTAAAATTGTTATTTCAAGATATTTGAGAGATTTCATCAGTTATTTCAGTGCTAAAGAGTGCTCCGCTACGCCAAGATAAAGATAATGGCCTGTTGATTGCTGTTACTGTTGAGAATGATTTGTTTTAGGCGAATGACCTAGAGGCTGTGTTGAGAATGGTTTGTTGTAAGTGAATGACCTAGAGGCTGGTAAAAGAGGTAATATGAAAGTCCATGTGCAAGCCGCCCAGGACAAGTATAAAAGGAGCCAAAGGTTCAGTTGAAATGAAAGAGTTTTTAGTTAAATAGAAATCAGACAAGGAGATAAAAGAGAAATGTCTGAGAGAGCTATTGATAATAGTGTAGCACTCAAGGTAGCTGATACCTTACAACAGTTACACCTTGCTGAGAAAATTCATTTGAGGCTTCTGATCTATGTTGCCGATGTTGATAGAAGGCCAAGCTAGGAATGCTACTATTGGCATCACAATCTAAGTCGCGAGAGACTGTATACCTTAAACTCTCGAGTGCAGTTAGTCAACTTTTCAACGCTCCAGTCTGCAGTCCTACCCTTTGCTCAGTTGTCTTTGTGCTTCCCAACTTGGATTGCAATATGTGTTAGGGAGTAAGCCGATATATCGATATCGAGGGACCAATAATCCAGCCGGTTACGTTAATATGGTGGTTGTGTAAATGGTTTAACCTCTTAATATCAGCAACGTAGTGCGGTGTCTGATGATGTGAAAAACCGTATTGCAAACTTTCATTGACTTTTTAGTACATGGGCTTCACCGAAACGTCTTTGGGGGTTATTTCACTATTCCATTAGCCAAAGGGTTAAAGATTGCAGCCACACAACAAAGTATACCATCAGCGTTGCAAATCGCTCCTTTGGGTCTAGATGTTAATGTGTCAGTCTCAGATACTCTAGTTAACCTCATTACCTCCAAATTGTTCTTTTGTTCCACAAATATGTAGAATGCTCTGCCTCACTCTTTGCGCAGAAGGTTAGGATTGCAGACCAACGGAATCATTCTATTCTCTGAGAAGAAACAATTGCATACTACCTGGCAAAGATCGCTGCTCTCATTATTTCCCAACTGCATTACTCATTACATTCCTTAATACGTCACTGACTCAGGTCTAAACCATGGGACTTTTAACTTGTAAAACTGTTTTGAATGCACAAACACAATTTTGAAGAGTTGCAGAAGACGGCGTTTATTACAGCTTTATACCTCATGACTTGGCACGCTCACAAATAGTCCAGTTCAATGATAGCATCCAGGACGGAAAGAATTAAAACAAATGCTCATTATATGGATCTAAATCATCTTCGAAGAAAGTGATGTTGTTATTGTCGCCCCTTTGATGATTCACGCTTGTTAAAGACCGAGATCTATTTGAATCACAGCAGGGTATTTCAGCTTCGAGTCAATATCCACTTCGATTTCATGAGATCGTGAACGTCAAACTTATAGGTGCACAAATGTATCGCTTTATAGAGGGCTCTCTTTGACTAGCTCGCTCTATTTTCAGCCTTGAAGGCGATGCTTGCAATGTCGTAGAGGAAGTAACTCGGGATAAAATGGCGCTGTGTTCGTCATTTTATATGACATAAAAAGCAGTAAATGTTTAAGTAATAGTCTAAATAGAGAACAAAAGAAACATCTGCTTCGAGAGTTGTTCCTTTGACGGTAGAGACTTTTTTGCAATAGCAGTTATCACTACTTCTATATTAAAAATCGTAAATATTATTGATTCAATTATACTAGTGGTGATAATACGTATACTGAATAATACATCCCCTGTTGAGAATGGTTTGTTTTATAGGAGTCACAGAATAAATGACCGAGAGGCTGGTAAAAGAGGTAATATGAAAGTCCATGTGCAAGCCACCCAGGACAAGTATAAAGGGAGCCAAAGGTTCAGTCGAAATGACAGTGTTTTTTAGTTAAATAGAAAGTAGACAAGGAGATAAAAGAGAAATGTCTGAGAGAGCTATTGATAATAGTGTATCACTCAAGGTAACTGATACCTTACAACATCACCAACTTTAAGACAGCGATGTCAGAGCGAATAGAATGGCGACAGTTTTCTTTTTTGAGAGTTTCAGCTCTAAAAGGTTAGGTACGGAACACGATCACTGTAGATCTTCCTTGCATTGTACCACTAGCGATTATGCTACCGGGGTACTCCACGTCACCTCCATACACTCCTTGTTACGTATTACAGCTAGATAGTGCTGGCGGTCCGCTTCAATTGTGCGATATCAATCATTTCCATTATCGTTAGAGCTAATCCGCGGGGACGTATCTTGGACATCATACTATGCATTACGTCTAACCTAGTTCTTTATTTGTCATTACAGCCTTTGTTGATGTATTGAGAGCTGAAGGTAAAGCTGAGGATTCTTTACTTTTCCTGTCACTCAGGAAGACGCCTCTTCCCTCTTCTTGGTCGCTAAGTGCTCTACTACTAGAGTGCTGGGACTGACAGAACTGATAATGTTGTAGGGTATCAGCTACCCTGAGTGCTACACTATTATCAATAGCTCTCTCAGACATTTCTCCTTGTCTCTTTTCCTTGTCTTATATAACTAAAAAACACTTTCATTTCAACTGAACCTTTGGCTCCTTTTATACTTGTCCTGGGTTGCTGGCACATGAGCTTTAATATTACCTCATTCGTCATTCTCAACACAACCATTCTCAACACTCTCAACAAAACAAACCACTCTCGACAATTACCTCATTCGCCAGCCTCTCGGTCAATCACTTAAAACAAACCATTCTCAACAAAACCATGCAGAGTTCTTGCCTTTTCACTTAGCAGCTCTAGCTACTTCAATTCTCTTCTTGGTAGCAGCTGTCAATGGTTTTGAACAGCGGTAGTAAAAATGACCGCTCTCACCACAGTTGAAACACTTCCTAGAGAAACCGTTACCATTGCCATTACCAGATTTACCATAAGCAACAAGAGCAGAGGAGGAACCACCACTTGGAAAGACCTCAGAAGCAATATCAGCCACTGTATCACTCGTGAATTCATCCATCCCGGTACCATAGCGTTGGTGGTATAGACTAATAATCTTTTGTACGGCATCTGAACCCCAATCAGACTTTAACGCCAAACCAGCTAAGAAGGAACACGCTTCAAATTGAGCAGCAGTAATGTTCAAAGCTTTAACACGGTCAAAGTTAGCAGTATATTCCTCAATAGGCTCATCACGCCCAGAATAGACCGTCTTTATAATCTCAGTGGCTTGTAGCATTGACATAGCGCCAAATGTTTCTTTCAAGTATAGGATAGAGGCGTAGCCTCGAATGTCCCGGTTATTTAACCGTGCTATGATAGCATCTGAAACACTTGCCATCAAAAGTAAATCCAAAGCACTATCATAGGCGTTCTTTACAACAGATAAAGCAGCAGGATCTGTGATTTCATCATAATCAGTGGTCCCGTTCTCATAGTAGGTGGGCAAACCATTTGATATCAACCTAACCTTAGTCTTCATCTGACTAGACCATTGAAAGTAATCAGCACGTGAGGAAAGCTTCATCCCAGACCACGAGAAGAACTGAGTCTTACTCATAACCTGTTGTAAAGTATCAGCTACCTTGAGTGCTACACTATCGTTTCCACCTTACTATTATGACTGAAGCTTCTACCATGCATATGAGTGACATCTTACAGGTTGATGTGTGCTCGCGCGTTGTTATTCATGCAATAGAAGCCACCACGAGAATTCCTTCCAAGACTCCACTTGAGATAATGGACGTATTTTTGACGCCGGTTATTTAAAGCTACAAGCATACCGTTACGAGGGCTGCACCAGGATCCCCAGTGGACTATGTGGTGATACTCTTTCAGTAACATCCAAATGCTTTTATGCTGGCTCTGATATGAATCGCCGACCGTATTACATTATTGCATTGAAAAATAGAGATATCATTCTCTTTAATCAACAGACTATAAGCTAAACAGTGAATAAATGAGATTTTTCGGTTTATATACTTCATGCGAATACCTCATAATAGCATGATTTCAATGATCTTTGCACAAACATATATGGGAATTAGAGATTTGTTTGTTTTGGAATGTTTGTTGCTAATTACGGCGGATTTGAAAAACAACGGGACTTATACTATGGAAACAGAACGACGTTCTAGTGGTTCAACACAAATGCAGGTAGAGCAATATTCAAGGTGACAACCCCTTCAAAATATTTTATGTCGTCACGCCCTCAATTGTAAAAAAGTGTAAAATATGGTATCCCGGGCAACACTGGTTTTCCCCGTTTTTTGGGAAATGGGGTTTTTTGGGGACTCGAAGGAATAAAAATACAAAAGGTTTGGAAAAATTCGCGGAAATCAGACTTTTAAAAATCAAAAAGAAAGGGAATCGTTAGTTGATCTCCAGGCCGCAGGATAAATCTAAGACGATTGATTGGTTGTATTGAGATCACATCCCGTTCTGTTTCAAATAGTCAAGAATGGGTACACCCACATCTTCAATAACAGTCCTTGACCAGAGCACATCCAAGTGTGAGTACTCTGGCAAGTGTATGAAACCATAAGAACTTTCATCTTCGACATTTTTCAAATGTTGAATAAGTAGGTCCCCATTGACAAGCTTATCTAGTTTGGGGATAACTAAAAACACCTTAGGACTATCCTCATTAAACCATTTAGCATCGTGTTGCAAGATACATCTCATTTTCCTAAAGCCTGTTTTCTCATTCAACCACCACTTTATTACACCCACACTGATATAAACTGGAGAGAATAGAAAATGGCGATTTCTCAATTTTGGGTCCCACAATCTATCATTCCATTCAAACAGATAATTGAACATTGTGTAGCTCAAGAACCCAAATAGTTTTGACCCTACCATCACTTCTCTCATCCCCATCATGATTGGCATGAAAGCATTTATCCCGAAAATAGCATCAAAATTTGTCATCTTGCTAATGATTTTGATAAAAACTTTTTCATCTATGAGTGATCCAGCATAAACTGCAGGAGACAGGGCCACCAGGCAATTAATTTTACGGCTGTAACCGTATCTGTCACTATCCAATGTGATAAAACCTTGCGCTGTACCTTGACTATGAGCGACCAATGTTAATTTTCTGGCATTAGAGTTTGAATTCGCCAGGACATGGTCAATCATGGCCGTCAAATCATAATGTGCCATATCAGTGATGTCCCAGTTCCAGAACTTCGGATCATTTTTTGCTAAGTGAGTGTGTCTAGGTTCAAACCCACATCTGTTGTTTCCTAACCACACATCATAGCCCTGTTTATGAAAGAAATAGGCCAAAGAATTCTTTCCACTTGAACAGAAAGATCCCGATGACTGCAGTAGGCCATGAAGTAATAGCATCGGTCTCCTCTGAGATAACTGCTGAGTGTCCTCGTATGGATCGACAATTCTTTGCACTGTGATAACATATCCATCCTTGGTCACCACGTCGTATTTGTGGAGTTCAAGCCCATAGAGTCTAAAGTAATATCCCAAATCAGCTGCCAGTCGTAGTTCCTGTTGACTATATGGGTGAGATGGCTCCTTCTTGTGAGCAGGTTGAAAGAAGTAGTGAAATGCGCAATGGAGAAGGGCAAAAATCATTAGGATGGTAAGAAAGAAAAAAGTAAATATTGCGGAGGTGATTGTATAGAAAATCTGGCATATTTTGCTGTAGTGTACGGCATTTCCCCCATCACTCTCGACAATCAAATGTGAGCTCAATCGGCTTGAAGCCGTAGACATTGTATC
>JAJMKP010000012.1:206949-323050 GCA_030569295.1 Taiozyma yuanshanica
TTTTTTTTTTTTTTTTTTTTTTTTTTTTTTTTTTTTTTTTTTTTTTTTTTTTTTTTTTTTACACGACAAAAGTGAAAATCTCGAAAATTGAATGGCACATTACCCACGTCAAGAGATATAGTTTAATTGAAATATGAACTTCATATCCAAAGAATCATCAGAAATCTTTGCAGATGATTTAATCACAGCTCAAAGTCTAAGCTTTGCTGATAAAAGGGTTCTATTCATCAAAAAGAACGGTCAAGTAGATACAACGTTTGACATTAAGGCCCCATCATCGAGAGCCTTGTTCGAATTGAAGGGTACAGATGCAATGAGTTTTATCAGCGATAAGCAGGTGCTCATAGGGAATTCTGGAAACCTAAAGATATCAGTTCTAGTAAATCATATTGCAAAACTGTTGTATACAAATGAAGAGTCAAAGAACTTGATTATTTCAACAAGCTCGAAAATATTCCTGTCAGATCCAGATGACAAAGATATGGAAAAGATGATTTTGATATTGGAGCTTGTGAAGAGTATTATCTAACTGTCATTTTCATCAATGACTGCCATATCTAATACTTCTAGTTGCCCACCTTTAACACTACCGATCACGTCAACCAATTCACGATAACTAACAGGATCAATAATGGCAGTTACTTCATAGGTTTGACCAATGTCAGTTTCTGCATCAGTCCCAATTAATGGGGTCAATTTTTCATTTAATTTTTTGTAGTCTTTTGAATCTAGTGTAATTTTAACTTTCATTTTGGCTCTGACAATTGGGATTATTTGTTTGGCGACTAATAGTCTTATAATTTCTAAAGCTTGAATTTTAGCTGTCTTAGTGGCAACAATGTTAACTTTCAATTCGTTGATGGCTTTTTGAATCAATGTTGGAGGATATCTCTTCTTGGTCTTTGGGTTGATACATTTTGTGGAGATTATTTGAAGCACTTCAGCTTGGATCTGATTACCTTTAGCTTGTCTTTCCTTCTCACTCAATTGAATTTCACCTTTCTGGAGAATTTCTAGGATGATTTTATCGGTGTCTGTCGTGCCGAATGCTTTTTGTAAATCATCGTTTGGAGCCACTTGACCTTTCGAGACATTTATGAAGACTTGTGGGATCTGCAAAACTTCATCAATATCCTTCTCACTGAAATAAGCAATTAGTATATTGTCAAAATAAGGGAACGATGCCCAAGTTTCCATTTTGATACTTACACATTTGATCTCCAATCTTGTACCTTATTCTGGTAGCAAGCGATTTCAAAGCGCTTCTTTCCCTTTTTCATGCGCACAAGTGACACATTCGTAAGCTTTATCTGGTTGGAAGGTTGGTTTATAGGCATCTCTTTCCTTCTTTTTGTGTCTATATTATAGTATTAGTACTTTGTACGTATTTTGAGATGCTTCAATATGAGACAGTTCGATAAATTTTGTGTCTCGGCCCGAATTTACAATTTTTTTTTTTTTCTTTTTCGAGGGCGGCATGAAAAGTACAAAGGAATTTTTCTCCTATTTTGTTTTTCCAATCTCTCAAACTGATCCAATTTATGCTCTAAGTGAGAAGAATACATACTATCAGATCACAGCCTGTTGCAGCGGAATGTCTGTGTTAAAACAGCGTAAACACCAGCGCTACTCCAGCGAAGACCTGCAACTTTTCCAAAAAGCACATTCTTCTTCATGTTCCATCAACAAGATTGTTGAAAATAACTCATTGCAGGAAGACTTCCTGACAACTATTGATTCCTTCATTGCCAACCTTGAGAAGAAATTAGACAATTTGGAGAACTTCTTTAATCTTTCCAACACATCGAACTCCAAATATGAAGAATCACTGGTAACAAACTTATACGACACCCTTCTCACTATTAAGAACTCCGTTTTTTCCAAGTCCATCAACCTTGAGAAGTTCAACACCATCTTGGATGAGCATTATGAAGGTTTGCTATCAACCTTGAACACTTCAGAAAACTTAAATTTTCATGAAAAGCTGCTTACTTCATTACACTTCCTGGATGCTAAAATCAATCAGTTCAATTCATTATTGGAAGGCAAGCACATTCTACCAAGTGAGTCGTCATTGCCAATACCATCAGCCATTGATTCCATCAAACTATTTGAAATCAAGTTCCATAATTACGAAAATGCGCTTCTTCATGGCTCCAGCAGACTATTACATTACTATGAGCTACCATTTCCATGGAGAGAAAACCAATTTGTCATTAATGGGTATAGATTTCACAATAATCACCTAAAGGCCTTAAAAAGTATATGCACTTGTCACAATGAGACTTCAAACATTTGGACACATCTATTTGGTGCTCTCACCATGATGTATATTTCTATCTGGCACTTTCCACACACCGAACTGTATGCTCAGAATTCATCCTGGGACAATGCGGTTCTTTACTTGTTTTTCTTAGCCAGTATCAAGTGTTTACTTTCATCCACATTTTGGCACACATTCAACGGTACTACCAGCCTATACTTGAGAAAGAAATTCTCATGTATTGACTACACAGGAATTACAGTTCTGATTACTGCATCAATCATCACCACTGAATATGCTACTCTATACTACTATCCAATTTTGCAGACAACTATGATTTGCTTTTCTTTGTTCTGCGGGATTCTGGGGTTCTTTTTCAATTGGTCAGCATACTTTGATAGACCAGAATCTAAACCTTTTAGGGTTGGTTTCTTCGTGTCTTTATCCGCTCTCGGTGCTTCATCTTTCTTCTTTTTAGCATACGAAAAAGGGATCATTCATTCATTAAAATTCTACCTACCAATCACGAGAAGTTTAGTTTGGTATTTGATAGGCGTGATGTTTTATAGTACGTTGATCCCAGAGAAGTTCAGAACAGATATTATTGCAGATGTTGATCAACCTGAAGAACATGAACTGACTTCAGATAAGGTGGTTAAGAATTTGCATAAGTACTTCAAGGAGGATCTAAAACCAGCCTCCAGATCATTCGCTTCATTATGGTGGACCGACTACATTTTTCAGAGTCATAATATCTGGCATGTTTTTGTCCTGCTGGGTGTCCTTGGTCATTATTCAGCAATCTGTGAGATGTTCCGTAATATTCCAATGAACGAATAGTCTCAGTATTCTCATACAGACTTAAATTCTTATTAATATTAAAATTCAGAACTCAAAGCAACAGTAATAAGGATTGTTATATCATATATTGTGAAAGAAATTTGAACTATTATAATTATCATACATTAGTAAAGAGAATAGATGAAATTTAAGTGTGGATTGTAGATTCGGATTCAGCAATTATCCCAATAATGATAATGATTAGTGCTGAACCACCACAATATTTATTATCAATTCTACCTTGTTCCATATTACGGATGCCGACGGCCTGTTCCGGCTGCACTTTCTATATTAAGAAGATACGTAGTGTAATGTAACAATATCAAAATCATGGATCATAAAAAATACGCGGAGTAACGCCATGTAAAATTATTGTTGAAAAAATATATACTTGATGAGAAACTGCGATTTCAGTGTTTCTAAACAGTGGAATCTCGTCTTTTCGCCAATATTAGAGCACCGCCTTTACATTTAATTGAAAGAATCTATTTAGTCATGCATTTTATTAGTTAATTTTGAATAATCAGAATTTTACTTAATGTCTGGAACTGACATTGATTGGATCAACATTTGAATTAGCTGAATAGCCACTTTCAAAAGTTCTATTATTACCCGAGTTGGATTGTTGATCCTCGTTCAATAGTACGGTATCTTCATCTATGACTTCTGTCACATCTAGTGTTCCTTCTTTCCTCTTCTTTAGAATGATCAGCATCAAACAAATCAAGATTAGAGCCATCAATAAAGAACCTAATAAGATACCGACACCTAGAGCAAGAGCAGGAAGATGAATGTGCAGATTTGTACTGTCATTCAGCCAGCTTGGATTGAGTGGTTTATCAACCGAATAAACACAAGACTTAGTAACGCTTGTAACACAACCTTTTCTCAAAACTCTTATACTGTGGTCAGCATTATTGGACAGCTGTAATGTGATGGCATCTGGATGCTGAACGATTTGACATGTCAAGTTCACTTTCGGATTCAGGGTTTGGACAGTATCTTCACAATAGTATAATTCCGACGGGATTGGAATTATATGCATCTGTAAGAATTCTTTCAGGCTCTGATTTGATGCAAATTGATCCAGCCTTGAGAATGAGGAAGATAATGGAGCCAAGACAGAATAGTTCAGGCTATTGAGATCATGTAAAATAGAATCCAACTCAGGGAAAACTTGTAAAAGCTCTAAGAACTTGTCTGAATCTGAGTTGGATACGACATCAAACAACGAAATATTAACAGATGAAGGAAGGTAGAACTTATCAACGGGATGTATGACGCCTTGGTTGAATAAAATATCGTCATTCTTTTCAATCTCTAGCATTGACTCGTTGTTGAAATTGAATGATATGATGTTGTTTTTATTTTGAAAGCCGCTGACTGTGACATTCTCATCGTTCAAATTCTTTAATGTTAAGGAACTATCTTCTTCGATATCAGTGTACACCAATCCTTCAAGGACAAAGTTCCGCATAATCTGCTCTAAGACCGACTCATCTTTTTCAAGATAGTTTAAAGTCAGCTCATAATCATCATAAGAATCAAAGCAGGGTAAGAAGATGGTATAACCTAGATTATTGTTTTTTAATTTAGTCAATCCCAAGTCATAGAAAAATCTCAACGATCTGGAACAATGAAAAACAGGGTTTACAGATGATAGCATATTCCCTGGTGTGCTGACGGGTTCGTCAGTAAGATAAATGACAGTATTTCCGACTTCAAAAGGACCAGCTTCGACCAAAATATTGTTATTAATGATATATGAGTTTTCCCCAATTGATTCAATCTTGATCTTTTGGCAATCATTAGGACCAAACTTTTTCGGTTGACAGTATCTTGTATTGTAAATGTTCTTAGCCTTTGATAAGTCCGGAATTTTCTCTTCGACGAAATGGTATAAATTTGATGATTTAGAAAGAGCAGAAACATCATCCGAATCTTTGACGTAAAAAATTGTTTGGTTGATCGAGTTGTCAGTGATGAGATCCGATAAATTTTGCGAAATTAACTCTTTAACAAAAGCTCCGGCATCTAAACCAGCTAGATACTTCAATGCATTGAATTGAATCTCTTGAATTAGTGAAGAGTCATTGAACTTGTGATAGATGGAGTTGAGAGTTAATCCATTGGTTGTTGAAGAGATTATTGTTTCATTGACAGCGAGTTGTCTACCATGTGAAGTCAAACGAGCCAAATAACCGTTGTTATCAATAACAGTCAGATTTATGTCACCACCATGAAATCCGTCAATTAAAAGCGAGTTCAATACCAGTTTCGAGTCGTTCTCACCAAATTCGGAAAATAGATATTTCAACTCATAGGGTTCAAGCTCAAAAGCATCATTAGTGGGTAATAAAACGGTTTTGTTAGTTATATGCAGACTCCCCAAGAGCTCTTTAAAGACACTGTATTCAGAATTTGCGCCTATTACGGAATTCAAAGAATCATATGAGATCAACTTATTAATCCCTTGTACATAAGCATTTTGACTATCCGCAAATAAGTCTTTTTCGACAACATCAATATAGTTGAATTGGAAGGAGTCAGGGTCAATAGTGGCTAAGATGGGGCTCTTGTTAATGTTATCACTTGTGAAGATATGAATCCCCGTCAAATTGGAGTTAACAGGTGAAGAAATGATATAGTGCGAAAGGTCATCAATAGTGAACTCAGTATAAATGTTGTAGAATGCAGAATTGACGGGGGCAATTAGTGTGAAATCTGAAAGTTGATTTAAATGCGGTATCAGTTGGTTCCTTTGTAGAAGTCTTAAAAAAGAGCTGAACTCCACATTCTGGGAGAGAAGATCAATGACTGTTGTTGTGACTTCAGCATTTGCAAGAAAAATGGCCAAAAAAAGGAACAGAAACCTCACAAAAACCATTAAACTGTTGTATTCAGGAGTCTGCGCATGACTTCTCATTTTGTACCAATTGTAAGTTCAAAATCACTAACACCGGCTCTGTAATTACCGCATAAGTGAAGATTCGCCGTCTTTTCAAATGTGCAGATTTGTTTTTCTTTGAAAAATGCCAGAAAACTCTAATTATGCAAAGGGATTCCAAACGTCGAAGAAGGCAGCTCTCAAGCTCAATTAGCTACGCAAAGGATTGACATATCGATCTGAAGGCGAAGAAGATCTAATCGAATTATACCAAATTATATCACTACTAGCTCATCAACGAATTAGTCGAATCCATCAGACGATTAACCTTATAAGACCACACATACAGAAGGACAATGAGTGAGAAAGTCCTGGAAACAGCTGATCAACTGAAAGAGTCTGCAACCCCTGCTGATACAGTAGCTGCTGTTGGATCTGTCGATGTCAACGTTGAAGAAGCTACTAGACTCCGAGAATTACACGCTGATCTGGCCAAACAAGAAGAAGAAGTTAATGAAGAGAAATCAGATGTTGATGCACGCTCGATCTATGTTGGGAATGTCGATTATGAAGCTAGTCCCGAAGAATTGCAAAAGCATTTTCAATCGGCTGGAGTGATTAACAGAGTTACGATCCTTTTGAACAAATTCACAGGTCAACCAAAAGGGTTTGCTTATATTGAATTTGCAGAACCTGCTTCAGTGACCAACTCACTAACGCTGAACGATAGTGTCTTGAGAGGTAGAAACTTGAAGGTGGTACCAAAGAGAACAAATATTCCAGGCTATAATCGTGGAAGGGGTCGTGGTCGTGGCCGTGGTATCAGAGGAGGTTTTAGGGGAAGAGCTAGGGGAAGAGGCAGATTCAACCCATATTGAACTGTATTCCCATATTCTCTTTTGCTAAGTTTAATTATTCTAATTCTACGTACGTTGGTAATATCATCGCTTTGAAAGTTGGAGGTGTTGTAGCCGTAGTACCTGATGGTAGCTTACCCCACAACTACTTTATAAACATTGAGGTTCGTTGACAAACACAAAGTGGCTTTCAAAAGCTGATAAGTCTCAAGGAGACTGCATTGAATAATTACTTCATAATTCATTCATGTTATTCGGCTTCGGTTTACCCTAAAATAGATTATTAGACCCAAAACCCTATCCCGACGGTACCGTGCGTCGATCGGTTAGGCCAGTCTTTAGATTCAGTCTCGTATCTAATATATCTTGCTCGATTCGGCCTAAGATAAGTTTGTTTATTGAGGATGATATCAAGATTAATTAGACAGCATTTGAAACATTCCTTAATTAAAATTTGCAAGTTACAATCCTTTTCCTACAACAAATAATAGACTCGGAAGGTACTCGCATATGTCCAGCCCACACACACAGACTTCATATGTGTCAATCCCAGTCGAGCGTACCAAGAACTCTGTCAGAATTAGAAGAGATTCTGTGCTGAACAACCCTATCGGTTCCTTCAGAGGTGTGAACTCGTTGGGCCGCTTTGCTTCTTCTTTCAGCAGAGCTCAGTCATTTAAGGCAATTGAAGCTTCTCCCCATGCATCAAGATCATTCTTCAAAGACGATGACGAGTTGTTTGACAGAGACACGCTGGCTCCGGCCCTAAATGGTAGCAGATTATCATCTGTCGTTCAGGGAAATGACTTTGATTTCTTAAGAAGCAAGCCTTCAAATGGGAATTTGAGTCAATATGACAATGCAATTTCTGACGATGTCAGTATGAGAAATGACATAGCCTCTGTCAGATCTTATGGCACACATCAGTTCGATACCAGCTTCCTTGACTATGACGATAACATACGGACAACTCCATTGGTTGTCAAAAAGGTTGAATCCAAAGGAAAGGTACTAACAGTTATTGCGGGTCAGTCTACTGCTCCACAAACCGTCTTCAATAGCGTCAACGTTCTTATTGGTATCGGTTTACTAGCCCTTCCATTAGGCTTAAAACATGCTGGTTGGGCTCTTGGTATCCCAATGTTGGCACTCTGCGCTCTATTGACATTCCATTCAGCAGGGATGTTATCACGGTGTATGGATACCGATCCAACTCTAATGACTTATTCGGATTTAGCTTACGTTTCATTTGGTCCTAAAGGTCGTGCTTTCATCTCATTATTATTCTCCTTAGACTTGATGGCTAGCGGTGTCTCATTAATCGTCTTATTTGCTGATTCCTTAAATACTTTATTTCCCCATGTCCCTATAAATCATCTCAAGTACCTAGCCTTCTTAGTTCTGACACCCCCATCATTCCTACCTCTGAATATTTTGAGTTTAGTCAGTTTACTAGGTATCGCTAGTACGATCAGCGTTGTTTTGATAATATTTACTTCAGGCTTCTTGAAGTCAACATCACCGGGTTCATTGATCCAAATCGCTTCTACTAATCTGTACCCCGA
This sequence comes from Taiozyma yuanshanica, assembly GCA_030569295.1. Lineage (NCBI taxonomy): Eukaryota > Fungi > Ascomycota > Saccharomycetes > Phaffomycetales > Wickerhamomycetaceae > Taiozyma > Taiozyma yuanshanica. The sequence goes on from JAJMKP010000012.1 coordinate 215,362, forward strand.
AACAATTGGTGATTCCCTGATTGCGATTGGTATTCTGATGGCTCCTTTTGGTGGCCACGCTATCTTTCCAAATTTGAAAGTTGATATGAGACATCCACATAAGTTCAATGAATCTTTAAAGGTGACCTATTCCATTACATTTGTAACAGATATGACAATGGCTGTGATTGGGTTTCTAATGTTTGGTGCTAACGTCAAAGAAGAAATCACGAGATCTGTTTTATTGACAAAAGGTTATCCAAAATGGACATATGTTGTAATTTGTTCATTAATGTCCATTGTCCCTATCTCTAAGACACCATTGAATGCCAGACCAATAATCTCAATCTTTGAAACTATTTTTGGTGTTAACAACATTAGAGAATTCAAAGGAGTTAGTTACGTGTGGAGATTGTTTATTCAAATCCTGATCAAACTAGGTGTGAATGCCTCTTTTATCGTGGTTTCAATTTTGTTCCCCGAATTCGACAAGATCATTGCTTTCATGGGGGCTGGTTTATGTTTTCTACTATGTCTAATTTTACCTTCATTATTTTACCTGAAGATCTGCTCCGAAACTATTACGAAGAGAGAGGTTATCCAGTGTTGGATTCTTATTGTTTTGAGTGCCATATTTTCAATCGTTGGTACTGCAGCTGCAATCATCTATTAAAATAAGAAAAGAAGTATTAGTGTTTAGCGAAACCACACATGCATTCCATATCATTTCAATCGTTCAATCATTTCATTATGCTAATCACTAGTCACTTAGACACAATATACAATATATTCGTTTATCAATGAGCGCACTTTCATTTCCGGATATCGCAGATCTTTACTTCATGCATTCAGATTCTGTGTCCCCATTGAAGTTGTAGGCCCAGAAGCTAAAAACACATTGACGCAAATTTGCTCGTAGCTTCTGGAAAAGATTCAACAGCAAAGCTTTTTACTAGGGCGCTGAACACTACCGTCAATTTTGGTGTCTTTTGAGAGGCACAGATTGGCTAGAAGGATAAATAAGTCAACGTAAAGTCGCCTATTTTCAACATTTTCCTCGTGTTAACACATCGTCATATTAGTATCAGAAACTCATGACCTTGATTTTTGCTTATTCCTTATACCTTACTGGACTTGAATTGGGACGGGATGAACAATCTGACTGATCAATATCTTCTGATAATTTCGATGAGCATAACGCGTAAAGTATTCTTTTTCAACTGTCAGTTCAGGTTTACTAATGCATTTAACCATGCTACTGGAAGATGTTTCATTGGAGCTTCACGAAATTAAGGACTGCTTCCTGGAATTGACAGAGTTCCTATCACAAAGGTGAGTATTAGGAATCATGCTCCGTAACTCGAAATTCTTAAATCAGATCTAGTTCACTGAATGATATGATCCGTCCATATTCTCATAAGATCTTAGTCGTGATATCTCCTTTGTTGATTGATGAGGATTATATAACGAGAGCAGAAGGGCGTGAAATTATCCAAGTGAGCGAGGCTAGAGGTTGTGGTCCTCAAGCGATTGACTCAGCAATTGATTTCGTTGAAACCTAGTAAAATAATACTCAACATAATAATGGACCACCTTCTGCTTAAGCTTTCAGTAGATATCAGTAGTTTCATTTCTAATTCAATGGCGCGGTGTCGAATATGAAAAGTGGAGTTCCTATAATTAATACGAATCTCCAGCAAGCTCCTGCTTGGGAGCCCAGTCATGTTCCTAGCTCTTCCTAAAAGGGAAGAAAGAGACCATTAAATCCTGCAGAATCCAGCTAAGAACTTGAACCACGAGGGACTCTCTTTAACGTGAATTCCAACAATTGAAAATGAGATTCCCTTCAAATTCGGTCATTTATTGAGGTTCAAATTTCACTTCTTGCTATTTACCCATAAACTGTTGACTTTGCGAACTTACTACGTTTTTGTATCCCTGTTTTGCGATGTTAAAAAAATTTTGTGCCCCTACCGAGTGTTTTTTTGCCCAAAATTTTTTTTTCTGTATCAAGCTCATCGCATGAAGTGAAGAGATAAAGGCAATATAGCCATCCCTAACGTTTCTGAGACATTATGAATGATATACTAGATACTTTAAAGAGTGACCCAACAGAACTGTTGAGTAGGGACCCAAACCAAGTTCTGCAGCTCATAAAAACTTTATTTGATCCAATAACAAAGGGTAACTCTGTCCTAGACGAACTCCATGTTGATGGGTTGAATGCTTCACAAGTCTGGCCACAAGCTAAGATAGTATTGGAAAATGTGACCGATAAATTAATTTATGAGAAGATTCCGTCTTTGAAGAGCTCTGAGTATCTGGATGAGAATTCAAGTGATAATGATATAGATAATACAGAAGGTAGCGTGAATTGGGATGGACAAGAAGAAGAAGGAGATGAAGATGATGAAGAAGAAGAAGTGCTACCTGCGTCTGAAAACCAAGACAGCGAAGAAGGGCTTAGAGACGAGAATGGAGAACTTGTTGATGACTTTGAGGACGAAGACGAAATCGAAGATGGAGTTCTAGACGAAGATGATAACGAGGCCAAAGGGGAAGGTCCAGACCAGGCAAAAAATGAGGACACTGATCAAGAAGAAAGTGAGAGCGAAGAAAAAGATGCATTTGGTTTAAACGACGGTTTTTTCTCGATCGATGAATTCAACAGACAGATCTTAGCTCAAGAGAATGAAGAGAATGAAGATGATGGCATTAACTATTTTGAAGACATTCCTGACTCAGATGATGAAGAAGTTTTATACCATAACGACTTCTTCGGTAAAAAAGCAAATAGAGGAAAGTCATCCCAGAACAGAAAGAAATCAAGCAGAAAAGTCGAGCTCAAAGGAGATGAAGAGAATGAATTAAACGAGGAATATTTCGCAAAAGGTATGGAATCAGCTATGCAGGATCTATTCGATGACTCTACTCCTACTGATCAACAGCCAACTGAGACCATGTCAAGCTATGAGAGACAGCAGCTGAAGATCCAACGGGAGATTGTACAGTTAGAGAAAGAAGCTATCGCTGAAAAAAAATGGGCTCTAAAGGGTGAATCTAAAGCCAAAGATCGCCCAGCGGAATCATTACTAGAAGAGGATTTGGAATTTGAGAGAACTGCTAAACCAGTTCCAGTTATCACTGCGGAAGTCACAGAATCATTAGAAGATTTGATCAGAAGAAGAATTAAAGAAAATAACTTTGACGACTTACCAAGACGCATTATCACTGACGTTACTAACTTTGAGTCATCACAGCCATTCGAGTTGAGTGAAACAAAGTCGTCAAAGTCATTAGCTGAAGAGTATGAAGCCGATTATCAGGGTGAGAAGGTGGAAGAATCCGAGGAGTTACTGAAGGCGCACGAGGAAATCAAATTACTGTTTCAATCGATCTCGCATAAATTAGATTCATTATCATCTGCTCACTTCATCCCCAAACCAGCTCAAAAGTCTATTGATATCAAAGTCAATGCTCCTTCAATTACGATGGAAGATTCTCAACCTTTAACTCTATCTAATTCATCTACATTAGCTCCCCAAGAGGTCTTTAGAGCTGAGAGCTCTAGAAAAGGTGACGAAATTACACTGAAATCCGGTGTGACTTTCTCCAAGGATGAATTGTCTAGAGATGAAAAACAAAGATTGAGAAGAGCCAATAAAAGAAAGAGATCTAAGGAATTCAAGGAAAGAGATGTTAAAACTGTTAAAAAATCTAAGAAACAAGATGTCATTGATACTTTGTCTAAGGCTAATAACATTACTATCATCAATGAAAAGGGTGAGAAACGCGATGTTAAAGGTGAATTAAAGAGGGATAAGACCAAGCAAGGTTCTACTACATTGAAATTATAGACTTCTCAAAAGATGTATATATGACTAAAATTACTTTCACCAGTATGTAGATTCTACTTTAATTGTTCTTTTGCATGGTTGTTTAAGGCTTTAGCACCTTTGGAAACAATGGGACTATAATGTCTCTCTAACAAGAACAATTCATAGATAGTGGCAGCTTCTGGATTTGCTTTCGTGATGTTATTGGACAATAAATCAAATTTACCATTCAGGATTCTATCATCTGTGGAGAACAAACTTGCCAGTTCCGAGTGTCTACCAAATAATTTCTCTATGAATTTCAATAATGCAATGGATGATTTTTCAGGACATTGTAATAACATGATGCTGATCTTTTTAGTGAAAGCTAATGATCTTAACTTGGAGCCACTCTTGGATTTGAAAAAAATGTTCTCAAGTGATTTTAAGAGCAATTCTATTTTAGTTGAGACATTTACTGATGGTTTCACTAGTTTGTTGTTCAATGGATCAGCGAGTCTTAAAGTCTTGTGTGAGAATTCAATATCTGCATCTAGGGATAAGTTGAAGAGGATACCATATAATGAATCAATGAAACTTGATAGATCAACTTGAACTTTATATTGTGTATGATTTGAAACAAGGGCAAAGGCAGTAGCAATACTCAATAGGATCTGTCGTGATAAAGATGAGCTCTCATCTAGTTCACTCAAATCGACATTACTTATGATTTCCTTAAACACGGTCAGGAAATCTCCTAGTAATTCGTAATTGACCAGATGACCTATTTTTGCCAGACCTTCCAGTACAGCTGCCAACAGCGACGAATTTTGCTCTCTCAGTATTTCCAAGTATAGCTTCAATAACATCTTTAGAATTTCTGATTGGAACTTCTCACGCTCTTCTTCGGAAACTTTCTGTTCAGCTTTTCTCATCTCTTCTTCAATCTCCCTACGCTCTTTTCTCTGCTTTCTTTCCTTCTTGGATAAATGCACTCTGTCCTTCTTCTTCACTTTGACTTTCTCAGTTCGATCATCATCTGAATTTGGGTCATAATCGTTTAGAATATTTAGCGATAAGAAAATATTCAGCACACTTTCATCAACTTTGAACTTTCTTGATTTAAGGGTTTTACTCAACAATCTGACAATATCATAAGACACTTCACCGGTATCGTCTTCATTTAGTAACGTCTCTAGAGTTTTAACCGCAGTACTGAAGAATGGATCATTCTTTATAGAGGGTTTGCAAATTCTTCTGATAACTAAAATCAAAACGTCTGGTCTGTAATTAAAGTGATAGAACGATGAAGCTAACTCACACGCAGCTTTGATGGATAACTGACCCATTACTGGATTTTTTAATGAGTTTTTCAAATATCCTGATAATAGATCAATATAGGCTCTGTAATTAAGAACTAATGTCTGTTCAAAACTTCTTAATTTTTGGACATCTCTAGTAACTTTCTCTTTCTTTTCTAAATCTGTTAAAGGTCTAATGCTGTAGCCTGGGATAATAATCTTCAAAGCAGGAATGATTGCCAGCAAAGAAAATCTTGCAGTGTTCGGATTTTTAGATTGTGCCATCTTGATCAATCTCGTTAGGCAATTAATGTTTTCTTCTGGCTCTTCAGTCAACTTTTCAACCATATCAGCAATTTCTTCCTTCAATGCAATAATACTTTCTTCTGTATCAGCTTCTTCTTCTTCCTGGCCCTCGTCTGCTTGTTCTTGTGTATCAATTCCTGTTTCCTGATCAGGTTCCTCATCTTCAGTTTCATCCTCAGCTTCTTGCTTTCTCTCCACTTTCTTCACAACTCTTTCAATAACACCACCTCTCTTGATAGGTAGACTTTCAAATTCTGAACCATCTTGCTTTAGGGATCTTGGATTCAATTCATATTCCTGTTCTTTGTTATCCCAATCTTGAGCTTCTTCTTGTTCTTCTTCAAAATCTTCATTGACAGCATTAGCAAGGTTTGCAAGACCGATGGAAAGTTGAGCGTCCTGTTCATTTCTCTTTTTACGTCTCTGTTCGTCTTGAAACTTGCTTGTTCGTTTTCTCCCCATTTTCAAATAGAAAGTCTTACTGCTTCAGACGCTCATGGCCTGCACCTGGAACGTTTGATAGAATTTGATGAGTTTTAAATTTTTCAGGTCATCGGTCCGAGCAGCAGTTTTTATCAAAAATCAAGAGACCATTTGTTTTTACTCCTCGCAATTAAATTTTGATATTCAATAAATCAAAAAGAAGATAGTCCTTTAGAGGATTGAAATTACTAAACAAAGAGAGAGCGGATTGATGATCTTTCAAACGCACTAAAAGACTAATACATCCTTGATCCATCACTTTTCTTTCTTTCATTCTCAGACTCACAGATTATAGCTCAAAATACCAAATTGCGATGTCTGAATCACAGAACACTGTTCCATCAAAGGAAACGGTGCAGGGAAGCACAATCTCAAACAACATAGGAAATACACAATCAAAGAACTTTCGATTTGTCAATAATTCTCCGAACTCCATGGTGAAACCAAAGATAAGAATGAAGCCGGCTTTCAAAGTACAACAAACGAAACAAAGCCTAGGGATGAATGTTACACAGTCGTTAATGATCGAACAAACGTTTCACAAGGAAAAGAACGACGATAGGCAATATATTTTTCAACTGGGTGTAAAAAGGCCACCAGGAAGACCTAGAAAGTATCCATTAGTTAATAAAGTCAAGAGACCACAAGGAAGACCACGGAAATACCAACTAGACACAGCTAAAGTGAGACAAGAAGATGTGATTGAAGACATTCCAGTAGATACGGCTCTCCAAGAGAAGGTTAACAAGGAGGAAGCAGTAGAAGCTGTTGCAGCAGCTGCAGTTGCCTCTCTACCCAAGTGAATAAGTATCTGGCCGTTTTACTCTTTTGCTTTATGCGCTGTTCTTTTGTTTAGGCTAAATGAAAATACTCATACGTTGTGTGACTTTCCTTATTAGGCAACATACCATTTCTGGACATCCCACATTTTTGTCTCATTGCTTTTCCCTATTTTGTATTGACCCGTGAAGTTTTAGCAGTGGGGGTTCCCCCATCTGCTGATGAAAAATAAGCCAAAAAATCAAGAGGAAATTCTGGAGTTGTCTTAAGTTATTCCTCGAGTATTATCTAGAAATCTCAATTCCCCTCATGTTGCGTGGTAGTAGAGTATTTTTTGGTTTAACAGCAAGAGGTGAGTCAATTATGCAACGGAAATCGTACAGGTTCTAGTACTAATCTTGGTTTCTCAGGTCTACACACCTCCAGATGTCTAAATAAGGCTGAATTCTTTAGAATGCCTGCTATGTCTCCAACCATGGACAAAGGTGGTGTTGCTGATTGGAAGTTCAAAGAGGGTCAAGCATTCAACGCAGGAGATGTCTTGCTAGAAGTTGAAACTGATAAGTCTCAAATCGATGTTGAAGCTCAAGATGACGGTGTCTTAGCTAAAATTCTAGTCCAAAATGGCGCCAGTGATATCGCTGTTGGAACTCCGATTGCGGTCATTGCAGATCCTTCTGATGATTTGGCTACCTTGGAATTTCCAAAAGACGAATCAGCTGTCAATGAAGTCAAACCAACACCAGCTTCTTCTTCAACTCCAGCACCAGCACCAGCGCCAGAAAAAACCAGCAAACAAACTCAGTCCAGTTCAACCCCAAGTGCCTCAGATAAAAGTGTCTCTCACGATGCCAATCCAAACCAAGTGTTTTTCCCATCTGTTGCCGGATTATTAAATGAGAATAACATTTCCAGAGAAGAAGCCATCAAAAATATTAGGGCCACAGGTAACCAGGGTCGTTTATTGAAAGGTGACGTCTTAGCCTACCTCGGAAAGATTTCTAAAGAATCAGTGATCAACATAGCTTCATTTGTGAACAAACATAGCCATCTAGATCTATCCAGTATCGAAAGATTGAAGATAACTCCAAAGGAGACAAAAGAATCAAAAGGAACCAAAGTTGAGGCCACAAAGCCTAAACCTGCCAAACCAGAAGTTAAGAAAATCATCAGATCTTTCCACTTGGAATCGGTCTTATCTTCACAAGAAGCTAATGGTCATAAATTTACATTACAAGAATACATCGAAAGAGCATCTGGAGAAGCAGAAAGATATGCTTATCAATCACATCCAAAGCAGAGTGACTACTACGATCCTGTGTTTGAAGAAATCATTGCTCCACCAACCAACATTGAAAGATTCTCTGTTAAACTAAACATTCCTAAACCAGCCAGCAAACATTCATCAGCATTAGATGATATTTTCAATGATGTTATCGCACCAAGTACTTCTCCTGAATTGACTGTTGAAGTCACACTGAATTCAAAACTGGCTGATTCTGAAGAAAGGGCCAATTTGTACTTAGAAAAATTACAAAAATATTTATAAACTCAACTGGAAAACTGTCTTTATAATGATTTAAAGTCACATTAGATGTATATTACTAAATGAGATCTTGAAACGTTGTAGACTAAAATACATCACTATTAGTAATATCAAAGTTAGCTAAAAGCGGAAGAAACCTTGGTCTTCCAGATATAGAACAACTCTCTGGACAGCAGTTAGTGGGGTTTTATTCAAATTAACAGTGACCTGAGCATTTGGTAATTGATTTGCATCAGCTTCGTCATTAATAATAATGAAGGATCCTGCTTTAGAAACTTCGTTTTTCAATTTATCCAGGTCATTGTTATCATTGACAATTATAACACCAGCGCCAGATCTTGTTAATTCATGGGCGATAAAACCTGAAATGTAGTTTTTGGTCAAGACAGTAAAGTGTCTACCACCAAATTGGTTGAAAGTGGCCAATAAAGCATGAGCTAAAGTGGAGGAGTTCAAGAATAGAGTGAACCCTTGGTTTGGCCTTGGTGGATGCGATTCTCTTAAGATCTTAACAACTTCTGGGTACGAAAACCAACCTGGAATTTCAGTACCATCCCTTAATCTCTTTCTCAATTCAGTGCCTGAGATATTCAAGGTTTTAGTATCTTTAGAGATGGTATCAATAGGGGCATAACGATCTTCATCTGGTAGATAGGTAACCATTCTGAATGGAACAACTTGAATACCTAATTCTTCTTTGTATTTTTCCACTAAATCTTGGGCATCATATGGACCATAGAACTCAACACCTTTAGAATTGGAACCAGGACCAGCATGGTCTCTACCAACGATGAAATGAGTAGCACCATAGTTTTTTCTAATGATAGCATGCCAAACAGCCTCTCTTGGACCACCCATTCTCATGGCTAATGGTAGCAGCGCTAATTGGGCTAAACCACTCGGATATTTCTTAATGATTTCCTGATAAACCCTAACTCTGGTATGGTGATCAATATCACCTGGTTTGGTTAGACCGACAACAGGGTGGATCAACACATTCGCATCCTGGTCTCTAGCAGCTCTGACGGTCAATTCTCTATGCGCTCTATGCATTGGGTTTCTAGTTTGGAAAGCAACGATTCTATCCCAGTTTCTAGTGGCAAACTCGTCTCTTAGTTGTCTTGGAGTTTTTCTCAAACCAGCGTAATCGTAGTGCAGAGGAAGAGCAATAGCCTCAAGTTCACCACCTAAGTTGATTTCACCACCTTGGCTGAATAAGTAACTTATAGCGGGATGTTCAGGATCACCACCGAAAACTTTTTCAGCTTCCAGTTTCTTATCTGGAGTATATTTATCGGCAATAGTTAAGATGGCTAACGGGTAATCATCTTCATCTCTTAGAACAATACGTTCGCCAACTTCGTACTTAGCAGCATCCTCCTTAGATAGATCCAGTACAATAGGTATTGACCATAGTAAACCATTTGATAAACGCAGATCGTTGACAACACCCAAGTAGTCCTTCTCGGTTAAGAAACCACTTAATGGGGAGAACCCACCATTCAAGATTAACTCCAGATCGCACAATTGACGTGGATTTAGGATGAGGGATTGTAATGATTTCGCTTCAGCTAATAATGTTTCTTTCTTTTCGAAGTCTCTGGCAATAAGGTCCTGTAGGACACCACCATGAGGAGAAGGCATGCTGATGATCAACTGAATATATCAAGTATGCAGCAGCAATTAACATGCAAGCTGGAAAAGTTTTTCTTTTATACGAATATCATCAAGAACTTTAATGATGTCGGTAGCAGCAGTGGTGCTCTATTTTGTATCAAACCACGTGACTTGGCGCACTCGCCACAGTCTCGAGGCGTTTCGGGAGGCTTGAAAATCGGCGAATTCCAAAGTGGACCAGTCGAGATTTGACCACCGAAGTGGCCTTGCTTGAAGTTGGTGGAATGACTATCATTAGAGAAATCAAAATGTGTTTCTAATCTCTAGGAACAGCCATTACTAGTATCTAACTTTGTCCAATTGATTGAAAAAAACCAAAAAATTGGTAATATTGAGCCACAAACCGCTGCATGTGTGGCTTGCACTTTGTGGCTGAAGCCGAGATAAATAAAATCAAATTTGATCTGTCAACTCCAAAATCTTAAATATATAGTATTTGTAGTGCACAGCCCAACAGCCAAGCTATTCGTAGTGCGGTGTATACTTGGAGGGCTGCTCCTACAAGACATTCAAAATGATGACCTTTCTCGGCCATTGGTTTAATTTTTATCGTAAACTTTTTTCTATGAGGTCAAATGAATCGATATATTTCCCTACTAAGAAAACGATAAGACGGTTGAAATTGACTTGTGATTATGTCTCGAGAAGATGAAGCCCGAGCATTTCATTATGCAGTCTATGAGCAAGTGCAAATGGTGCCTCGAGGATTTGTGACGACGTACGGACACATTGCTAGACTAGTCTTCAAACCAAACAACTCACGCCAAGTCGGGCAAGCATTGAAGTTTTTACCCAGGGACGAGCACAATAATAATGGTTATCCCTACCACTCGGGAAATGTGCCATGGTGGAGAGTCATAAATAGCGCTGGGACTATATCCCCTCGCGGGGAGGAGCAAGTAGCACTACAGGCTCAACTACTAAGGGAAGAAGGAGTTGAGGTGAGTAATACCAATAAAGTGCTACTGGAGGATTATGGTTGGTTTCCAGAAACGGAGTTTGACGACTATGATTGATGAAGGATAAATGACGAAAGGGTGGAAACACGATTTGGAGAATATCATAGAATCAACCTTTACCACAGTTCAAATGCCAAAGGCCATATGTCAATCCCAAAAGTCAAAGTCAGCTGTTGAGGCTGATAGGTTCCTATGATTAGTCAGAAGTGTACGTCCTGCTCACTGATTGACGAGGGACAGCAACAAGCGATCGGTGTTGTTGCTGAAGTACCTCATGCCAGTTATGGCGACTATTTTATTTTAAGCTAATTGCGTATGGAAGTTAGACATGCGCTTTCTTGGGCACTAAGTATCAGATGCAATTGATAGATCTAGTATTAGACAACATTCAGTCTTCTTCTCACCCATCCGATATAAACCCAAGATGTCTCTGATTCTCTGTCTCGATAACCACACTGGTCTTTCCTCAAGGTGGTGATCGGTTTCGATAGGTTCCCTCAGCGGCCAACGATCCAGCCTGGTATAAGGTATAATGGGAAAGAGACATTAAATTTAATCAGTAATTCAAATCGGCCATTGGCCCATCCAAATCAGAACTTTTAGAGAAGAAGAGAGACAATGGATTCCCACGACGTCCTGCTGGTCTGATCAACTTCGTTTCTAACCCACGACATTATTGCTTGTAGTTCCATCAGATGATTCTTGACAGGTCCAGTTGCTGAATCTGACGACCTCTTTGCAGATGTTTTACAAGCTATATAATTAATGCAGGTTCCAAAGAATGGTTTTATAAACTTTTCTCGCAAATGTGAATTCCGCTTTCATTATTTCTATAGCTATAGGTTGAATGCTGTGTTTCAATCTTTGTATCACACGATCTGACACTGACACTGGATTGACATAGAATTGGCATTTCGGAAATACTTTAAGGTATCGGCATTGGGACCCTTTCTTAAGAATATCACCGAGAATTCAGGCGGAGAAGACATAAAAGATTGCAAGTTTCTCGCACCAGCTTACATCTATGAGGACCTCTTCAGTGCTTAGTTCAGATCATTCAAAATGCCTGACAAAGTGCTAAAAGTTGGCGTGGTTGGAACCGGTATCTGGGCGTCCAAGAAGCATTTACCAGCGTATAAGTCCCTCCCGGAAAAGTTCATAATCACAGCTGCATACAATCGTTCCCCAGAAAAGTTGAATGCTTTTGCTTCTCAAGCTGGTATTGCTGAATCTGCCGCACACAATCATTTGGAAGATATCTTGGAAGATGAAAACGTTGATGTCTTGGACTTCTTGCTGCCTGTCGAATACAACCATGAACACATCAAAAAAGCAATCGAGGTTGGTAAGCCCGTGATTATTGAAAAGCCATTAGCACACAATTTGGAAGATGCTAGAAAGATTGTTGAACTAACCAGAAGAACACATATTCCAGTTGCAATTGCTGAGAATTGGGTTTATTATCGTGCTATTCATGAATTAAAGAGCAGGTTATCAGAAATTGGCCCGATTGTGTCTTTCAACTTCAGACAGGTAGGTTCATTCCCAGAAAACAATCCATATTTCGCTACTCCGTGGAGAAAGACACCAAAACATGCTGGTGGGTTTGTTTCGGACGGCGGTGTCCATCAAATAGCTCTACTGACACAGGTACTTGGCAATGTTAAATCTGTTTCTGGTCACGCTACTCAAGTTCGTGGAGAGTCCGGCGCTGAAGATACATTAACCGCATTGTTCAAACTAGAATCAGGAGTTTTTGGCACTTATTCATTCAGCCTTGGTATCGGCAAGGCTAAAAATGATCATGGTTTCACTATTTATGGTAAGAGTGGAAGTTTAGATTTAGATCTAACTGATTCGCATAGTCCAAAGATCCTGCACTTCCTAAAAGGTTCAACAAACGGTGCCGCTGAGCTAGACGAGATCATAAAGTTCAGCGAGGACCCAACAAATGGGATCGTTCCTGAAGTTGAGAACTTTTATGAAGCTGTTATTAATGGGGATAAGAGTCTTATTAAGGCCAGTCCGGAAGTGGCTTTCCACCATTTGGCTGTCATAATTGCTGCTTTAGAGTCATCCAAGAGGGATGGAGCTTTAGTCGCCGTTGAGACCGTTTGAGATGATACTAGTTATGCTTAAGAATGAGCTTATGTACGACCTATATAGTTTTGCTGTGATCACACAGTTTAGAACTTCCTACAGGCATCTTTTTTGAATGGATCACCAAGTTTTTATGGAAGAAATGTATTATTTAAGGTTATATCTTATAAAGGTACTGGCGGATTCCAGAAGGACTGTCGAAATTAGACTGTTCCAGTAATTAGCAAACCGATAACGCAAGAAACAAAAGAAGTAGTGATTTTGGGTAGAAAAACCATCTTATAACTCATAAGCTTAAGCAATGGTGCAAGTGACCCAACCACCCCAGACTAACATGTTTTCTGAGTTTTCGTTGTTTTCTTTTGGAGAAGCGGAAGAAGTGATTTGAGCTGGTTGCATTTTTGTGATAATGATTTTTGTGATGAGGAACCAAGTTGAAAAAAAGTTGGTCAGAACCAGGAATTATGAGTACTTTATATAATTATGATCTGTTTCTCCACCCCAAAAGCATTTGCGTTGTCTCTTCTCGATTGGGTTAAAATTGAATGAGTCTTTGTTTGATATCGGCCTGATGTAATTCTGTAATTTCCTAATTTGGATAGAACAATGAAAGATGAGGCATCAGCCGCCGCCCATTCAAGAAAGCCGGAATAAGATAAATTAATTGCATGATGAGATCTTGAGATCTAGTAAAAACTCTCCCTATATTCAATGCTTCTATTATTGTGAACCGAGAGGCTGCATAAAATGAAACAACATCTTCAAATGTTCGAAAAAGTAATCACAGAGACTCAGTTCTGCAGAGTACTAACTTTTCGCAAGCTCTCTGTTCAGGGTTCCTCGAATGCTAGGATAATCATTATATAAGAGGACCACTTTGGTCTGCAACATCAATATCACTGAACTCATGAAGGTCTGATCAAAATCTGTAGTCCACAGGCGAAGTGAAAGATAATATATCCCATGAAATCAACCTATTGAATGCAATATTATTTAATCTCACGACGTATGAACTAAACTTCAAAAATCTTAGCACGTCTCCCATTTCACGTGTCTATATTCTTGAGTGAGATGTAAAATTGATTAAGATACTGCATCGAGCAACCACAGTTTTTTTTCTTCCAAGAGAAATTTAGATGCCGCTTTACATTAGCTTCACTCAGATTCCATTGTCTTCGACAAAATAGGAAACTCTGATGGAATGATCGTCCTTTCGATATGCTTGACCTGAACCGAAATAGTCAATTAGGATGGGAACTTAATGTTTCAGAAATATAGCCCCAAAAGGAGAGGTGTATATAAGTAGCTGAATATCATTGGAGTATCCAAGCTCTAAGTTTTGATTCCTCATCTAACAATCATTATCACAAAAATGCAACCAGCTCAAATCACTTCTTCCGCTTCTCCAAAAGAAAACAACGAAAACTCAGAAAACATGTTAGTCTGGGGTGGTTGGGTCACTTGCACCATTGCTTAAGCCGCTGGCTGATTATTAGGTCCATCATTTTTTGATGGTTCATTCTCCGTTAAAACTGAAGACGCTTTCTTAATCTTTCAAGCCGCTCTTTTTCAATATTTCTTTACTTAATAATTCTAATAGACCGAATCCAAGTTATGAAAGCTTATTCCTGACGTAGTTATGAGATTTGGGTGTAGAACTTGTCGTTACCAGAGTTTTCGAGTTTCGAATTTTCAACCTTTAGATCCGAGCGTTGAGCCGCCCTTACAGTGCTGACCTCCATATATAATAGGTGTCAAATCTGATACATGTTGCATGGACTAGATTCTTGTTAATCAACCACCATCGAGTGCATATTTCAGTACCCAAGTAACAGTGAAGCAAAATATAAAAAAAAAGAAATGGAAACATCACTGTGCTCTTCCTTCCAATGTTCTCATTTCTCATACTGTTTACAAGCTCAGCAGTATGTTTGTTATTTGCTTTGAAAGTAACTAACTCATTCATAATTGAGCCCTTTCCTCGAAGGATTCCAGAGGTAATAACCATATTACTCATTTATCTTTCCCTTACCGCCGGTGAAAGCTCTCTTTTTCCACTACGAAGGAGAGAAATATTGGACAATCAGATGCCCCAATTTTCTCTTTCCAATTGGTTTTTATTTCCAAAGAATTCACCAAAAAACGGTTACTTCTACCCAACAGAATGTTGTATATATGCCACAGCTCACTGGCAATGTGAATAAGTGGTCTAGTGGTCTTTCTAGTTCTCAAAAGTAGAAAGTCCGAGAGTCCTTTTGAAACCGCCGATTTCGGTCTTGAGCTGAATAAAAGAAGAGAGATTTCGATTAAAGTTCAAAAAAAGTCTCAGAGGAGCTGCCTATAAATGTCCAGGAAACTTCCTAAATCTGATCTGAATCTTTGAATTCGATTGCTAACTCTCTTCTGTATGACAAGCTTCTCCTTGAGTGCCAAGGACTTTAACCGGATTAAGAAGGAATTAAGTAAAGTTGCGAGGAACTCATGCCTTACATTGAACTTCAAAGATGCGGCTCAATCCAACGAAACCTTCTTCTATTCAAGTGAAGAGTTTTCTGCTAGATACCATTCTCTATTCCCAAGATCTCAGTTATTCACCAAGCTGGGTATCCACTTCACGCATCGTAAAACTTACGATCGTGAGAACCCATACGAGTCATCAAATATCTGCTTTCACGTTTCTGAAAAGAAAAGAAACTCAGTTGAAGACAACTGCTACTCCTTATGTCCATTTTGTGATCCTTTTGGCAAGGTACTGGCCTCAGAATGTACCAAAAGCAGAGGGAAAATCATTGGTGGTATCAAATTGGAATTAGACCCCAGGGAACCTGATTTTTACGATTCATTGCACAGAGAGTATGATAAGCATTTAGCGTCGGCTCACGGTATTTATAAATCTGGGGATAACGCAAAGAGCCCTTTTGTTGGTGTGATGAAGTTTAGTTCTGACTTCAAATTGGCTTGTGTATGTCCATATGCGAATCACAACGATGGAACTCGCAGTCCTTGCTTAGCTTACTTCAAGATCAATACAAGATCACCATCTGGTAATGGTTTTCAGGCTTATTTGAAGCATGTTGATTCCTGTCACTACTCTGGAACCAGTAAATACAGCAAACAATTCTCTACTGAGGACATTTTTATGCCTCTGAATGAAGATGATTTCGAATTAACTAGCAAATTCATGAGAGAGTCTGCAAATAACTCTGCTCTGTATTTCCCAGCTGTTCATGATAACAGGATGCTGCAGATCGTTTCTTCTTTAAATGTTGATAAAATTGGTTCTCAGAGAAGACAAGCTCAAGAATCTAACTCTCCAGCTTTGAAATACTTCTCACCTGAGTCCAAATTAGTCCCTATTGATCAATCAACTGAATCAATGTTATCAATTGAGGGTAGGACTCCAGTTGAACAATCCATTGATAGTTTCTTCGAGTCAAACAACTTCAGTTTCTTAGAGCTCAGTGGTACAATTGAAGCTCAACACCCTGCAAAGAACGAAGAAAGCAGAAAAAGAGTTCTTTTTGATGAACTAAACGCCCAATTAACAGATTCAGAATCATTTAAGAGACAGAAATTAGATACTTTACTGGGTTACTCAGTTGGGGACGACGCTGATATATTTGAATTTGATGCCTCCAGCAAAACAGCTTATGTACCTGCTCCAGAAGCGATATCCTGCAATGCATATGGGAAGGTCTCAAATGCCACCACTGAACAGGTTGCAAAAGAAGGAACTGAAGATGTGATTTCTGATGAAATATTTGATAAGCTTGCTACTTTAGAGCTGCCTTCAATCGTATTCACTGAAAATCCAATTAGCTGTGACCTGGGCGAAGACATGAAATGGCTCTTGAAGAGTGGTATTAGAAGTGACGATTTCCTTCTTCAGTCGTGGCTGAGTTAGGTAGGCGATGACTAATGGACTCAGCGTTGCGTGCTGCAGTTAGTACTTCGATCATATATAAGTATTCCATGTTATAAAGTTCTATAATTTAGTTATTTGTAAGTTGCTCCTTATTGTAAAGGTTATGGGTTATAACATGCAAATTCTAATATGGGTTGTATCTGTGCTCTTTGTTGGATCTGTTTTGTTTCTTTTCTTTCTTTTCCTTTTTATCCTTCTTCTGTTTCTTTTCCTTCTTGTGTTTCTTTTCCTTCTTATCTTTTTTAGCTTTGTTATCATCTTCGTCTTTCTTATCTTTAGACTTTTTCTTGTGTTTTTTATCCTCCCTTTCTTTCGTTTCATCTTCCTCTTTGTCTATACTATTTTCGACATCATCGATTTCCATAGAGACATCATCTTTAATCTCTGGGACTGAGTCGGCATTGCGGGCATCAAAGAAAGTTCTCGGAGCGTTCAAGTCAAATTCACTCTTCCAGACTTTTAATGTACCATCTTCACCACCGGTGTAAATTAAATTTGAGTTAGACGGTACATAGACAGCTCTGATCACCTCTTCACCATGTGCACCGTTCAAATTGACACTTCTATTTAAATTAACCTCCTCGTTAGCAAATGGGTATAGGCTTGCAAAAGATATTGAATTGGAACCAGTGGCAACGAATCCCGGATAGATATCAATAACATACTCACAGTTCCATCTTTCTCTAACATCACCGAAGTCGTTTGGTTTTGGCTCGGATAACAATTCTGTTTTGTCATTTAGTTCGTGAATAGCGAAGGTTTCCATGTGTGACAGAGTATATATTCTTTTTGGTGTCAACCAGCCAGCGGAGTGGACAGAAGCAAAGTTTATAACTTGATGCAAAGCATCTTCTTCTTCTAGCATACTCAGATCATAAATGTTGACGTATCCATCGGTGGACCCACTTAACAGATAGTTCTCTTCAGTTGGATGAAATTTGATCTCTGTGATATCATCATGATGTGAATCGACAAAAGACCTCACTAACTGCTTGGTGTTTAAATCCCAGATATGCAACTCAGCATCAGCAGATTTTAACTCAGTTCCACCTGCGATCAGGGTCCCTCTAACGTCCAATGACAAGAATGGGATGTTACGTTCATTAGTGAAGTGTGCAATTGGTTGATCCGATAGATTTCTAAGGTCGAAAACTTTAATACCATCATCAGCAGCAGTAGCAAAGATATCAGTGCCATCAACCGCTCTCAAGGAATTGATTGACAAGTTATTGTGGGCCATTATGGTTCTGATTGGGGCGAAATCACGTCCAGGATTCTCCGTGAATGGGTAAACATTAACAGTACCATTACTCAAAGAAGCAACCAAACCATGGTTTGAAAGTGGAACTAAATGTAGAATCCAGTTATCACCATTGCTGTGACTAGCCTTCAAGACGGGAACTGACATATCTCTTCTTATTATTGGGAGTTTCAACCTTGATTTATCTTGCAACCTCGAAAGCATATTTTAAAAATTTATGAGATGAGGTTGGTGTTCGGGTGTAATCTCATCTCTTGTCTCGTAATCTTACATTGTTTCCATAGCAACTACTATGCATGATGGACATGTTTCATGCTTCAGATGTTTGAGTAGTTTCCGTCTTAGTTTCTTATCTAGGACAGGAATCCAGTGAAGCCCTCCTCATTTGCTAGAAAAAGCTGGGCTTGCATCTTACTTAAAATCATTTTCATGGAGAGGAAATTCACACAACTGGGATAGGTTTAAAGTCGCTTAAGAAGGAGACATGTTCACCCTACAATGGCATTAGGTTTGGAAGTGAAACTCAACTCATGTTCAACCCTTCCTCGTCATTCAATACCAATTCAAAACCTGTAATGTGATCTCTTCTTAATATGGGAAAAGAACGGATTAAGGTGATAAGATGCTGCTTCAACAGACTGTTTGCTTCAGTCTCTGGGTATAACTTAATCGTTTTTTAAGTGATATCAGTGGGTCTCTTGATGAGCATTATATATTTAGTTTCTTTACCGCTAGTGCTTTCATCTAATATATATATTGACTCTAAAACTGGGAAAGACAGATCTCTGTATGCTGGCTAGCAATTTTAAGTTTTTTCGGTCTGGAATTGTTAGTTCTCTTGAGGTTAGTGTAACGTCTTTGAAGGAGTTCAAGAGTTGAGTGTGATTGTCAGTCAGAGGCAGTTCCTCCTCTAAGTTTAGCACTCCGATACGTTGTTTGTTGTAATATGTTTCTGTCGAATGATCACCGTCAATATAAAGTCACAGTGTTTAAATTTGCGACGTTGGCTAAGATGATGGAGCTCATACGTTTACGAAGCGCAAATTTCTGCAACCTTGAAACCTCTGAAACTTGTTCAGCGTTCGTTCCAAGATTTTCAACTTTGGAGAAATAATATCTTGGGATATCATACGAGTGATGAAGTCAATGATTGGCGTTCTTAATTGTGGGAAAGGAAGATTCTTTAGGGTCAGGCACTCCACAATTTGTAAGAAGTTCAAATCCTGTGAGAAATTGGTACTTGAGTGCAGATGAAACTGGTGGTTTCAATGTTAGACTTTTCAGTTCTTGACTTCTCATGTATTAGGATAAAATGCTCAGTGACATTTTTGATCACTGAGGCGATACTACCGTTCAACGTTCTCAGCCTCAAGTTCTTCAATTGCAACATATATCATAGTATAATCGTATTTCCTATGCCCAATTTAACTGAGGAACCCACGAATGAGACAGGATGTTCAAAGAGTTTCTCTCATTATTCTTCAGATAAAATGACAACTTTCGAACAAAGAAATAAAGCACTCAGTGCGTCTCTCTGATTTCTGTGTGCGAAAGCTGCCTTTAATATCCGGTGCTTCTACCACGTCGTTATTTGAAGTTTCAATCCTCTGTGTAGTACGGACCATTAATATAACAATCAACTTAGTCTTCCTATATATCCAAACGAACCTTTTGATGTAGCTTCAAGCAAGGAGCTTCTCAATGTCGGTGATCTCAAAGCAATAAAAGATCCATGTTTCTGGTTCTTCATTTTGGTCTAGGTTCTTAGGTAACTTGAAGGTTTTCTAACCTCTTTAAAATAGCTGGTTGGGAATTCATGATCTTTATCAACGATATTGAACAAGATACTAGAACAATGCAGCTCAAGGATTATTTTTCAAACATAGCTTTTGCAAGTTGTAAACAGTTAAGGAAAAATCAGTGAGGCTAAAGTCTCTCCATATTCCAGCATTGTTTCTGTAATTAACTCCAGTGAGTAAATCTTTCAGTTGGTAGAGAAGAAGATGGATTGAGTTGAATTATGAGATTACTACCTCCATTGTTTAAGGTCAAAGTCTCAGTTCAAAGATGTCGTTTAGTGCTCCTCTGTCACACTGTATAGTCTTATGGGGAAATCGCACAAACAAAAAACTTTGCTAGGTGCTTCTCCTGATAGCCGCAGAATGTCTAAGTGGCAGTGCCAGTCCGGAGACCATTTTCTAGACCTTTTTTAACAACTGCAACCAACTTTTGGATGTCTTCTTTGTTATTGTATAGCCCGAGAGAAACTCTTACACCGCAACGGTAATGAGACAACAGAATCTTGTTCTCTTTGAACAGTTTATCCCACGCTGGATCTTGGAGATCAAGGACATAATTGTGAGGAGATCTCAATGGTGAGTTTTCTTCACCGACAAGCTTAACCCCAACCTTAGCAAGCTCCAAGGTTAGATACGACCCAAGATCCCTTAGGTAGGTTTCGATATTTTCAATACCAATTGAAGCAAGGTAATCCAGTGAAGCATCCAGTGCAATCAATTGTATGATAGCCTTGTTATCATGTTCATATCTCAAGGCATTTGGATGCACGTCGAAGTCTCTTTTAGCAACAAGACTCGCACTCACATTGGAAACGCCAGCAGTGCTCAAGATAGGAGGCAATGGTTTAAGATCCTTGATAGCTTCCGGATCAACATATAATATACCAGTACCAGTTGGGGACCCCAACCCTTTGTAAATAGCAAATGCCATAGCAGAGACGCCTAATTCTTTTACATCAATTTTACCGAACCCAATCTCCTGTGTACCATCCACAAGAACATGGATACCTCTAGGCCGTAATGCATCAGTCAGTGATTTTATATCATTCTTGATACCAGTATGAAACATCACTGATGATAAGGCTATAAGTTTTGTATTACCATCAATGAGTGGCTCAAAATCAGCGTATCCATAACTTTTTACATCAGGCTCGTTGACTTCAACAAACCTGACCTCCACACCTTGTGATTGTTCTAATTCAAACAGACCGTAAATAGGATGGGGAAAGTCACCAGCCAACACAACAACATTATCACCTCTTTTGAAATTGATTGATTTCTGGAATAAGATGGAACCTTCAGTGGTATCACGGGTAAATGTGATGTTTTGTGAAGAAGTATTTATGAATTTGGCAAATTTAGCTCTTGCATCTTCAACTTTAGCTAGACCATGTGGTCTGAAATCAGCCACTCTGCTTGTGTATCTGACATATTCGATAATGGCGTCGCTTGCAATGTCATTAGCTGGTGCAGAAGAATAAAAATAGACTTCTTCACCCTTCAGCGAAGGAACTTTCTCTCGGAAGGCAGATATAGCATCTGACATTCTCACGAGAAAGGTATTGTGTTTCCATGGACTGAAAGAAGTGCACTTTTGTCTTTGACGGAATTTGTTGGCTTTTTATGAAGTGTGGACGTGAGTCACAAGTTAAAAGTTACGAGATACAACGCATACAGATATTAGAGTCATAATAATATCAGTGTAATCCGTTTTGTGATGCAGGAACGGATCTCTGACGTTATCAAGCAGCCGAGTTTGTCTGACATTACTTAATGTTGGGATAGCTGGAGATTCGATATCTCCCTCTCCAGAGTACAGAGGCGACCTTAATTCTTAGTTCTTAAAACCTTGCTGCAGCATTCTTCACAGCGGAAAACCAAGCTTAAATGCGGTCCTTTTAATCACTCAGTTCATTTGCTCATTTTGTGTTTGTGTTACTACATCAGAAGATACAGTGACTATGAGAATCATGTGTTCCTTACCAAAAACATTGCCTACTATGACTTCCCAGTTCAATAAAAACCAATGCGATATCTGGAAATTTATGAGTTGGTAACCCTGATTAGCATGGTTTGGAAACGTCCCTGGTCATTATTCGACTTGGAAACCCTAATTGTTTTATTTAGATGATCCAGTGCCGTCAGTTATTGTCGTTCACCTGCAGAATCTTATATATATATTCTCCACAACTTGCTCTGGCTGTCTTGACTAATCTTTAGAGAAAGTTTCCCTATTAGAATTGAATCATACTATATCATTTGATCTTTAATATTGTCCATATCATGTTGCCTACGTACTTTGATAAGATACTACGTTAAGAGAACACAATTATCTACGTATAAGACAAGAGGAATATGACAATACGTTGAGGGAATATAGACGGCGGAGGATTTCAAAAATTGGTTTCGTGGTCTAGTTGGTCATGGCATCTGCTTAACACGCAGAACGTCCCCAGTTCGATCCTGGGCGAAATCATGATATTTTTTTCCAAACCTCTCCATTATACAGGGGGGAAACAAAAAAAATTTTTCCCAAAAAAAATCGCGCAAATTTGTTACCCTGACTTAAGATCTCCTAATTAGGAAAAATTCCTTCAACTTTTGAATTTTTGCATCATCGCGAATTTTCTTCTTTTTTTGCTTTTGCTTTGAACCTTCTCCTTTAAACAACCAACTGACGAAAGAAGCCGCGAAATCAGAAGTCGCGACCTTGAACTATGTCAGTAGAGGAAAGACCAATCTGCCGTCGTTGCAAGAAGAAGAGACCATTGGATGAACCTTTGGAGACTGCTCGTTACAGAACTTGTAAACCATGCAGGGAGATCGAAAGAAAGAAGAAAAGACTTAAAAAATTGGAACAAACAGGTGGTATCGTAAGGGACGCTACGGGCCAGATCGAGGTTCTACCTAAGCCAAATAGCTATGTGGACCAGACAATCATCAACATTGCCAACCAGGTCCAGAGAGCACACCAGTTGCCACACCAGTATCAGCAGTATCAACAGTTGCCACCCGTTTTAGCCCCAATCCACCAGCAACAACAGGATGCCCAACAACAACAACAACACCAACTGTTGCAACAACAGCAACAACAGGTTCAAGCTGCTGCTGCTCAACAAGCTCAGAACGCTCATGACCAGGCCCAGCATGCTGCTGCTCAAGCCCAAGCTGCTGCTGCCGTTGCTGTCGCTCAGAAACAGGAAGGTGACATTCCAATTGATGAATTATTGTTGAAGCAAGGTACTGGTGATGACCAAGACAAGCATCATCATTCTGAGATCTCAGCTGAAGCCATTGAGGCTATTGCGCGTGGAGCCAATGTCAAAGATGATGATAAAGATACTCAAGACAATGATGATTCCAATCTGTTTGCTGCTTTGAAAAACGCTAACAAGTCTGCGGATGATGAGGAAGTTGATAATAACGCGAGGCTAGACTCACACCCACTTATTAAAGAAGACGATTCCAACATTTGCTTGTACTGTGGTGCTGTCCGTGACATCGCAGACAATGGTCGTTATCAACTGTGCGGAAACTGTGTCGAGAACCCTCTAGAAACTGATAATGTTTTCGATGATTTTAATTCATATTTGGGAAGAATAGCTTTAGGTAAAATTGCTGATATGAAGAATTTGATTTTTATTAAGAAATTTGAGGATGCTGATTTTATATCTGATTTTGAAACCGATTCTAATGGGAATAATAACTTAGATACTATTGTTGAACAGCTAAATAACCAATTTATTAATCCACTTATTGAAAATTCTGGTTTTAAATTTTCCAAATCAAGCTCAAATCTATCAGTCAAGCCGCAACCTAAATCAATAAAATTATTATTCAAATGTAAACAAGATATCAAGACAATGCAAAAGACTCAGAACCCAAGCATGAGCAGATTAAAAACTGAAGACTGTCAATCTAATGTTTATATCAGTTATGATATCTTTAGCAAAAATCTGAGCATCAAATTCAACCACAGAAATCATAAACCATTCTTAGAAAAAATTTATTCTACTAGTTTAATCGATAGAGTGCGTGAAGTGTTGAAAACCGAGTCTGATTTGAATGAAGTATACAATGTTTTGAGAGCGAATTCTTATTTGTCAACAATTGATGATGAAGGGTTGAAGAATGAAATTATTCAGTTGAAAAAAGTTAACTTTGTCAAGGATTTTAGCAATTTCTAAATGTTCTTATTTTTTTTTCTTTATTTACTTATTGTGTTCTATTTTTTTAAAAATATACTTTTATTATATGTTCTTTAATTCAGCTGTTGTAAAATTTTTACTTAGAATCCGTTTGTCTGTCTTGAGACTTCTCTCGATGTATAAATAATAATTTCATGATCTTGATAATCCGCGAAAACGGTGGAGATCCGAAACACTTTAAAATAAAAAGAAACGCAAACTAAAATTTTTCTGCATTGTTATCTTTGAGAAATAGCACTCAAGTCACGTCGAAGAAGTGAGGAATCTAAAGATATAGTAAAGGATATCACTTTAAAAATTGAGATCCCATCTATTATACATTAATTCTCACAACTTCAGCTTTCTTTCTTGACGTTTGCAAACCTGCTGTTTTGACTTCAACGAACCCTTCTCACTTTTGTGACAAACTATGGATCAGTACACAAACCGATACCACCCTGACTTCATTCCAGGTACTTCCAATATCTTCACCTCTGTAAATTTAGAAAATGGTGTCTTATACCAAAACAAGCTGAAGAAGACCGCCAAGGGTGTCATCTTGATCCCTCAACCCTCTGACAACGTGAATGATCCTCTAAATTGGCCGAAGAGTAGAAAATTATGGCATTTCTTCACCATGCTCTTCGTCACCGCTTTCACTGCTGCAACTTCTAACTGTGCAGGTAGTGCGCAAGATTCCCTGAATCAATATTATAATATTAGTTACGATGCCATGAACACTGGTGCTGGTGTTTTGTTCTTGGGTATCGGTTATGGTACTTTATTTTTGGCCCCATTCAGTTACCTATATGGAAGAAAACTACCATATTTGATCTCAATCACTTTAGGTATGATTGGCTGTATTTGGTTTGGTTTTTCTAGAAAGACAAGTGACACTATCTGGTCTCAATTGTTTGTGGGTATTAGTGAATCATGTGCTGAAGCTGCCGTTCAATTATCACTAACTGATATTTATTACCAACATCAATTGGGCTCTGTATTAACTGGCTATATATTGGCCACTTCTATTGGTACCTACTTAGCCCCATTGATTGGTAACTTTATCTCTAACAGAACTAGTTTCAGATGGGTTGGCTGGGTTGGTGCTATAATCTCAGGTGCTTTAATCATCTTTTTGGTCTTTTTCACTGAAGAAACCTCTTTCGAAAGACAGAAATATATCACCCCATTGACTTCCAAGTTATCCATTAATGGTTTTGGTAACGATGATAGTACAAATGGCGCTTCAGTTAAGCAGGATTTTGATGAAAAAGTTTTCGGTGATTCAGATCTGCAAAAAAAGCATCCTACTGATGTGTATCTTGAAAAGCCGACCGAAGAATTGATCGATGGTTCAGCAATCCCAATGAAGCCTTATCGCCAAAGAATTTCCTTAATAACGCCAGCCTCAAACTTGAAAGGTACTGGGTTCAAGCAATATTGGAAGTACATTTTGATGAACTTGAAAATGTTTTATTTCCCAGGTGTTCTATTATCAGGTTTATTTTGGGGTACCCAAAATGCCTTTTTAACTTTCTATTTAACCACTCAAGATACTTTCTTCTACGACCCCCCATACAACTACTCCAATGTTGGTGTTGCACTTATGAACGTTCCAGCTCTCGGTGGTGCTATTATTGGTTGTATCTATGCCGGTACAATTAGTGATTATATTGTCCTTTGGTTAGCCAGAAAGAACAACGGTGTTATTGAAGCCGAGTTCAGATTGTACTTTAGTTTCGTCACCGCTATTCTAGGGTCCGTGGGTCTATTAATGTTTGGTATTGGTGCTGATCGCCAATTAGCAAAACCAGTCATGTACATTGGCTTAGCTTTCATCGGTTTTGCATATGGTTCTGCGGGTGATATCGCATTGGGTTACATCATGGAAGGCTCTGAACTGATTTTAGAATCCATGGTGTGTGTTGCAGTCATTAATAATACCATCAGTTGTATCTTTACATTCGTTTGCTCTAAGTGGCTAGATGCCTCAGGTACAGAAAACACCTACATTGCCCTAGCAGTGATAAACTTCGTTGTGATGCTGTTAGCAATTCCAATGATTATTTGGGGTAAGAAAACCCGTAAGTGGACTAGAAAATGGTACTTAGAGCTCCTGGAGGTCAGAGAAGGTATATAGAAGAACATCGGCTAATGCAGACTAATGCACTCTTAAATTTTGGCACTCTCCCGTAACTGCTAAAGATTGCCTCAACTCGATTTTCCGAGCAACGCTTTGGTCTGCCAAGTGAGGCTCACAACCAGGTCTGCCACCTGTTTGCGGGCAAATAGCGGTGATATTTTTTAACAATATTACCCAAAACGGAACACAATGGGAAAGATTTCGAACAAGTGGTGGACAGAAAAACGCAGGAAAATGCAAAAAGGGCTTTTTGGATGTTTATTTGAGGCAATCTAAGTCGTCTTTTTGACATCTTCAGCCAGATCGGGAGATATTTAATGCTAATTTTGAGGCGCCGTTTCGAACATCGTTTCGAAGTTTCAAGATTTACACAGATTCTGATACGCGAGATAGATCTTTTGGAAGCGAGCTGGCTCATAGATATGTTCATTTACTTTGGATAAACTGGATAGAAGTCGATTCTTTCGTGTGCCAATGTGATCATTGCAGAGTGGAGGAATATATTGCTCATAGCTTTCTTACTCTTTTTGTAAGGGGAATGATTCATTTTAGTCAACTTTGGAAGAACTCGGCCACTTTTAGCTTGCTCTGTTTTGTTTTATTATATTATCTGCACCATTATGCCGGGAAGTTATGTGTCTCAAAGTTGCACCTCTTGTTAGTTGTTTCAAAATGAAACACAATTCTGAATCCTGCTTGGGCATATAAAGGTTTTGGCGCTCCCTCCAATCTGCTTCTCATGTTCTCTGGTATCATCAACAACTAAAAGGAACCTAAAAATGCTACCTAAAGCAATCTTTACTTCCCTCTCTGTATTGGCTCTTTCTGGTTGTATTTCTGCTGCTGAGTTTTACACCGGTTTATCCATTGCTCCCCAGACAGATAGTACTTTCCCAACTGACCCTTGGACCGCTACTGTTACCTTTGAGCTACCACAGTATCAAAATCAACCTGACCAGAATTTCCAATTATATCTCCCTGATGTCTACAGACTTAAATTTGATGGTACATCTTCTTCTGTCTTTGCTTATGTTAATGACATTGCCGTTGTCGAGTGTACTGGTTATAATGCAGGTTCCACCCATACTGTCTCCTACTTGTTATGTTCTACTCTTTCAGGTGCTTCTCAATTTGACAGTATTTCTGGTTCAATCTCCTTCACCGTTTTGTTTAACGCTGGTGGTAGAGACTTAGCTGCAGGTAATAACTTTCAAGCTGGTGAAAATACTATCACTTTTGGTGAGTTATCGGCCACTGTTGACTTCGCTTCACGCCCAGATGAAACTGGCTTATACGTATTTTCCCACACTGATGGAAGAGGTCACATCGAAAACTACTTGCTATTCCCTGCCTGTGACTCTGATCAGCAGTCTGGTTACATCACAATTGACTATGGTATCCAGGATGGTGTTGGCTCTATTAATTGTGATGATATTATCGCTGCCGCTACAAGTGAAGTGAACCCTTGGTTATTCCCCTTAAATGCTGATAGCAGCAATGTCTATGTGTCTTGTCAAGATCAGTCTGTCAATATTTATGTTGATAACATTGACGCAGGTTGGAGAGTTTATGTTTCCAGTCTGCAACAGCAAAGTGATACCTCACAAAGTGTCCTCAACACTTACAAATATGACTTGACTTGTGGTTCTCAAGAAATCACTACAGATTATGATCAAGAAATTGTCATTGTTACGAGAGAAGCCGATGCAAATGGTATCCCAATTGACTACACAACCACACCATGGACCGGTTCCTCTACTTCCACCTCTACTGATATTGGCTCTTCTGGCGGTACCATTTGGGTTCTCACGCCAACTACCGCTTCTGAATCCTCCTCTTCGTACGAAGTGAGCTCGAGCTCTTATGAAATAACTTCAAGCTCTCAAGAAAGTTCCACATTATCTGCCGAACCATCTTCATCCTCTTCTGTTCTCACATCTTCATCATTGGAATCCTCATCTGCCTCTTCAACCTCTTCAACCTCTTCAACAGTGTCGTCTTCCTCGATCGATCCTGAATCATCAATTGAACCATTGTCTTCTTCTACTGAGGCCTCATCCCCATCGTCATCGTCCTCTTCATCATTTGAATCTTTCTCATCTGCTAAATCATCATCCTTATCATCTCCAGTCGAATCATCATCTGTTGAGTCATCTTCTTCCGTGGAACTAGCATCATCAGTCGTACCATTATCTTCATCATCTTCCTCATCATCAGTTGAATCTTCCTCTTCATTGTCTTCATCATTACAACTTTCATCTGCTGGGTCATCATCATCATATGTTCAATCCTCATGGTCTTCTTCATCCTCGTCAGTTGAATTGTCATCTTCTTCAGTACCATCTTCATCTTCATCAGCTGAACCTTCGTCTCTACCTTCTACATCACCAGTTCAATCCACATCAGTTGGCTCTTCTACTTCAGCTTCATCTTCATTCCCTGGGTCATCATCTTTATCAGTTGTAACCTCATCTTCCTCATTGGAGGTTTCTTCTGTTGAAACTTCCTTCTCATTCATTTCTTCAGTCGACTCGCCTTCAGTTCAGTCATCCTCTTCAGTTCCACCTTCATCTTCATCTGTTGAGAGTTGGTCCGCTGAATCCACCTCATCTATTGGATCGTCATATTCCTCAGTCGGGTCTTCATCATCTTCTGGACCATCATCATCATCCTCAGTTGGAAAATCTTCTTCCTATTCTTCATCTGAGTTTTCAACCTCATCACAGGAAGCCAATCCAGGATCGTCCGTTGAAATTGGTTCAACAACATTGGCAGCTGCTCCAACTTCTACAACTATTTCATCCTCTTCTGCTTTAGTATCCACAACATCTTCAACTGTTTCATCAAACTCAATTGTTTCATTGAGCGCAACTTCCACTCTGAGTTTAAGTGTTTTGTCAAGCTCAAGCGTTTTGTCGCCCTCACCTGTTTTGTCAAGCACAAGCATTTCAACAAGCTCAGACAATGTGTTAAGTTCACAAATTTCATTAATATCAACTGTCTCATCAGTTTCTGCTGCTTCATCAAGCTCAAACGTCTCACCAGCAACAACAGTTGCATCAAGTTCGACTCTTTCATCAAATCCAACCGTTTCATCAAGTTCAGCCGTTTCATCCAGCTCAAGTATTTTTTCAGGTTCAACCGCTTCATCAAGCTCAAGTTTCTCACCAGAAACAACAGTTGCATCAAGTTCAGCCGTTTCATCAAGTTCAAATTCATTTATTTTATCAGGCCCAGGTATCTCATCAAGCTCACCAGCTCCTGTTTCCACACCAGTCAGCGCTTCAAGAAATGACCGTACCTCGACAGTTACTTCGACAGTTGCCTGTTCATCATGTCATGCCTCTCTTTCAACTTCTGAATCAACTTCAAGGCTGCCTCCAGCTTCGTCAGTCACTACTACTTCCGTATCCCCAAAGCCTTCAGGATTGGCCTCAGCTTCATCGTCATCGGTCAGCACATCAATTTCAACACCAATTCTTGTTGAATCTTCATTTGATCTCTCCCAGACCGTCTCTGTCGCAGCTACATCCTCTTTATCTTTTGGTTCAATTCCGGCTTCACCAGCTCCAACATCTCAGACTCAATCAGTCGTTACCGTCACAGCTGGCAGCTCATCAGGTGTTATCTCCATCACTGCAGCTTCTTCGATCTCCGCTTCGAAGCCATCTTCTCCACCTTCGACACCGGTTTCTGTGCCAGATTCAACATCAGTTGTCACTGTTACCACCGTTGACTCCTCAAGAGAGTTTGTTAGCTCGACGATTACGACCATCTCCACCACATCAGATACAACAAATCAGGCTAGAACAAACACTATTTCCACGTCAAATGGTGCGACATCATATGGCTCCACTTCAACAGTCAGCAAAAGCTTCTCTTTTTTAGGATCACCGTCCACTTTAGAAATTCTGGTCACACAACAAGAAGTGACTACAGTTACCAATGATACAGGTATTGTGGTTACAAAAACTATTCCTGTCGTTGTGACTCAAGCTCCAAGCGTCTCAGAAGCTGCGACCGTCGTAACTAATCAACCAGGACCTCTCATCGAAGCTCAATTCACCACTATTGCTCCAAAGGTTCAATCTACTCCAGCCATATCGACTCTACCACAAGTTCAGAGTTTTGACGGTTCAGCTGCTAGAAACAGGTTCTCCTTAGTTTTGACGCTACTGCTACTGCTAATCTGATACATCTGCCTAAGTTTCTAACTTAGTTGTTTCTCTTTCCAACCTTTTACAATGCTCTTTTGCGGAAACCATTTTATAATTCTGTGTGACCCATCTACTTAATATACCCCTTATTCTCTTGTGATAAGAACCAATTGTAGGTTATTCGAGAGAATTTACAATAAAGAAATTGTCTTTCTGCTTGGTTTTACGTGTTCATTATTGTGCTACACTTCAGAGATGTTTCTCGAAAATCGGAGAATTAAACCCGAAGTAAAGAGATTGAAAGAAAAACAACTGATTCAGGTAATCTTGGGTATGATCGGTTCGACCAGAACGACAGACATAAACAGAAGTAACATAGTTCAGTGCAAATGCTCCGCCAAGTAGTAAAGAGAGCGAGTAGGTTGAATATTCGGAAATTCCACTCTTCATCTCTGCTCAAAACCGAGAGACTCGAGTATCTTGCAGCTCTTGAAAATAATGACATATCTCACCTTAACGAGATCATCAAAGAGGCTAGCATATCAGACTGGGAAGAGGAGGTCCCAAACGAAATAATTGGAAAAGTCTCATCAAATGTGAAATTTGATTCGTTCTTGAAACCTCAAGAGAAAGTCCAGTTCCATAACTCAGTGCTTGAAAACTTACTTGCGAAAGATAGAACCTTGGTCTCATACCACACGAAAGAGATTTACGGCTTAAGAGGTAAATTGACTCCAGAAGCTTTAAAGGAGGTTATATCTCACAATTCAGGAAGAGTTTCATCATCCTGGGAACTATTTGAAAAGCATATAGAGGATTTGACGGTTCCTTATTCATCGGACGTGGAATCGTTCAATGTCATAGTCAAGCTGACCATAGACAAGCTTTTGAACGGCGAGATTATCGACAAAGATTCTGAGCAACCGTATCAGCCATCAAGAAATAACATTCTCAAAGCTGTATTCCTAAAAAGTCTTCTTGGAAAAGACGGCGAAGAATTTTTGAAGTCGTTACTGGATCACTCATTAAAGTTCAATGATTACAAAGCTATAGAAGCACTAGGACCTCATGATCGTTTACTAGAAGAATTGAAGGATAATGCTGATTATTTGAAGCTGGCGAGTGTTATTGGGCTCAAAAGTGTGGACAGAGCACATATTCATGAACTCGTTTTGAAGGCTACCGATTCAGATGTTAGCATCGAAGATATTGAAGAAATCAATAATGTTGGGGAAGAAACAGTCAAGATGTTTAGGGAGTTAAACTCAAAGTTCAAGACGATTCAAATTCCGGTCAACGATGAGATCGTCAAAATTGACAAGGATGCTATGTTCGAAGAGATCTTGGAGCTTTCTGAGAAGCTAATCAATGATAAGTCATCATTTGACCCAAAACTCAGAGCCTCTCTATTGAAAGTCTACGGTATCAACAAAAATGAACTCACTGAATCATTAGAATTATATGATGACTTTAGTCTGAGTGATGGGAAGAACGTTGATATCTATATGACTGCGATGGTTCAAGTTCTATCCTACCATGCTGTCCAGTCTTCCAACAAAACATTCCTATCTATCGCTGAATCGCTACTTCCTGACCCAATTCCAATTTCAGCTTTGCAATCCCTAATACTGGCAAACTCAGCATTCGACTTGAACAAGTCACTAGAACTCTACAACGATTATATCTCATCTGTATCCAAGGAGCATAAATCTAGTGTTTCTCAAGCCACAAGACTAACAGAATCATTACTAATTGCTTACTTATCTAAGCGTGATCGTGAATTTGCCAATTTAATTCATGATGGGGCTGTTACCAACGAGGTAGTTACTGGTGATGCTGCTATTGAAATATTGAAGAATTGTTTCAAGAGATACGGCGTTATAGTCGGTGAGGAAGAGGACAAGATTGAACGATTATTGAAGCAGAGTGTACTGGAGGCCATTAAGAAATTACCTGTTACTTAGAACTCGAACTTCACACTTGTCCGTTGAAAGTGTGATATATGAATGATATAAAGTCATCACGGTATTACATTGTAAATATGAATAAATATTAATGAACAAAGTATATTTGGAAGCTCAAAACTTCTAAAAATATAGAACAAGTATATTTAGGAACGTTAGAACTCCTAAGACTGTTCAGGAACATCATCATGGAAGTATTTACCTTCCAAAGTGGGTTTGATGACCCCAACTCTGATACAGAAATCGCCAAAATGTTCACCTTCCTGTCTCTCCAGAGCCCACCTCTTGAACAGTGGTTTCAAGATAGCTAAAACCTCTTCTT
This sequence comes from Taiozyma yuanshanica, assembly GCA_030569295.1. NCBI lineage: Eukaryota > Fungi > Ascomycota > Saccharomycetes > Phaffomycetales > Wickerhamomycetaceae > Taiozyma > Taiozyma yuanshanica. The sequence goes on from JAJMKP010000012.1 coordinate 248,066, forward strand.
CGTTAATGCTCTGCTTGTAAATCTTATTTAATCTTTGACCGTGGAAGCCACCACCCAACATCAAGTTGTAAGTACCATAAGCTTTACCAACCAATGCAACCTCAGCTAACCAGGGTCTGGCACAACCATTTGGACAACCGGTCATTCTCATCACGATAGCATCATGGCGTAGACCATATTCCTCCAATGATTCTTCTAACTTGGTGATTAATACTGGCAAGTAACGTTCAGATTCGGCCATGGCTAGACCACATGTTGGGAAAGCAACACAGGCAGCAGATGATAATCTCAGCCCACTGAAGTTGGTGTTATCCAACTTGTACTCTTGCATGATTTTTTTGACAGTTGGCAATTCCTCATCACTGACGGTCGAGATCAAGACGTGTTGGTTACCAGTCAAACGGAAAGTACCCTTGGAATTTGGATTGGAGCTGAAATATTCAGCAATCTTTCTTAAACCGGTCTTCTGTGGAAGCTCTGGTGTGTCTTCAACACGCCCATTCTCAATGAAACAGGTGAAGTGGTGCTGGTTTAGTTCGTCGGTAACCCAACCAAAGTGATCAACGTTATCTTTGATCTCAAAGGCTCTTTCAGGTTCAAATTTTCTACCCCACAGTTCTTCAACTTTGGCTTTGTAAACATCTGGGCCCAAGTTATCAACAGTATATTTTAATCTAGCATTTTTACGGTCTTTTCTGTTACCGTTGTCTCTTTGGACAATCATAATCTTTTCGCAGACAAGGTGAACTTGGTCATATGGAACATAACCGAAATGAGAACCTGTTCTTGGATAGGTCTTCGTGTTGTTGTGAGTGGAGCCCATACCACCACCAACTAAGACATTGAAACCAATAACTTGATTGTTTTCTAAGACAGCAATCAAACCAACATCTGATGACCAAACATCAACATCATTATAGGGTGGAACAGTAATGTTGATCTTGTACTTCCTTGGTAGATAGGTAGGACCATAGAATGGTTCATTATCAACGATGGCATTACCGGCAACTAGTGTGGAAATCTTCTTTGGACCATCTTTTCTTGAGTTGAACTTCTCTGGCCAATGTGGGTCATCATCTTCCGGATCATCCCCTTTCAACCAAATTTCATGATAAGCAGTGGTTTGAGGTAGCAAATGTTCAGAGATTCTCTTTGCAGCATTGTAAACTTCGCCATGGATCTTAGCATTACCTGGCAACGCACTAATCATAACATTTCTGTTGACATCACCACAAGCACCTAGAGTATCCATCAAGACTGAATTCATAGCTCTAATTGATGGTTTCAGGTTATGCTTGACAATACCGTGCAACTGGAAAGTGGCTCTTGTGGTCAATTTCACAGTACCGTTACCTCTTTCATCAGCCAATTTATCAAGGCACAACCATTGCTCAGGGGTAGTAATACCACCTGGCAGTCTGACTCTTGCCATGAAAATATAGAATGGTTCCATTCCAGCAGCTTTTCTAGCATCTCTTAAGTCACGATCGTCTTGCATGTAGATACCATGAAATTTTGTTAGCTGTTGATCATGCGCAGAGATGGCACCAGTGGATTCATCTTTCAAACCCTCAGCTATAGTACCTCTCAAGAAGTTTGAAGCAATCTTGATATCTTCATTGGTAATTGGAGGTGGTTCATCAGCGGTCTCAACACCGTCAACACCTAAGGCTTTCCATAGTTGAGCTTCCCAATCGCTGTAACCAGTTTGATGGCCATCAGCATCCTGATCATCACCTAATCCTAATGGAACTAATTCTTTAGCGTTCAGGAACAGTAACCTATTAAACAAATCCTTGGCTGGTTTGTTGTAGTAGTGTTTGTCTTGAGCTCTAGGCCAGTACAAGGAGTCACCTAAACCAAATACAGAGATCTTGGAAAATTCTAAATCCAAATCACCAGAGTTCTTAATTGCATCCCAGAAGGCTTTACCGTTCTGTGGGAATTCACCTTGTCCCGAGGTAGAAGTGACAAAAACAATGTTTTCTTCAGTTGGTAAGTCTTCAATGATTATATCATCCATGGATAGAACTTTTGATTTAAGACCACGTTGAGCAGCTCTCTTTCCTAATCTGTTGGCAACAGATGTAGCATTACCACCATCAGAAGCGTAATAGATTGAAATTGGAGCACCACTTAAGCCTTCTAATAGATTATTGTAAGCTTCATCGGCATGCTTTTTCTGCTTCTTAGCAATGGCAGAAGTCTGAGAGTCTGCCAATGATCTAGCAAACTGTGGATTTCTGGAAGACAAGAGTGTGAGTTTGTTTTCTTTCTCCAAAAAAGCCTTCAAATTCTCCTTAACGACAGTAGAATCCAATTTAAATCTATCAGCATCTTCTAAAGTTGGATTGAAACGATATAATGGGATGAAACCAGAGTCAATAGATTGCTTAGTTTGCTTCAAGATATTCAGGTAGGAGTCATTTTCATCTTTGATTGGTAAATAAGCCAGAACAACAGATGGCCCTTGAAATTTAGCAGCCTCGATTAAAGTAGTCAAGGCTTGAGTGTATGAAGAGTAAATAGCTATGGAACCGACGTAAGCATTACCATAGTTCATAGCGTAAAGACCAATGTCTTTCTTTCTAGGGATATTCAACCTAGTCTTAGCTTCCTTCTTGTCAAAAGTTTCATTATCAATGACCAGCAAGTTCAAATTCTCATCTGATTTCAAGACATTGTGTAGACCTGAATTACCTAAATCATAAGACCAAGCGTCCGAGGAGACTAACCAATTGTTCTTGATGTCGAAATATGGTGTCAAAGACAATAGATCATTTTCACCTTCTTTGGTGAGTATGTCAATGATCTGTGAAACTTCAGAGGAACCGACTGGGTTACCCTCACGGGCATGAATCAACCAATTTGAAAGCAATTTGTTCAAATCTTCTTTCAGGATAGCAGTGTTGGAGTTTAAGTAAGAATGTACTTTGTTGATTAATTGCTGTTGCTGTTCACGATGGTATAAGTAAGCTCCAAAACCGAATTCTGGGGTGACTTCTTCCAATTGTTTGTCTTCTGAGAATTCATTCAAGATGTTCAAGCTAGAACCAAATAGTTGGTTCAAGATCGACAGGTATTGTGACTCAAGATTTTGAACCTTAGCGATATCCTCGGTCTTGATCGATGCACGGCCCTGTTGTTCCTTACCAAAGAATAAATTTTGTAATGGGTTTTCTTGATTCAAGTTTTTTTCGACAATAGTTAACACTTGTTTGAAATCACCTGTGAAATCATTAGCAATTGAACTTGTAGTAATTTTTTCAATTGAGTTATCAACCAATAAGTTTGGAACCTGAAAGAATTCTAGTAGGAACTTGGAAAATTTGGAAACTGGCTTAGTAGCAGATTGCTCTATAATGGCTAGTTTAGTGACTTTAGATGGTAGTGAACCTAAAATAGTTGACAAGTCCAATGGCAATGATTTGATGTTCACAATTGAGTGGGAAGTTTGCAATGAGTCGAAATATGATCCTAATTGGATCAAGGCTAAATCAGATCTAGATTTCTTCAAGTCGAAAGGTTGATATCTAACTAAAGTTTGCAAATGTCTAATAGCACTTGGTAAATCGATCGTTTCTTCTGTGAAAGAAGCCAATAGTTTCTCCAATTTAGCATCATCAATGATGACATTAATGCTTAAATCTGGCTTGTAGAAATGGAGCACAGGTGAGGCTTGGAACTTGTTCAATAAATAAGAGAGATATAAGTGAGCCGATAAATCATTCTGTGTGTTTGAGATTAAGATTGGGAAGTTCAAGTCCTTCAACTTCAAGATAGATTGATAGTCTGAGATCTTGATGTTAATGATAGCATTTGAAAGCCCATAAAGGTGTGGAAGACCAGCAATCACAGCTTGATCATTGGCATAGACAATTTTTATGTCCTCGATATCTTTGATCTGGTTGAAGGCGTCCGTGCTTTGTAGGAGCTCCAAATCGGCAGCAGGTACGGGGGAAGCACCACCCCTAGATTCCTTCACAACGATAGAAACCATTTGACCTATTAACACTGGAACATGAAGCATCAACAGCGTTCTTCAACTTTTTTATTGAAAAATGTCATCGGCCTCATCGCTGCAGAGATGTTACTCTTCTTATCATTTCACGTGACCCTTTGAAAATTCAAACTCCAGATCCGCGAATTTATCCATGAAAATGACAAACAGGAGCTTGTGATTGGCCGAAATAATTCGCGAACCAAAAGCCGGCCAAAGTGTCCAGAAAATTGCGGGGTTTGAAGTTCATTTTGGAGGAGCTGCTGTGCCACCGTGGCTGATTTGTGGCCGAGCACGCAATTTCGCGACGGAGTAAAAAATGTAAAACTAGTTCGCGGGTACATAAACCTACACATATCGGACTTATTTGTGCTCGAAGAATAAACGAGTGACAAAGCTAAATCAGAAAGAGGCAGCTGTGTTGTTTAGACGTGTGATGAGTTATATGATACGAGTATCTGTGTTAGCAACTTTCTTCTTTTTAAAGGCTCAAAGACTATCACAACAGCTCTACGTCAGTTGCTCTCATTTGCTCGATTAGTATATGAAAAATTGACCACTTTTGACCCGAGAAATTAAAACGTTATATCAAACTCATAATAATCTCTACTGTGTTTAAAGATGTCAAAGAAGGTTAAGTTGGATTTTACAAAATACTTCAAGAATTCGTATTACCCAACTGAGTCCACATCCTTCAAGCAAGCGAGACGATTCAAGGCAGGTGAAAGAGAACTTCCGCTAGAGCTCCTGGAGAAGAAATTCAATAACAGTTATGATGGCGTAAAGGGTGAATACATTGTCCACTGGTTCAGAAATGATTTGAGGATCAAAGACAATACAGGGCTCTATCACACTGTTAAGCGGGCTAAGGAGTTGGAAAAAAAAGTTGCTGGTTTGTATGTCATCTCTACAAAGTTCTGGATTGCCCATCTCGAATCCCCATGGAAAATCTATTTGATTTTGGAGACTTTGAAGTCATTGAGGAAATCACTGAATGAGTATAACATCCCTCTCAGAGTTGTATATTTGGAGGATCATGAAAAGAAAGTTAACTTTCCTGAATGGTTCCAAAACCTTATCAAAGTTACCTATAACTCCAACACAGTGAGTGTTAATCTGCTTTATGAATATGATGAGCTTAAAAGGGATTTATCACTGGATTTAAATCTACAAGTTCATCATGATCTATGTGTGGTGAAACCACTGAGCTTCCAAAATGGATCTGGTGGTCAATATTCAAAGTTTTCCCCTTGGTTTAAGAAATGGGAAGCACATGTCAAACAGAACAAACATGGATTACTTGAAATTGAGAAGTTGCCATCAACGTTCACTGATGATCTGAACAAAACTGATGATTATAGCCTATTGCATGAGCTTCAGCTGTCGCAATTATTGTCATTGGGTGTCACCGATAAAGACATTACCAAGTTTAAAGAGACGTGGTGTACTTCCGAATCCGAAGTTCAGGAACTTGTTCATCAATGGTTCCATGAAGATGTCAAGAGGTACGAGAACCATGACCTCCCTTCAAAACAGAACTCGTCACGATTATCACCATATCTTGCTATTGGGTCATTATCACCACGTTATGTTATCAGAGCTTCCCAATCTTCTCCAATAGGATTGAAGCCACAAGTGGATGCCTTCATCAGAGAAGTTGCCTTCCGTGATTTCTACAAGAATGTCATTGTGGCATATCCCTATATCGTCTTTGATATCCCATTCCAATTGAAGTCAATAGATATTCCATGGGAAAATGACCAGTCTCACTTTGAAAAATGGGCTCTTGGGAAGACGGGATTTCCTATAGTAGATGCCTCAATGAGACAGCTCTTGCACACTGGATACTTGAACAACCGTTGCCGTATGATTGTCTCATCGTTTTTAGCGAAGGACCTCAGTATCGATTGGAGGTGGGGAGAGGCCTGGTTTCATCATCATTTGGTAGATGCCGATTTTGCTTCAAATAACGCAGGCTGGGAATGGACAGCAAGTGTTGGTGTTGATGCACAGCCTTGGTTCAGAATATTTAATGTCTATTTACAAAGTGAAAGATTTGACCCAAAGGGTGACTTTATTAGAACTTGGGTTCCAGAGCTGAAAGATGTGAAGGGGAAGAACATACACAAAGGTGTTGGGGGAAAAGATTACCCACCGCCTATTGTAGATAGAGAAGAAGCTAAAGATGCAACATTGGAAAAGTATAGCCAGTGCATGAAGTCAAATTACTACTGATTAAGCCACTGCTCATATATTCATTAGAAATTGCTTAGTGTCTATTCATGATTTTATAGATCATTGATTTGTATTCTTTTTTGTCTTCATCAGTTTGTAGGTATGATAATAGTGGATTGTTGTCTAGGTTGAAGTAGTTTAGCTTTTTGTATTTGTTTAAGAAGTCACATAGTTCAGTGAAAGTTCCTTTGATCAAGTTATTTTGTAAGTTGATCTTATGTAGATTAGGGAATTTTTCTATGATTTTTTCGTAATGTGCTTCCGTAAGCTGACAAGCTGATATATCAAGTGACTGTAAGTCTCTGTTGATCTTATAATGGAAAAACTTTAAGCCATTATCGTGTCGGATAGATAATTCTTGCAACTTCTCACAGGCTCCCTCTAATTTCACCGAGCCATCGATCTTTAGAATTTTCAATTCGTTTAGAGAAGATACAGTCACTTCTTCTGGGTTACCCACGACCTCCAAATGCCTTAATCTTGGATTATTAGAATCAATAAAGTTTAGTGTATTGTGGTTCACTTCTAGTCGAAGCAAATCCTTTAGATGAGAAACGTTCTTGATAGATGTGATCTTATTATGTGAAACATTCAAGTTCCATAGCCAGGGGAAATGATAGTCTTGAAAGTCTACCTCACCACGAATCTTGTTATTTGATACATTTAACTTCATGATATTTGGTAAGTCAATCAATGTATCAATTTTGTTGTGCGATAAATTCAACTCTCTAAGGTTTCTTAGGTTCTTAAAGACATCCATTGTTTCAATGTTGTTGAAGCTGGCATCTAATGTCAAGAGATCTTGAAAGGCAGATAAGTTGGTTAGATGTCCACAGATTTTATTATTCCGAACTGTTAATTTGGACAACTTGGTTGGAAGACCCTCAAAACTAGTCAAGCTATTGTTGTCTAATATTATTTCTGTTAAATTTGGCAATAGATCATTTATACCAACCATCGAGCCTAACCCTTTATTTGATAAGTCAATACTTGTAACCTCATCCCAGTCTGTGAATGGTTTCAAAATAGCGGTGATGGCAGTAACTAATGCAATCTTGGAGACGCTGAAGCTAACCTCTGCATCGGAAATGGAAGTGACGTTTACGTCTTCTTTAGAAACAGTATTGACATTGGTGTCGCTTGATTTAGCACTTTCAGGGTAAACCCACTTTTGAATATCATGATCAAAGGTCATTGACTCATCTTCTGGTCTGATAAGCTTTATTTCAGTCTTGAAGTTCAATGGTTGTCTTTGTGTTTCTTGTGGATGCTTGATCAATCTTGGAGGCTCTAACGGTGTGTCGCTGAATGTGGACTTGAAAGACGTTGTCTTTGCTGTATCGAGGGTTGAGGCAGACTTCAATCTTAGACCAGGCAGGTCTTGAAAGCTATAGGTGGATTGATCGAAGTTATCTATGATATGTTCTGTTGCATTGTTTTCATAATTTTGGTGCTCATAAATAATCTCGCTCTCCATCCCATAAGCATGTTTCATCTCATTCCATGTTTCATTAGATAGGTGCTCTGGTTCTTCTAGAGAAACCAACTTTGGCTTGACGTGCCCTTTCTTATTCTTCTGCAACTCCATCTTGACTTTCTCCCAGTCTGCCTTTGTGGCATTGACATCTTGGCTGTAAACCACCGTGTCCTCCAGTGAATCTTTCAGAGTGAGACTTTCAAGCCTCATAGTGATCTGTTTTGTAGGAGACTCAGGATTGCTCATTTTCAGCTTCTAACTGATCCAGTCTCTTGTATGAAGACGAAGTAAAGTGTCCCACTTTATGGAGACTTTTTGTTTACAAAAAAACATCAAAAGTAAACAAACAAGATAAAGTTAAATTGGTAAGCGCACTACTTTATTCTAGTTTTTCGTGTATTTACCAAATCTGAGACACCATCAAAAGTTTAGCATCGGCCATAAGAACAAGTAATTGGTAGAATCTTTGATCATTGAAAAGATTTCCATCACTGAATACCCATAAATCTCAGTTTGATCGACTCAAAGTCATATTCCTTACCCCTGAATTTCTCTTTCGAAAACCGTCACAGAGCTGATAATCATAATAATAATGTCGAAAGTTCTGTGCCTTCATGGTTTCTTACAAAACGGTAAAATCTTTAGTGAAAAGTCCAGTGGATTGAGAAAACTTCTAAAGAAAATTGGTATTCAGACTGATTATATAGATGGTCCAATAATCCTTGAAAAGAAAGATTTGCCGTTCGACGTTGAAGATGATAAATGGGCGGAAATTGTTGAAACTGGAGTTAACAGAGCTTGGTTCTACCACTCCAACATCAGTAAAGAGTTAGATATATCCGAGGCTTTGGATACGGTTGTTCAACACATTAGAACTAATGGTCCATATGATGGAATAATTGGCTTCTCTCAAGGTTCTGCGATTTCCACAATCATTGCAAACACTATTCAATCTTACGGTCTTCCACCATTCAAATTTGCTCTTCATATTTCAGGCTATACCTTCACTGAACCTTCAGACGAAGGTCTAATCATCACTGAGAAGTACCAAAAGGCATTTAATGTCCCAAAAGAATTTTCCACCAAAACTCTGATCATCTACGGCGATAATGATAATAGTGTTCCAAAGGAAAGATCCATCTATTTGTCCGAATTGTACAAGGAAAAGACCGTATTTAACCACGACGGTGGCCATTTTGTCCCAAACAAAAAGGATTTCTTGAAACCGGTCGTGGAAGCCATTGAGTCAGCACTGAACCAAGACTAAGATTTACATTACATAGAACAAACTCCATTTTGTACCCGTCGATGTAGATAAAAAGAGGAAAAAGAACTTGTAGTAAATCGAAATATCACGTGACGGAAGTGTTTACTCCGGGTCCACTTACCCGCGAATTCTTTGATTTTTCTACTCCCAATTTTCTCCGGCAGAAACTAAAATTTCCAAAATAGAAACTGGAGAAAGCATTGCAAGCTTTAGAAACGTATACTGAGTTGAACTTTTTCACAGGAATTAAGATTGTTTTGGTGATAAAATTGTGCGTTATTAGCTATTGTGATCTTTTTAATATAATCATTCCTTTTTCAATCGTTCAAAAACGCGCATTTTAAAGGTGCTTTCTTTGCTATTTTATAGACCTTCCTTGTCCACAAAAGCAAAATAATAACACATTTAAAAGCCATGAACTTTGCCAAAGTCGAACATAGCTCGCCAAAAAAAATCACCTCCCGTCTTCTGGCGAAGAATATTCCATTGGAGGAGGATGAGCAATCTTTGAAGAAGTCCACATATTCTCTGGAGGAGAGTCGTAAAGACTCCTCCATTGAAACACTTGATAATCAACTACAGACGACTGATACAGTACATGAGACACTGCTGCATAATGATACCACTCCACTTGAGTTACATACACCGTCTAAGTTGCAGCGTGTAAGAGAAATCTTTGTCAAATATGCAAAGTTTATTGGTCCTGGTTTGATGGTCTCAGTCTCATATATGGATCCTGGCAATTATTCTACAGCCGTTGCAGCTGGGTCTGCTCACCAATATAAGCTCCTATTCTCCGTGCTGCTCTCTAACATCCTAGCTGCATTTTTGCAGATCCTATGTGCCAAACTAGGTGCTGTCACGGGGCTCGATTTGGCGCAGAATTGCAGAAGACATCTACCAAGAAACCTGAATATTGTTTTATATGTTCTAGCGGAAGTTGCTATTATTGCTACTGACTTAGCTGAGGTTATTGGGACTGCTATATCGTTGAATATCCTGTTCAACTTTCCTTTAATGTTGGGAGTCATTTTCACCATTGTTGATGTTTTAATAGTTTTGATGGCATATAAACCGAATGGCGATATGAAGATCATCAGATTATTTGAAGGATTTGTGTCATTGCTGGTGTTCTTGACTGTTATCTGTTTTGGGATTGAGTTGACTACAGTGGATTTTAAATTCAAAGATGTAGTGAAGGGTTATTTCCCAAGTGGAGATGTCTTTGCTGGGGATGCATTGATGTTATCATTAGCCATATTGGGTGCTACCGTGATGCCACACTCTTTATACTTGGGAAGTGGGCTTGTTCAATCAAGATTAAAAGATTTTGATATCAAGCATGGGAATTATAAACCTGATTATGGCCAAGAAGATTCCGATGATTTGGAATCCAGTTATAAACCATCTTTAGCAGCAATTGATGAAACAATGCATTATACTGTTGCGGAGCTTTTGATATCATTATTTACTGTTGCATTATTTGTGAACTCCGCTATTTTAATTGTTGCTGGTTCGACATTACAAGGCGAGGAGAACGCTGATTTATTTTCAATACATCAATTGCTTACTGATCATCTGTCAAAGTTTGCCGGAACTATTTTCGTTCTGGCCCTACTCTTCTCTGGACAATCTGCAGGTGTTGTCTGCACTTTGGCTGGTCAAATGGTGTCTGAAGGGTTTTTACACTGGACAATCTCACCAACTTTGAGAAGATTAGTCACTAGAGTCGTTGCTATTGCTCCATGTATTGTGTTAGTGTTCATTGCTGGTAGATCTGGTTTATCTACTGCGTTGAATGCATCCCAAGTGATCTTATCATTGTTGTTGCCATTTGTCTCTGCACCTTTGTTGTGGTTCACTGCATCGAAAAAGATCATGAGCGTGAGAGTCGATAATTATTGTTACAGTGACGATGGCGCAGAGGAACACGAATTACAGAACTTACAGAGTGGCGAAACAGGGCAGGAAGTAAAATACAAAGACATGAGCAACTCTAGATTGACAAACTTCTTTGCTGTCATCATTTGGTGTTTCATTTCTGGATTAAATTTCTTCTTGATTTGGAGTTTCGCCACGGGGAAGGACGTTTCATTTTAGACTACATGGTGTGGTTTTCTTAATATATAATGACATGCATTTTCTATCATATATTTCTGTATGATCAGTGTAATAAAAATTATAATGAGCGTGATTTTTACTCCACCAACTTCTTCTCAATTTTATTCAGAGTGATAACACCATCTTTGTAATCACTCCAGTAGTTCTCAATATCCAACTTCTCCAATTCATGCCAGTTGTATCTCTTTGTTAGGAAATCATGAAAGTTGACATAACCATCACGGAGACATTCAATCCCCCAAGTGGCCTTATAGGCCCCACCGATGGCACAAGCATTAGCATTGTCGATCTTAAAGTTGCCATTCTTAGAGCCCAAGACTTGACCGAACTTACGAACGATAGATGGATTCTTGGAGCCACCACCAACATAGAAGACTTTGTTTGGCCTTTGGTTCAGCGATTGTGCAGATATAACCTTCCCGTCAAATTCCAAATCTGTACCGGTGGTTTCTGAGGATTGTAATGATAACATCGGTGATGATCTTGCTCTACAACTCAAAGCTTGCGATTCAACAATTGAAGAAACGTCCAGTTCCACATCCCATTGGTCAATAATCTCAATTGAATCAGTCTCTGGGTCATACTTAGCACGTATGGTTTGAGCTTTAGCATTTGGAACGATCTCACCTAATGGGAAATAGATACCTAATCTATCATCAAATTTCTCGCTCTTCGATAGTAGCTCATTAAATAAAGTCCAGTCATCTTTTGGCTTACCGAATTTCGTATTCAAGTCATCACGGACCTTTTCACGAGCCAATGAACCATTGCAATAACAGATCATCCCCATGTAAACGTCTGGTATTGTTGGATGTATAAACAAGTGATAATTTGACGATGGGATGTACGATTTTGTGACTAGCAACACAGTGGTACTTGTACCCAATGATATCAAGATCTCATCCTGATTTAAAGGAAGGGCCAAAATTGTTGCTAAGTTATCACCAGTAAATGGGAAGACTTGACATGTTGGCGAAAATTTGTATTTATGAACAAAATATGATGAGATTGGAGATATTGGTTGGTATGAGATTGAAGATATCGGACCTAATTTCGCTTTCAACTCAGCAATAGCTTTAGAGTTTTCTTTCTCATCAGAGACCCCATCTTTTGGATGTGATTTAGAGCAAATGGCCAATAATTCATCATTCCATTGTTTAGCATTGACATCATACAAGTTCATACCACAAGCATCAGCTTCTTCGATTTCGGCAACTTGACCAACAAGCAAACTTGCAAGAAAAGAGGAGACCAAACTGATTCTATATGTGTCATGGTAAATATCAGGGTGTTCCTTCAAAAGTTTTCTTATCTGTGGGCCAGTAAAACGATAATGAGCTCTTGATCCAGTCAACTTTGCTAGGTTTTCAGCACCACCTACGTGGGATTCAAAGATTTTGATCTCTTCACCGGTGGAGTGATCTTGCCAATTAGGAGAAGTTTGTAATGAGAATGTGGATTCATTGACCTGTTCCAATAATGACTTGTCAGGTGATAGCCTACCTAAGATCTCATTGGCTTGTTTACTCCAAAAGACAGAACCGTGTTGCTGACAAGACCCAGAGATTCCCTTGACTTTGCTGAAATCGAAACCATCAGCCTTAATCTTGGAAAGCACAAGGTCCAAAGCCTCGATCCACATGGCAACAGAAGCATAAATCTCACCAGTGGACTCGTTTGAATATACACCTTTACTGGTCTTGTAATGAGGCAGATCTTTATCAAATTCCACAGCGTAAGTGTGATGAACTTTCAGTTCTTCATCAGTGATGAGAACTTTAAGCTGCTGCGTGGAAAGGTCCAGACCAAAATAATACTCAGCCATTGTAACCTGTGAGATATAAACTACTTGGTGTTAAAAGAAAGGAATTTATCTCGAGCAATGAATTTTCGAGTATTTATCCGGGGTAATATATGGAAAAAATATCAAATAGGCTAATAGGAAGGTGGACCCTTCAAAGCAACCAATCATAATTTTGTCAAAGAAAAGAGAAGGATTCAAGTAACAATCAGTACAATGGACCAATAGAAAACAAGAAAACATTTATTCTGTATTTTTCTTTGCTAATCATCACTACAGACTTCATTTTCACTAAAAACTAGCATCATAACCACAAAGAAATCTCCGACTGTTCAATATTCACAAACAGGAACTGCGACTAATCAACATTAACCTTGTACCACTCAAGTTGCTCCTTGTTATAACCTGGAAATGGAGGCAGCACAATACCTAAAACAATGATTATAGTCAGGGCAAAGAATGCTACCAAAACTTTCAAGTCTTGTACAATAAAGCCAGCAATCCCTGAGATAACAGCACCAACGATCAGACCTTTGAAAGCAAAGTTTTCGGTAAACTTCTGTGAGGGAAAGTCGATTGGTCCGTCCAGTACAGACTTTATAGTTTCCAGTATATCAGACATCTTTTGAATGCGTAAGTTTCCTCTGTATTCATAATCCATATCTACTGAAGGCACATATAGCACTGTTCTTCAGAATTCGCGACACCTTTGCGGTGTTCGGATGTGTTTGAAAAGGTGGATCTGTCAGAAGTTCCCGGGTACTTAATTTCTCCGCCCTCCGTCGGAGCAGCTTCCTATTCGAGGTGCTGAAAGTACAGAGGAGAGGAAGCAGTGATATTCAGTTTCCTAAATCGTGTTGAAAGATAGATTTCATGAGCTTCAAATGATAGACTATGAAGTGAATGCTGGATCTCGGAAGCTATAACTGGGGCTGACTTTCTTGTACAATAATAGATCCCAAGGTAGCTCAACCTCATCAACATATAGGGAAACACGGTTAGCACACTAAATTATGATCCTCATGAGCCACAGTGTAGAGGTCTCGAAGAGATCATGAAAGATGAAAGTGGAAAGATCATTGTTAGAGCTTATTAACTAGGATTTAGTCTGTAATGACCGTTCGTGCTAAGAAAGTCGCTATTATTGGTGGTGGCCCATGTGGAGCTGTGTCAGTAAGCGTGTTGGTCAAAGAAGGGATTGAAGATATTACAGTGTTCGAGAGAAAAGATGGCTTTGGTGGGACATGGAGAAACGATTCATCTGATGATAATCTAAACGTTAAGCCAGGAGTCAGTGAATACGAATCAGATCCCGCAATCAAAATTCCTCGTGATGTTCTCGAGCTCAGTGATGGTGAAGCGTTATCATTACCAACTAAAGAATTTGGTCGCCGTTGGGTAGGCTCACCTGCTTTGTATCCTTCTTTACGTACCAATGTTCCTGAATGCATCATGGCATTCAGTGATTATCCTAAATTCCCATGGCTCGATAGACCAGATCAGGACCAATTGACCAAAAGAGAAGCCATTGAACAATACATTGAAGAGTATGTCAAGAGGTTTGAAGGTGATGAGCGGGTGAAGTTCAAGAAATCAACATCCGTGGAGAAAGTTTGGAAAGAGGATGGTGTATTCCATATAATTTGGAGAACTACTGGACAAGGAAAAGATATCTGGGGTAAAGATGGGTACGATGCTGTCATTGTCGCAACAGGTCATTACAATGTACCAAAGATCCCGTATGTTGAAGGGCTTGATGAAGTTGTGAAGAAATTTCCAGGTAGAGTCTTACATTCGAAGGGATTCATTCCAGATGAGAGATGGGCCAACAAGAAGGTCATTGTTGTTGGAACAAGGTCTTCCAGTGTTGATACTGTTCGAGAAATTAAAAAGTTCAGTAATGATATTGTTTGGTCAGTGAGGGTCACTAATACAGCATTCACTGCACATGAAAGGGTTCCTGGACAAACGCAAAGAAAACCGGTCATCAAGAGATATATATTAGATCGTGATGAGCTTACTGTTGAGTTTGAGGATGGTTCTGTAATCAAAAACCCAGATTATATCGTTTATGCCACCGGCTATTTCTTTTCGTTCCCATTCTTGCAAGAATACCTACCAGAACTCACATATGATGGCCTTTTGATCAAGGGACTGTATCAGCATACTTTCTTGATTGAAGATCCATTGCTGTCATTTGTGGGTACTCCAATTGATGGTATGTCATTCCGTGTTTTCGAATACCAGGCCATCCTTGTTGGTAGATACCTCTCAGGGATCGTTGATCTACCTTCAAAGGAAGAACAATTGCAATGGCATGCAAAAAGATTGGAGGAAAAGGGTTACACACGTCATTTTCACTCCACTGTTAACGATCCTGCCTTGAAGTACATTGACACACTTGTCGAGTTGGGTAAAGCAGATGAGAATGAATTAAAAGGGAGACATCCATTTCCTGTTTTCAGTGAGGAAGATCTGGAAGTTTACGAAGACAATAAGGAAAAGCTGGTGGCCAGGTGGGCTGCTGTATAGAAGTTAGAGTATATCAAAAAAATAACTATCGTCTAATATGTGCTCTGTAAAATCCTTCATGCTGGTATGCTGTATGTTGTCATAGGTTGAAATGTTGATACGTTGAAATGTTGATATGTGAATGTGGGCAAAAAATTTGAACTTTAGGTCCAATGACTTAGAATTTGGGGGTCCTCCAAATGGCGTGACAAAAGTTTCCTTTTTTCAATTACAAGTTGTGACTTTCGTGTGCTCTTTGTTACAGGTTTTGTTCCATGTTTTGTTCTTTAGTCCTTTTTGGGAGATCTGTATGTATTATAAAGTGTTCACCCAGTAGCGGCGGGTGTAAGACGTATGTTTCTCTTTATTGGCTGGATTCGAGAAATTAATCGACCGAGAAAATCATAGGTAGATTCTTATCAAAAGTACCCTGATCGACATTAATCCAGTAAACCCTGTACTCGTAATCAGACTGCTCCTGATTTTCCGCAAATGAAGATTGTACTGCAGAAAGTGAAGAGTGCATCAGTCACTGTTGACTCCAAAGTCGTTTCAGAGTGAGTTTCTTCATTATAATCTCACTCGCTACGATGACTAACAGCATCCATAGAATACACAGGGGTTTCTTACTGTTAGTAGGAATTTCCACTTCAGATACAGAAGAAGACGTGACTAAGTTGTCCAACAAGGTTTTGAAGCTTCGATTATTTGATCATGAGGAAACCGGAGTTGCTTGGAAACATAACGTCTCAGAAGCTAAAGGTGCACAGATCTTGTCTGGTAAGTCAATAAACCATTTCAGCCATGCAGATGCCTTACTAACCAAAAAGTTTCACAATTCACACTTCTAGCAAGAACCCACAAGGGATCTAAACCTGATTTTCACAGAGCTGCAAAAGGTATGTGAAACATCTCCTTTTCTATCTCGAGGACTCCCGGTATACTAACACTAGGAAACAGGTGAGGAGGCTAAAGTGCTCTATGATTCCTTCTTGGAGAAACTAAGAGCTGTACTGGGCCAGGATAACGTTAAGGATGGTGTTTTTGGTGCCATGATGGAGGTTGACTTAAAAAATGATGGTCCGACTACCATCTTACTTGATAGTAATAGTCCTAATGAATAGAAATCTTATAAATCGTATGAAGGTGTTGTAGTCTTAATGGAAAATTGGCAGTGGAAAGCAGGAGCAGGTCGTGTTAGATATTAATAAGGAGTGTATGTTTTCATGATGAGCGGATAACTACTGTATCATACCAAGCAAAAACCTCAACATGCCCAATACTCATCCTCAAGGCTATAACTGATACCAGATAGGAAAAAGAAATGTGAGTTACCACAGCAACAATGTGATGCCCTTACCGAAATAAAAAAATTTTTATAGAAAAAAAAAAAATTTATTGTAAAGGTGAAAAGTTTTTCTTAATACCTTAACAAAGAATTGAAGAGAAATTATATATTAATTCAAAGATGGCTAAGACAATTTCTAAAGACAAAAAGGTTGCTTCCAAAGTTGCTGACAAGAAATCAAAGGTTTCCAAACCATCAAAGAAAGAAGATGCTAAGAAGTTGAGTAAGAAGGCTAAAGCTGCTTTAGAAGCTGAGAAGAAGAAAGCTGAAGAAGAAGCTAAGAAGAAACAAGAAGAAGAAGAAGAATCTTCATCGTCAGACTCAGAATCATCAGAATCCGAATCCGAATCATCATCATCATCATCTTCATCTTCATCTTCATCTTCATCTTCATCTTCATCTTCATCCTCATCATCATCCTCATCATCAGACTCAGAATCATCAGATGAAGAATCTTCAGATGAAGAAATTGAAGATGCCGATAAGGAAGAGAAGAAACAAGAATCATCAGACGACTCTTCAGAAGAGGAAGAAGCTAAGAAAGAAGAATCCTCAGATTCAGAATCTGACTCAGGTTCGGATTCAAGTTCAGACTCAGACTCAGACTCAGACTCATCTGATGAAGAAGAAAAGAAAGAATCTAAAGAAGAATCTAAGAAAGTATCCTCAGAATCAGAATCAGACTCAGAATCAGAAGACTCAGATTCAGACTCAGAAGAAGAAGAAAAAGACTCCAAGAAACGTTCTGCTGAAGAAGAAGCCACTCCAGTCAAGAAACAAAAAGTTGAAGCCCCTGCTGCTCAAGCTGGTGAACCAGCTACTTTATTCGTTGGTAGATTATCCTGGAGTGTTGACGATGAATGGTTAAAACGTGAATTTGAACCATTAGGTGGTGTCATTGGTGCTCGTGTTATCTTTGAAAGAGCTACTGGTAAATCGAGAGGTTACGGTTACGTTGACTTCGATTCCAAAGCTGCTGCTGAAAAAGCTTTATCAGAGTACCAAGGTCGTGAAATTGATGGTAGACCAATCAACTTAGATATGTCAACTGGTAAGCAACATCAATCCAACGCTGGTGCCACTGACAGAGCTAAGAAATTCGGTGACACTCCATCAGAGCCATCAGACACTTTGTTCTTAGGTAATTTATCCTTCAATGCTAACAGAGACAGTTTATTCAACACTTTCTCCGAATATGGGTCAGTCATCTCAGTTAGAATCCCAACTCACCCAGACACCGAACAACCAAAGGGTTTCGGTTACGTTCAATTCTCCTCTGTTGATGAAGCTAAAGCAGCTCTAGAAGCCTTAAACGGTGAATACTTAGAAGGTAGACCAGTTCGTTTAGATTACTCAGCTCCAAGAGACAACAATAACGCTGGTGGTAACAGAAGGTCATTCGGTGGTAATCAAGGTGGTAGAGATAGAAAATCATTTGGTGGTAACAACAACAGAAAGTCATTTACTCCAACTGGTGCCAACCGTGCTCCAGTGACTGCTGAATTCAAAGGTAACAAGAAAACCTTTGATTAAACAGCTCCGAAAAGAGTGAGAAAAGGAACAACAGCGATGGGAGAGTCTTGAAGATAAGAAAGGGATATTTCGAAGGTATGGAAGATGCGTGTGATATTCTGTTATAATTAATTGTTTTTTTGCATATTGTTCTCATCATGTTTTTATTTTTATTTTTTGTGTTTCATATAATGATATAGTGTACAGTAAGAAATATTTGTTGATATAATTGTTTTGCATAACGTAGACAGTTTCTAGCTGCTATATTTATATATATATAGTTACTTATATATATAATTATATAGATAATCTATATAATATTTGGCCTTCTAATTATGGATGTTGGGCACGACGTTGGTTTTTCGTAGAGGGGCGTCGTTTATATAATATATTGAAATCTGACGCTTTATGAGTTACTGCTAATGTTCGATAAATTATATGCTGATCATTCCACTAAGAATTGGATTAATTTCAACCGAACATGAGCAAGCCGATGAATTATTGGCAGGCTCCATTGTGCACTGCAGTAGTGTACAAGGTTCTAGCAGCCCTCCCTGTCACTCTGTGCTGGTGTGTGTGATTGTAGATATAGGCCCGGAAGTTCTCTCGGCTATGTTAACCAAGAAGAGCGTCTGAAGCCGGGTACTCCGAAATTAGTAATTTTCAGTGGACCCTGGGCATAAGAGCTACACAAATTTAGTAATGTTAATAATCCGCAAGCATTATTTTGCCTAAGTTATTTTAATCCGGTTCTGTCATTTGCTGTCAGCGAAATATGCGTTTGAAGAAAGCAGCGAATTCTGGATATAATCATGACGATTAAACAGGTTTTAAGGGTCAGAGCTCTTCATTGAAGAAAAGAATCAAAACCACCGACTTACAGTTTCCACAGCAAATTATCCAAAAGGTTTCGGGCTTCGGTTAAATAAACAAATTTGAAATCAGCCCGTCAATGTAAATAGGCGCGCTTTCTCGGATGCATGGCCGGTCGTAAACTCCAAATCGGGAAAGAGCGGAGGAAAATTTTCGCGACGATATAAAAACATGTAAAAGAACCAGTGGATTTCATCGATGAGTTGCTGGCTTAAAAGAGTCCTTCATTCCATCAATAATTTGCTTAGAGTCTGATTCTTGAATCGTTTTGTGATGAGTACTCACAACGAGACTGCCGATGAGGTGCAACACTACCAAGGGCAAGACCTTCATGGCCAAACGGCTGCCGATGATATGAGTGAAATCGTAAGAATCGTCACCAATGCCTCCAATTCTCAGGATGGTGGTGTGCTCTCGAGACTATCCACCTATTCTAAACAATTGGCACTAAAGCACATGCATCCAGAGCCTCCATTTGATCTCAACTCTCAGGAGGATTTTGACTTCAAGAGAATCTTGGCTACATTCCTAAAGTCTGCTCAGGAGCAAGGGATCCATTTACGTTCCACAGGTGTTGTTTTCAAGGATGTTACCACAAAAGGTGTTGATGCTACAAGTTCTTTTGCCCCAACTATTGCGGATCTCCTGAGAGGTCCCTTTGAAGGTATCAAAAGTGCAAGAAAGAAAGTTGCTCATAGAAGTATTGTCAGAAATGTCAACGGTGTTGTCAAGCCAGGTGAAATGTGTCTTGTCTTAGGTAGACCAGGTGCTGGTTGTTCCACTCTTTTGAAAACCTTGAGTGGTGAACACGATCAGTTTGTTGACGTCTCTGGTGATATTAGGTACGATAACATTACTTTGAAAGAAATGCTCAGCAAATATAAATCTGAATTGCTATACAATGGTGAACTAGATGTCCATTTACCACATTTAACGGTCGATCAGACTCTACGTTTTGCAATTTCATTGAAAACCCCGAAAACTAGGGTCAACAATTCTACAAGAGATCAATACATAACTGCGTACAGAGACCTTCTAGCAACTATCTTTGGTCTGAGACACACATATAATACTAAAGTTGGTAACGACTTTGTCAGAGGTGTTTCAGGGGGGGAAAGAAAAAGAGTTTCCATTGCTGAAGCTATGAGTTGTAAAGCCTCCGTCTACTGTTGGGACAATGCCACTAGAGGTCTAGATGCTTCTACTGCTTTAGAATATGCACAAGCAATTAGAACTCAAACAAGCTTGGCTAAGACCGTTGCATTTATAACGATTTATCAAGCTGGTGAAAATATCTATGAGACTTTTGATAAAGTTTTGGTCCTATATGAAGGCCGTCAGATTTATTTTGGGAAAGTTGAAAATGCTAAGCAATACTTTATTGATATGGGGTTTGATTGTCCAGCTAGACAAGCCACGGCCGAATTTTTAACTGCCATAACTGATCCAATAGGTCGTTTCCCAAGAGCAGGTTTTGAGTACAAAGTTCCACAAACGGCAGATGAATTTGAAGGATATTGGCTAAAATCTAAAGAATATGCTCAACTACAAGACGAGATGAAACAATATGAAACCGTTGAAGCTGATGCTGAAAACATGAGAGCTCAGTATGACAAGTCTTTAAAACAAGAGAAGAGAAAAGCTCATAGCCGCTACACCACTACTTATCGCCATCAACTATCAACTCTGGTGAAAAGAGGGTTCCAGAAGATTTACGGGGACAGGGCTTTCACAATCACACAAATTGCAGCTGCTACTATTCAAGCGCTAATCGCTGGTTCTTTGTATTGGAACACGCCTGCAAATACTGCTGGTGCATTCTCAAGAGGTGGGTTGGTTTATTTCTTAATTTTGTACTATTCTTTAATGGGTTTAGCTGAAATTTCGGGTCAATTCGCTGAGCGCCCAATTCTATTAAAACAGAAATCTTACTCACTATACCATCCATCAGCTGAAGTCATAGCAACTGCCTTCACTAAGTTTCCATTCAAACTTATAGCGTTGACATGTTTCTACATTTTGACTTACTTCTTGGGTAATTTAACCAGATCTGCCGGTAGATTCTTCTTGACTTATTTATTCTTAATTTTGTCATCTGAGGCAATTACTGCCCTTTTCCAAATGATTGCTGCGCTATCACAGAACGTTGCCGGTGCTAATGCTATTGCTGGTATTTTTATGATGGCTATGTCCACTTATTCCGGTTTCATGATTCAAAGAAAATCTATGCATCCTTGGTTTAAATGGATCATCTATATCAATCCAATCGCTTATGGTTTTGAAAACATGATGTCCGTTGAGTTCCATGGTAGAGAGATGGATTGTGGTGGGACCCTAGTTCCTAGCGGTAACGGTTACCAGAATGTTAGTGCCGGAGAGAACGTTTGTGCATTCCCTGGTTCGCAGACCGGCCAAAGTTATGTTAACGGCGATGATTACTTGAAGGTCCAATTTGATTATTATTATTCGCATCTATGGAGAAACTTTGGTATTTTGATCGCTTTCTTGGTCGGTTTCACTTTCATTAATGCAGTTGCCACTGAGTACAAGAGACCTGTTAGTGGTGGTGGTGATCATTTGTATTACAAACGTTCTGATGAAGCTAAAGCTAAAGTAACCACCGAGGCTAAGTTCAGCAAGATCCAGGATGTTGAATCTGGAGTTCAAGATATGAGGTCCAGTGATAGAAATGATGGTTCCACTGATGAAAAGAAGGAAGAGGAAGAAGAAGATATTTTTGCTGAATTAGGTTCAGAAGGGATTTTTACATGGCAAAACATTGACTATGTGATCCCTTATAAAGGTGGCTCTAGAAAGTTATTAGATAATGTTCAAGGTTATGTTAAGCCTGGTACTTTAACTGCATTGATGGGAGAATCCGGTGCAGGTAAGACCACTTTGTTGAATGTTTTGTCCCAGAGAATCGATATGGGTACAATAACAGGTGATTTTTTGGTCAATGGTGAACCACTTGATACATCTTTCAAGAGATCCACTGGTTATGTCCAACAGCAAGATTTACACATTGAGGAATTGACTGTGAGAGAATCATTACAATTCGCCGCTAGATTGCGTCGTCCAAAAACTGTCTCAGATGCTGAGAAATTGGATTACGTTGAAAAGATTATTGCAATCCTAGGAATGGAATCTTATTCGGAGGCCATGGTTGGTAAATTAGGCTCTGGTTTGAACGTTGAGCAACGTAAGAAACTATCTATTGGTGTTGAACTAGTCGCCAAGCCTTCATTACTGTTATTCTTGGATGAGCCTACCTCTGGGTTGGATTCTCAATCAGCTTGGGCCATTGTTAATTTATTACAGAAGTTGGCCGCTGCTGGTCAATCGATCTTATGTACTATCCATCAGCCTTCTGCTACATTATTCGAAGCATTTGATCGTTTATTGTTGTTAAAGAAAGGTGGTCAAACCGTGTACTTTGGTGATATTGGTAAGAATTCAAGAACAATTTTGGATTATTTCGAATCTCATGGCGCTAGACATTGTGAATCGTATGAAAACCCTGCAGAATACATTTTAGAAGCCATTGGTGCTGGTGCTACTGCATCTGTGAAGGAAGATTGGCATGTTATTTGGAAAAACTCTCAAGAATATTTGGATGTCACTAAGGAAGTTGATACTTTAAAGACTTATAAGAAGGATTCTTCGTTATCTGATGCTGAGAAACATGAATTGAATAAGAAGTTTGCAATGCCATATTTGAAACAACTGGAACTGGTAACCAAGAGAACCGGTACTCAATTCTACAGAGATCCTCAATACATTATGTCTAAATTCATGTTGTTAGTTACTGGTGGGTTGTTCACCGGGTTCACTTTCTGGAATCTAAAGTCGAGCGTGATCGATATGCAGAATGGTATGTTCGTTGTGTTCCTATCTGTGATCTTGTCTGCGCCTGCGTTAAATCAAATCCAAGAAAGAGCTGTGTCATCCAGAGAATTGTTCGAAGTTAGAGAATCTAAATCTAATACGTATCATTGGTCCACTTTATTGATTGCTCAGTTCTTGAATGAAGTTCCTTATCATTTGTTCATCGGTGCCTTGTACTTTTGCTGTTGTTACTTCCCATTGAAAGTCAATGACAGCGCTTCTAGGGCTGGTGTCTGGTACTTGAATTATGCTGTCATATTCCAGATCTATTACATTTCATTGGGTCTTTTCATTGTGTACATGTCTCCTGATTTAGCCTCCTCAACTGTGATCACTGGGTTGTTTTTATCCTTTATGATTTCTTTCTGTGGTGTTGTGCAGCCTGAAAGTTTGATGCCTGGTTTCTGGACTTTTATGTATAAGGTTTCTCCACTGACCTATGTCATTCAAACTTTGGTGGCTCTTGTGCTACATGAGAAGGTTGTGAGATGTAATAAGGATGAGTACAATTATTTCAACCCACCATCTGGTCAGACCTGTGGTGAGTATGCCGCTGCATTTCTGAAAGCTAGTAAAAGAGGTTATATCTCTAATCCTGAAGCTACCAGTCAGTGTGGTTATTGCCAATATTCTGTTGGGGATGAGTACATGTCAACTGTTGGAATCAAGTACAGTTACAGATGGAGAAACTTTGGTTTCATGTGGGTTTACATCATATTCAACATCTTCGCAATGTGTGCCTTGTACTATATTTTTAGAGTGGCTAATTTTTCACCAGTAGCTAATTTGAAGTCTTATTTAGAGAAGAGAAAGGCCAGAAAGGAGAAATCAAAGGAATAATCATAAATAACATCATAGAATGAATTCATTATACTTTTTTTGAATTTTATTGTAGGTCAGAGTCTATATACTTTGATTAAGCCTTATTAGAAATTTTTCTGTGGGTGCGGTACCGGCACGTAGAGCGGCTAAGTTAGTGATGTTCTGTTTGACGCCCCAAGCTGAGATATCAGTCATTAATGTTTGAAAGTTCTTATATAGAGAGGCCGTCGACTGAAACTGCGATCATCAAGAACTGCAACCATTAGGTCTTTCACAATTCATTATTAAAAGCCAAACCCCACATAGCCGTACCGTACTGTACAATAATATCAGATTAATCTAATCTGTAGATCTCTAGGCGTCGGTAGAACCAAAATTACTGGGCATCTGATCAGCCGTTAATGGACATCGGGATTCGTATTATGACGCACGATAGACTTTAGCGTTAAGGAACAGAGTTTGAGTCTAATCAAAGGAGAAAGGGTGTATGAAACAGTCAAGTGCAGTTAGCTATAGTCAACAATACATGGTGGTAATCGAACAAAGGAAACCTTTCGGAGATCGGCTAGAAAACATCTGCAAATTTTGCTTCGGATTTCACGGACTTGCTTTCAGGTTAATGAAAACTCCAACTCTTCAAGAGATAAACTCATTGAAAGAAGTTTGGGATCCGTACAGCCAACACTTTGAGAACCAATCACTATAAAACACAGAGTCTTACTACCTCAGAGTGGGTTCTCCCTCAAGTTTAAGTGATGGATGAATTTATCCGTTGTTCTTCCTCTTCGCGAATATCTTAAGGCTAAAGAAGAAAAGTGAAGAAAAAAGGCCCAGAATTTACCATTTGAACCAAGTGAAGTCCGTTTATTGTTCAATTTACTCCACAGAAAAACAAACAAAAACAGATATTTCTCACTGTTTTTAACATTCTGTATTAATATCTACTCTCCTCCTTCATTAACTTCACAATCAAACAACCACAGAAACAACTTTCTTTGTCCCTTGCTAATCATATAACTGCTCTCGGTACCCGTCACGTTCCCTTCCAACTGTTTCTGTCCTGAGTCTCCCGCACACTCCAACCTATATTCCAGTCAACTTTAAATCTACACACCCTTCTTATTAATCACAGCTCATACACGGCTTCAGCCATGAAGAAGGCAATGGGAAGATTTCTACCTTCAAGATCGCAGGTCTCCAATTCAACCTTATCTTTCAAGAAGTCACTCAAGCTTGACAACATCAACCTTGTTGAAGATTTCTACATAGAACTCACCGATCCGCATAAGTCATGGGAACCAGGTGAATCTATTGCCGGAACAGTTGCTCTATCTTTAAAGAAGAACATCACAAATATCAACATCACACTCACGCTCCTCGGTTATATCAAGATCAAACCAGCTGGGAACCCAACTGGATCTGTAAGAACTAAACCCATTATACTATTCAAACATACAGCACTGATATATGGTTCCGACCCAAATGAAATTCAGAATCAAAGCGGTGATGGTGAGCCAACAATAGGCCTGAGCAAAGGCGAACACAGGTTCCCCTTTTCAATGAAACTGCCGAAGAAGAACATCTACACCTCAATTAGCTTTGAAAGAGGCTCCATTGCTTACAATCTAAGAGCTTCGATTAATCATAACTCAGGGACGTCTCCGGCTTCCTCGTTGAACTCATCTCCAGCATCGAACGTCTCCAATTCATCAACAACCAGTATCTTCAGTTCTAAGCACACAATATGTCATTGTGAGAAAGACCTTCAGATAGTGGTGCCTATCAACGTTGCCAAGATACCCAAACCTCAAACAAAGACATCCTCATTGAGAATATCTGACAAGAAACTGAAAAAGACCCTGTCATCAACATCCACAGTCAATTCCAATATCACTCAATCAACACATCTCAGTGATAATAGTACAGAGTCAAGTGATAATTCTAATAACCTTTCAAGCCCAGTACGGCTATTTGTCGATTTGCCTCAGTCAGGATACCTTCGAGGAGAACTTATTCCTTTGAAAATCAAGGTATCACATTATAAAGCTATTCAGTCTTCTAGCGGTATCATAGTGACGTTGATCAGAGTTTGTCGATTGGATGGGGGTCCTGAGGCATCTATTCAATCATTTCGAAAAGATCTATCACAAGTCATTGCCCCACTGTACATTGATCCGGAAACATTGACCTCCGAGATTAGCACATCTTTAAGAGTTCCAGCAGATGCATTTCCCACGATTGTTGGCTCAGATGTCGTTTCATTCCAGTATTATATCGAGGTGTTGGCTAATGTTTCTAATAGGAACGTGATTGGCAATAACTCCTCGCAGAGTACGAAATCATCAAGTCTGAAATTTACAAATTCTATTGTCTTCGATATGGATTCTAGTCGTGAAGTCACTTCAAATCAAGAAAATGGGATGGTTAATGTTGACAAGTTGAAAAGGGCCAAAAACTTGTTAGGTTTGAACACCGAGATTGTTATTGGTACAAACAGAACTTTCAGAAAGAAAGAAAATATCGGCAAGAAGACAATTGTTCATAATGCTAAACAACAAAATAGTAATGGTGAAGGTTCACGGTATCATGTGGAATCTGATTCCTCAATATTAGAAGCAATCAGCCAGACTTCAATAAGTCCATTGAGTATTAACAATATTCGGACCAGCCCAGTGGATTCTAATACAGCGATCCCATATGATAGAAATGTCTCCACCGGTGAGGAGATCAATATCCCAGAACCTACAGGGCTTTCAGAGAAGCAATTGTTACAGATGAAAGAAGATGCTTTACTGCCATCGGAACCATTACTCGATGAGAATACCCCTGCTCCAAGTTATGAAACCAGTTATAATGATAATGAGGAATTCAGTGCGCCTCCGTCACACATAGAGGCTAATTATACCCATCAACCTACTCTTGTCACTACACTCCAAACCCAATCTTCAAGTGATGATAAGGATGAGTTGAGAAGAAGAAGATTACAAGATTTAGAAAGTGAACCTGGTGAATTAGATTACGTTCCTGAATATAATCCTGCTGGTCAGGGTTATCTCAATGGACATTCTCAAGAATTAGATTCGATAGCGACATTGAGTGAGACTCAAACTTCAAAATCTTCAGAGTTGGAGACGTTGAAAAGTGCTTGATTGATGACTTGGGAATTAGTAAAACAGATAGTTTTCTTTGAAGTCTGTCTTGTAGTGCAAACACTAATACAGTATGCATTTCTCTCTTTAGTAAAGGATGCTCAATAGAGCTTAATTAAGGATCTAGATTCATCCAAGTTACAGGATCACTCCAAATCCATTCCAATAGGATCACCGTTTGGTATTATCAGAAGAATAATGGCCAGTAGCCGACACTTCTCAAGCCAAAGAAGCCCTTCATCTTTCACAGATAAAATTTGATCTGGCGGGAATCTTCCCAAAAGGGTAATTCTAAGATGGTACATCAAAAAGTAAGCCAGATAGACTTCACTGCTAACAATAAAATCCTACATGAAATTACACGTTCTGTGATGAAGAATATTAAGTTCTTAATACTGTGTACTAATTAAACTACTTCAATCTTTAGCACTTAATGGTGATAGTTCAAAGACTTTTATCTCAGGTAATTCCAAATTCGGACAGTTGCCGCGCGGTAAACTTGTTAGGAACCACCAGACAAGCAAGCGGGATTCCAACGCCTTTCAAAGACAAATGTATAAAAGGCTGTTGAAATTTCCTTATTTATCTCTTACCTTTCATCAATTGATTACTTCCAATTAAGCCAATTATCGTTGTTATAATGTCAGTTGCTGCAAAATACTATCCAAGTGAGCCAGAAGCTCCAGTTGTTTCCACTTCTGCTGTTCCAGGTCCAAAATCTGTTGAAGCCATCAAGTCTTTAAATAAGGTCTTTGATTCTAGAGCTGCTTATTTTGTCGCTGATTACGAAAAATCGATTGGTAATTATATTGCTGATGTTGACGGTAATTACTATTTGGAAACTTATTCTCAAATTGCCTCAATTGCCTTGGGTTACAATAATCCAGTTTTAATCGAAGCTGCTAAATCCCCAGAAATGATTAGAGCTTTAGTCGAAAGACCAGCTTTAGGTAATTTCCCAGGTAAAGACACTGAAAAAATCGTTTCTGATTTGTTAAAATTTGCTCCACCAGGTCAAGATCACGTTTGGAACGCTTTATCTGGTTCTGACGCCAATGAATTAGCTTTCAAAGCTGCCTTTTTCTGGTACCAAGCTAAAAAGAGAGGTTACAATACCCCATTCTCTGCTGAAGAAAACCAATCCACTATGGAAAACAAGGCTCCAGGTTCCCCAGAATTAGCTGTTTTATCCTTCAAAAGTGCCTTCCATGGTCGTTTATTTGCTTCTGGTTCTGTCACTGCTTCTAAACCAATTCACAAATTGGATTTACCATCATTCAACTGGCCAAAAGCTGAGTTCCCATCTTACAAATACCCATTAGAAGATAACGTTGAATATAACAAGAGTGAAGATGCTAGAACTTTGAAGATTGTTGAAGATTTGATTACTAGCTGGCATATTCCTGTTGCTGCCTTGATTATTGAGCCAATTCAATCAGAAGGTGGTGACAACCATGCCTCTGCTGAATTCTTCCAAGGTTTAAGAGACATCACTTTAAAACATGGTGTTGCTTACATTATTGATGAAGTTCAAACTGGTGTTGGTGCTACTGGTAAATTTTGGGCTCATGAACATTTCAATATCACCCCAGCCCCAGATTTTGTCACTTTTTCAAAGAAATTCCAAACTGCCGGTTATTTCTTCCATGATCCAGAAATTGTTCCAAACTTTGCCTACAGACAATTCAACACCTGGTGTGGTGACCCAGCTCATATAATCATTGGTGCTGCCATTGGAAAAGAAATTGTCAGTCATGGTTTAGTTGAACAAGCTAACAGAGTTGGTGATTACTTGTTTGGTAAATTAGAAGCTTTACAAAAGAAATATCCAAAATATCTCCAAAACTTAAGAGGTAAGAATAGAGCCACTTTTATTGCTTGGGATTTGGAAGATAGTCAAGCTAGAAACGATTTGTTGGTTAAATTCAAACAACATGGTGTTAATGTTGGTGGTTGCGCTGAAGTTTCAATCAGATTAAGACCAACTTTAACTTTTGAAGAGAAACATGCTGACGTCTTCTTAGCAGCTCTTGAAAAGATCCTTTCCTCTTACTAAATTATATAATTGTGTATTTGCTTTAACGAAATGCTTATGTCAATCAAATTAAAAACTGTAGATTAAATCAGACCACAACTTGATGGGCTGTAATTGGTTCCTATCTGTATTTTTATATAATGAAGAAATTTATGTACGGTTGTAAGAAGTAGACACCGACAGAGGGTTTCCAATAGTGGGCAACCGATGGTGAAACCGATGGTGAAACTGCAGATCGTTGGGCACACTACGCATATAATTTTACCATTATTTGAAAATGAGGGTTTATACTATTAAGGAATCCTCTGCACATGGGGAATTCGTCCCACTTCAAGTATATCAACTTGCCGCTTTTACTATTATGTGCCAGGGACTACACGGAAAAGCTTTCTCCCCTTTAAAAAAATTTCCTGGACCGATTTTCTCCGAGATGCCGCTTAACTGTAAGACAGTTGCTGTAGAGATCTGGGGCATCTATAAAAACAGACACAATTTTCCACCTCCAAAAGAGTTACAAAAAGACACAAACTTGGAGAAGAAAAGTCAGGTCCATCATAGGCATGCATAAGGAGGATGAGCAGGCGGTGTCTATAGCAGTGTTTGGTCTTAATGGTTACTTAGGCCGTTCCGTTGTAGAATCGTTACTTTCGGTTCCCTTTATCTCCAAGATCAAGACCCCAATACGGCTTATAACTACATCCTCGAGAACACCCATCGAATCCAGAAAAGTTGAATATTACAATCTAAAGAATACATCGTTTGAAGAGATCTTTGCTGGTGTTGATGTTGTCATAAACTTGGGAAATGTTCCCAAATCTCCCCTTCAGGAAATCCTACACGCTGTTATTATCAACAAGGTTCAATTATATATTCCCTCTCAATTCGGACTTGATCTCCAGGCTGCTCAACGTCATTTCCCTGGGTTTCTATCTATAAAATCTGATCACTCAGATATGGCAAGAATGGGAGGGATCAAGACTGTTGATATATATACTTCCCTCTTTATCAACGATAGTGATCAAAATTTCTATTCCAGACCTTTCCCACAGTTGAACTTTGATTCAGAGAATAACATAATTGAAATCCCTGGTGATGAAAACCTTTTGATCAACCCTACTTTCCAATCTGACATAGGCAAGGCTATTTCTGCGATTGCTACTTTCCATGATTTCAATTCTTTACCGGATCATATAAGGATCTATTCTGATAAAGTATCCATTGGTGATACAATTGCTCACTATGAGCGCAAAACTGGCAAGACTTTGATCAAGACATATATTAATCCAACGGAGGAGCTGTATCAAGCTCAACAGAATAAATTGAAAAAAAAATTGAAATTCGGTGATATAAGGCTTCTTTTATGGGTATTAATGACACAAGGGGAAGGAAATGGTATGATATGGGAATACAATAATCATAGAGAATTGATCAATCCTAATGAGTCCATCTTCAGGTGGACGCGGTATAGAATATAAATAATGATACTAATGAATTAACACATGTGAATTTTGCAGTGTATACGTACTCAATCAAATCTTCGTAAATTTCGAATCACAAAGTAAAATAGTATATAAAATAGTGTTCTTTACGTAAAATTGCCTTTTCTCAGCAAATTGGTCCTTTAAGCAATTGATAAAAATTAAAGCGTAATGTCCTAGCAATAAACTAAGTGTTCCTGTAAAAAGTTCGTCATGGCGTAAACAGTTCATAGTATATTAGTGTTCAGAAGTGAGAGGGAAGAGGTAAGGAATGGAGTTGAAAGCGTCTAATTTCGTTCGTTTCACAAACTTTACCATTTGCTGAAAGTCTGCTGTTGCTGTTGTTGCTGGTAATTGTAATGGCTTTGTAAGTTTGAACCTGAATTATTCTGATTAGCAAACCCGTATTGTTGTTGTTTACCAGTTGAAGGGATAAATGATTGGGCATTTCGAACAGCATTCATCCTCTCATTGTCTGCTGATAGCCTGCTATTATAACTCTGCTGTGTTTGGTAACCAAAATTTTTGCCCCATACCTCGTTACTAGACCGGGTGCTATTAGGCTGCTGTAAAGCATATTGTTGCCGTAGATTAGCATAATTTTGTTGATCTGGTCTCTGAGTTTGGTTCGAGTACTGATACTGATAATTATTATGTTGTGAGTTTGGAGCACTAGTAGTAATAGCAGTAGTGGAATTCCCTGATAAAGTCTTTTGGAAAGAATTGGGATTCGAACTCATGTTGAAATTCGCAGTAGAGCTTGTGGATGGTGGAGAAGAAATTGTAGTCACTATACTAGTACCTGTAAATTCATTGATACCCAAGATGTTCAAATACTTGACTCTATCAAATGCTTGGAGTTCAAAAGGCTTGTCCGGAATCGATAATAATTGTACCAATCCTTCATATTCCTTATGACCATTGTTCCAATAAGAAGTATATTTCATCAGTAGCTCTCTGATGAATGTGTTTTTCAAAGCAATGATTTGAAACTCCACATGATTTGAGGAATGGAATAACAAGTGATTCAGAATAATCATTGAGAATCTTTGTAATTCTAAATCCTCCAGACTTGCCGATTCGATGAACTTCAAGAATTTAAAAATGGCAAAAGTGCCATGCAATGCAAATAATTCATCAAAGATGGAGATGGTATGAATCTTTAATAGATTGGATACGGATAAGCAATCATAGAAGATTGGGGATATATCGCTTTTAAATTCATGTGCCTTGGATTTTAATTGGTCAACGATGATCAGATTGCAGAAAAGAACCGTGAATATTTGGTTCAAGACAATACCATTTGCTTGAAATTCAAGATTTGATCTTTTAGTATCGACTTCATTAATCAAGTTCAGTGCATCCCTATTCTTGGTTTCTTCTTCAATACAACGAGCAATGATCCTCGTGTTGCAAATTAAAGAGTTCACTAAACGTTGGAAGTTCTGTAAGTTTAGCTGACTCTTGGAAATCCCAGGGATGTCAAACCCTAAAAAATCAGATCTTGGTAATGGGGGGAACTTTCTCAACTGAGCGGTCTCTTTGAAACTGTTAGGGAAACTTCTGGTTGGATTGATAAGCTTCAACAAAGCATCTTGAATAATAAATGAGACATAGTTGAAGATAGCATCAATACTGTAGGAAGACCCAGATTCGGTTAATGCAATTGAATCTTCGACAAATGAGAACTGTTCAAGCTGTGATTCCAGTGCTTGGTCCAAGGCTAACACCAATTGGAAGTCGTTCTTGAAGTCAGTTTTATAATTATGGTCAATAACTTCAAACAGGATTTTGAAACGGGCATATACGGATAAATCAATGACTTCCAAGATATCTGTATCCAATATTTCATAAGTGAACCCCAAATTTGAAGCAAATGACAGTTTGAATAACAGGTAAAGAACTGCGGAAGATAATTCAGGGATATTTTTCAAGCTGATGAGTTTTGCTCTTAAATCTAGAGCATCGATTATTATAGCAACAAGTTCTGAGCCAAATCCTGAGGACAAATAATCCAACAAGTTTGAAATGATAGTCATAACCTTAATTGGATCATTTGTTTCCTTCAACAACGATAATTTGGAATGAATAGCAACTAGGTTATTTGAAATCTCTCCCAGGTAAGGTCTAAAATCATACGGTAACACCTCATTGAGTAACTCTAAAGACAAGCCGTAATCTTGTAAAGATTCAACTCTATCGATAATAGTGATGGGACCTGGTGAAAATTTCAAATTTATTGGTTTCTCAGAATTGATCTTAAAAGTCTTTGACCACAATTTATTGAAAACCTCAAAGACCTCCATATCAGTGGATGGATTAACAGTGAATAGTTTAATTGTTTCAGACAGCATACCAGTCTTCAGATGGTAATTGAACAGTACAACTAACAGGATGATTAATTGATCTGTCTTTGGGTAGTTCAATTTCAATGAGAATGAAATGGTGATCAATAATGGTGATATGAATGAACATTTTTCTAACAAGTGGTTTCCGGCACTTGATCTTAAATACTGGAAAAGTTGGATAATATTAAGGTATTCTTGTGCTAACGAATCAATTGAATCGATAGACATGTCCGTTTTTAACAGTTCGTTAACGTGAAGACTTGAGACGAAGAGCTTCACTACTTGGGTAGAATCAGCATCGACTGATAAGCCTAGATCAGCCTCTCTAATCTTTGAAGAAACGTGTTTAGCAAGAGCAATCTCATCCTGGCCTTCAGGAAGGACACCTGTGGTATTCAGAGCTACCAAACTGTTCAAGGCTTCAAAGAAACCATCACCATTACTAGCATTTGCTGATTGTGACTTGTCCATGAGTACTGAACCTCTTTGAAGTGTGGAAGCTTCTGCAGATACGACCAGATCCTTCATTAGAGCGGTCAACACCATAACAAGTAGAACAACAAGGAATGAAAGCGTTCAAGAGAAATGGCGCTCTTATCTGAATCAAAACTCCACAAGAACAAGTGAATAACTAATCTTTTGGTTTGCCGCCGCCTTTGAAGATACACAGATGTTAGCAATGAAAGAAGTTGAAAAAAGATTTTGCCATTGAGTTTTATAATTTCCGCTTTTGTAATTTTTTCCTGGTTTTTCTGGTCACCAACAAGTTCTAAAACTGATTCGAAACAAGTAAAAAAATTAGTCAAAGTGTGGATTTTTTTGTGGTTCTCTAATGAAATTTAGCTAATTTATCATTCTAAAGCTTCTGCAAAGTGATTAGACATCCGGAAATGGGCAACTACTTATGCTTACTAGCATTTTGTACCATTCTTTCTGAGTGTAGTGTGCGTTGATATTAAGCTCAAAATGTTGATATAGGTTTGTTTTTGCCTATTTGACTTTATTTCCGTATTGAGCTATTTTTAATGATTTATTACGTAATACTTGATGAGAAATCAAAGATCTTTGAATTCGCGATTCGCGAACTTTATGGAGTGGTTTTTCCTTGGTCTATTATTGTGTGACAAGATTGGTCGCTTGGACCATGATTACTGGAATAATCCAAGAGCTACAATCTGAAGGAAAATCTTTCATTAACTTCCCTCAGAAGGAATGTAATGAACCTAATTATGGACAAGCACAACGTAGTAAGAGCAGAACAGAGTGTGATTTGTTCATGATGTCAGAAAGTCTATCGTGTAGATCTTGACAATGGGTGAAAGCCAATTATAGTGGTTTCTTTAATAGGAGTACTGGGGCGTAAAAAAAGAAAATGTCATATCCACATAATACCTATAAGCTCTTACAAATCCTTGTTCCTCGAGATAACTGACCCCTATTTCACTTATATCTCATACCTCGTCCACTTAAAGTATTGCTCACCAGGGTTCACGAACTCCCGATCATGATTCGTCTCATAGATGATACCACCACCTTCACCCTTAGCGATTAGTGCTCTGAGGTAATACATAAAAAACTCAAACTTAAAACCATTTTCCAATCTCTTGTCAGATTCTCGCAGAACATCCTCTCTGCTAACATAGTTTCTTTTGAGTTTGGTCTTTTTCACTCGTTCATAATGGTCAATTGTATCTCCAACTGTCACTTTTGAAGAATAGACCCTGATTTCATTTGGAATATTTTCAAATCTATTCTGTGTTACCAGTGCAGCCACGGTGCTTCCGATATCATTTACAAAAGTCGGATTGATCCTAGTGGATTCATCTCCGATGACATCAACAGTATTCTCATCCGTTTGGTTCTGAATATAGGGTAGGAGACATCCTCGGAACAACTGATCCTCATCGATATGAAGCCCAACATGTATGTCTACCGTCTGTATTCCTTTTTCTCTTGCGCGTTTAGAATGATTATGCTTGATTTCAAAGAACCCAGGCACCGCTTGATCTGGTCCAAAGTCGGTGCCAAATTGTGAAGGAATATATAACTTCACCCTATTAGCAACTACCGCATCAAGAATTTCTTCAATAGGTGAAAACGGGACATGGCCTAGGTTTATTACGACATCCACGTCTCTGAAAGCGTCAACAAACGAAACATCAGGGTGATGGAAGTACTCGACTTCGCTAGATTCAATTGTAGTACGCCCGGTAGAAGTGACTAGTCTAATCGGTCTTTGTATTTTTGACTCAAAAGGTCTCCTTAGCAAGGCGCTGACAACGTGTTTTCCTAGGGACCCATTGACCCCATAGACAGCAACTGTGATCATAGTTCGTAGTGTTCGTTGTGATTGGTGTGATTGCTCTGAAGGGCGGCGGAATTAAAAGCTAATTGAGGGTATTAACAGTTGGAAAATGATTAATGCCCGTGAGATGAGGCTGATATGGAATTCCTGTTCAGCGGCTTTCTGCCTTTTCCGTTCATTTACTCAATATTGATTTATTCCTCTATAAACCCAACCGCGAAATCCTTTGGCTATGCCTTGCTGGGGAAAGTTGGCAATAGGTACATCTACGAAACCAAACCTATTGTGGGAGTGGGGCAGAAAACGAAACTTGCAAACATTTCAAGACTTGAGACTACGATAGTGACTTTTCAAATACTTAATGGTTCCATAAATTTTCAGATAATCAGCAACCTACTTGGTGCGAAATTCTGTCCATTTGAATAATGATTCTCCTGGGTTAACGTATTCTCTTTCGTTTTCCCTTTCATAGATAACACCATGACCTTCTCCTTGAGCTAAAACGGCTTTCAGGTAGAGCAGAATATCTTTGAATTCAAAGTTTTTGGATTTTTCTTTAGCATCAGCTAACAACTTCTTTGGATCAGTGACATTTCTGTTTAGTTTGACACCATGTTTGTTTTCATAAAAAGTGATAGCATCATGAATAGTGGCATGAGCAGAGAAAACCCTAATAGAGTCTGGGATCTTGGAGTAATCAGGCTTGGTAACAACAGAGGCAACTGATTTACCGACATCTGAAAGGAAAACTGGGTTGATTTTTGCATCTTCTGAACCTAAGACTTCAACCGTCTTGGAAGCTTCATCAAAATCTAAGAATGGGAAGTCATGACCAAAATATTTCTGTTCCGAATCAGCGAAGATTGGTGAGTAGATATCAACAGTCTTTACACCAGCAGCCCTAGCTTTTGCAGAATGATCACCTTTAATAGTCAAGAATTCTGGGAAGAGTTTATGAGCAGCTGGCAAGTAAGTACCGAATTGAGATGGGATATACAGTTTAACCTTGTTAGCAATGACTGCTTCCAAGATTTCTTCATGTGGACCAAATGGGACATTGGTTAAGTTGACGACAGCATCAACTCCTTTGAAGGCTTCTTTGAAAGGGGTTGTAGTTGTATTGATGTACTTGATCTTATCAGATAAGACAGGTTCTTTACCAGAAGAGGTCAAGGCAAGGATTGGAGTGTTCAGTTTGGAGACAAATGGTTCCGAAATCAAGGCTTCCAAGACTGGTTTGCCCAATTGACCATTTAACCCGACGACAGCGACTTTGTAACCCATTGTGTTTTAGTTCGATTTGATTTGATTTGATTTGATTTGATCTGTTGATTTGATAGTGAGACTGGTTTCTCTTATAGAATAAAGACTCGATGGGAGTTGAGATCGAAGGGGGAATGGAATTGAGGGTCTACATGGGTATTTATACCTTTCAGGTGGAAGGATTGCCTAATCTTCTAAAACAATTGGGAATCGAAAGTGGAAAGTGTGTGTATGTGTATGTGCCCCTTAACGATTACTAATAATTATCGGATTTAACGAAACTCCTGTCCGATTATTAAGCCGGGGATTCTGACGGGATTTGATGTCAGTCACTAAAACTACTAAAATCACTTACAAAACTTGCGATATACTCAAAAAGGAGGAATTACCCGATGCTTAGTTTAGTCAGCGTCTCAGCTGTAGCACTAAATCTCACTTTGTTAGCTTCGTCGTTTGAAAATTTTCAAAGTCCTTTCTCTTTGTTTAGGTTCGTCAATCGTTGTTGCCGAATTGTTTTTTTTATCAGGTTGATTATTCTCGTTTCCATAGTAACCAATTTAGTAGAATTATTTCACAGATCTGATCCAAATTCTGACACAAAAAGTTTGAATTGTAGAAAACCAGAACCCTTCAACATTCACATTACGGGAAACAGTAGTGTTTATCATCAGATGCTAGAGGTTTCTTACCAAGATACCTTCGTTTACTTTATTCTTGTGTTATGGTTCACTTTTCTTGAAGAGGGTCCTTTCGCTTTTATCGTTTTAGTATTGGCTTTGTGCTATTTTTTCAGTGCGTATATTGATATATAGAGGCCTGCATCAGTAAGTTATTAACATTATAACTCTAATAGCTTTCAAACTTCCCTATCTCATTCTTTCAAGATTCAACTTCTTCTATCGCCAATCCACATATTCTCAGAGAGCCACTATCTACGAGTTTATAGCTACAAGGTTTTTCAAATTCTCATTCCTTCATTTCAATTTTAGAACAATTGGTGGAACATTATTATCCAACAGGGTTTTCTACTATTTTTCCCAATATAGACGCTATTCACAAGGTCATACAAAAATAGCTGATGTTAACTTGGACTATTTTGATGACGAAGGTGTGAAAGGGATCTTAGTTAGCTCCAATTGTCGCTTTCACAAATATGATGTTGATTTAATGATGCTTTATGTCCACGGCGGTGGATTCATACAGGGAACTCCATGGTTATATTCAGAATTCTTATCAGTTATGTTGGTTTCTTTAAATGAACAGGGATTCAAAAATCCTTCCATCTTTGCCGTTGATTATCAAACTGGCGATTTTGGACGAGATTTAATGAATCTCAGTGATATTTGGTCTTATATTACCGAAAAGTACCCTAAAGCTCATTTGGTTTTGAATGCTGACAGTTCAGGTGGATTATTAGCATTGGCTTTGCTTTTCCATATTGCATCTCCATATTCAATGATACCCAACCCCAACCTTAATAATCTAGTGAAGCCTGCCGCTGTTATCTTGAACTCCCCATGGACTAAATTGTTCTATGAGAAGAAAGAGAAAGAAGAAACGGAAGATTATGTTAACTCTAGCATAATCAACACGATGACAAGAGAATATCTTGGTGAAGAGCAATTCAAATTATTAAAGGGACAAGTTAGAGCCCTCAGGCAATCCACCAACATCGCAGCTAATATCAATATTGATCACTATCAAAACCCCATATATTGTTCCTCGTATGACCTTTGGAAAAAAGCTGTACCTGAATATGGTTCCATTATAATGTATGGCGATGAAGAATATCTTAAAGAAGATATTGATGAATTGGTGGAAGTGATGACTACACATGGAAGAGTCAAAAGTGAGCCAATGGCAGGCCAAGTTCATGATTGGCCTATTGTGACGTTCTTTACAGAAAGAGGTGAGGAATTGAGAGAAGATGGTCTTCAGTATATAACAGGTGCATTAAGTAGAATGCTACTATGGAACACACCTTCTTTCTTTGAGAAGGATCGAATTGTGCCAATAGATATAGAATATAGTTGACAAATCTCCTCTATATATAACACAAACTGGCAAGAAGAATTTATCTAATTAATAATGCCTCCGACGTTTCAGAAAAGTTCATTTCTTTTTGTTCTTCTTTTTATTCTTCTTCTTGTTCTTTGGCTTTGATTCAGTGGTTGAGGTAGTATCTGCCTTGGGTTCTGACCCTAAAATATCCTCGTTATCATTGACATCTTCTATTTCCTCTTCTTCTTCTTCATCATCTTCATTTGTATTTAAATCAACGTCATCGAAACCTTCCGTAGTAGAAGCTTCAACTTCGGCTTCTTCATTTTTGATCTCAGGGACTGGGGTTTCATCTTCCTGTTCCACAGGGATTTGATCCTCTTTGACTTCATCTACCGGAGAGATTTTTACCTCCTTCTTTGATTCTTCCTCAATTGATGTTGCCTTTCCCTTTGCTTCTTCAAGTTGTTCAGTATCAACTGGGGTCTCATTATCGGTTATGATAGGTTCCTCAGAAGCAGACGCTTCAGCGACGGGTGCTTCATCCAGTGATTCCTCAGCCACAGGTTCCTCAGTCACAGGTTCCTCAGTCACAGGTTCTTTGACTTCATGAACGGTTGGTTCTTGTTCAATTACGGATTGTTCAGCTCTTGGCTCATCTTCAACGGTTTCACGAATGTTTGGTTCTTCTTGGACTATATTTTCAATGTTTGACTCCTGAGTTTCTGGGTGTACCTTCACTTCAGGTTCAGTTTCAGATACAGGTTCAACTTCAGGCTCTTTAATCTCCTGCTTTTGTTGGTCCTCATTTGGTTCGTCAATTGGGATTTCCTTCAACTCATCACTCTCTGTGCGATTGTTTTGATCTGTAGTTTCCTCCTCAACAATACCAGACCGTGTTTCAGGAACAGCACTAGCACTAGCACTAGCACTAGCAGCAATGGTAGCGT
Source organism: Taiozyma yuanshanica (assembly GCA_030569295.1). NCBI lineage: Eukaryota > Fungi > Ascomycota > Saccharomycetes > Phaffomycetales > Wickerhamomycetaceae > Taiozyma > Taiozyma yuanshanica. The sequence continues at coordinate 287,450 of JAJMKP010000012.1, forward strand.
GTTGGGTATGAGTATGAAATTTATACTTTGATAGTTTTTCAGGTTCAGCGTCAAGGTAGAAGTTTCTGGCAGGAACAATTCGTCTCTCCACTTCACACGCTTTTAGCCATTCCGGTCTTACAACTGGGATATTATTATCGGAAGCCTTTTGCCATTGAGGACCAAGACCTAAAGTAGCAACAAAATGTGTCGTATCGACGGTAACTTCTTTCTGGAGGGGTTTAGCTCCGATAGCTTGCAATGATTTAGTAATATCATCAATTGTAATATTCTCACCGGGTTCAATTTCACCAAGACAAACAGTGATACCTGATAAATCTGTCATTTTATGAGTTCTGATATTGATTTTTTCAGATTGATAAACACCAGCTGTTGTATCTAATCTCAAATGGAATTCATAAGGGGTATCAATTGGTAAACCGGATAGTTTTGTTGTCTTTGTGACCATTGGATTTGGAATATGGCCTAATCTTGAACCATTTTTATATAAGCTTAAGGATTTAATTGAAGATGAACCCAGATCTAATTGATCCCATTCAAGGACAGCACTTGTTTGTGTGACATTTTTAACTCTCAAAACAGGAGGCTTTGGTTCATTAGTACCGTATAGTTGTAGGATCTCTTCTTGGAAGGATTCGAATTGTCTTTTTTCAATCTCTTCTTTCTTTAAATCTTGTTCACATTTGATGGTGATCACTGAACCAGCGTTGACACCATCAGGTAATAAAAGTGTTGGGAATTCAATCAAATGATGGTCCTTTGTTAGCAATAATGCTAGTGATGCATCAAGCTTACCAACAGTAAGCGACACTTCAACCATTGCGCTTGTTCTGGGAACTCTTCGATTCGGATAACTGAAGCGTTTTAAGAGAGTTGATTTAGTGTCAATTTCGTGTCCATTTAAAATTAAAATTATCTCCCAAGGGCGAAACAACTTAAAATTTCCCGATCTCTTTCAAAGAAACAAAAATTACCCGCAAGAAGACAATCAATGCAGAACTATTGTTGTAAGTAACCTGTTAATTTGAGTTTGTTGTTAAGTAATTATGAGAGCAAGTTTGTTTGGTTTCAAATTGTGTGAAGTCGTTTAATGATTTGAAGTTTATGTTCTCTGCTTTTGTGTGAGGGGATCTTAATGGTTGGAGGTACGTTCCCTATATAACTAGAGTTTTATGATATAATTATAATTAGGTATAAATACTTACAACTACAATAACCTTGTAAATTAATTAACTAAATCTATGACCTGCATTTTTTAAAACACTAACCTCCTCCTCCTCCTCCTCCTCCTCCTATTGAAAACAAACATCCCAATGAACTGATTTTTTACTCACCAGCTAGCCTTCTGACTCTTCTTAGAATAGAATCTTTCTCAGGGTCATAAGGATGCTCCTTTGATGGAATTTCCAAAATAGCAGGAAAAGCAGCCGTGAAGCCATCCACTCTTAATCTGATTTGTTCAGCAATATGTTGATTTATGAGTAAAATGGCAATATCGTCTCTAGTTTCCACATACTCGGTGAAAGCAGCATCGATCTGCTCAAAAGTGGTCTTTGAATCGACAGCGAAGAAGTTCTTACTACCCGAGGCATCATCAACTTGACCAACCCCGGCCAATAGCATCCCCGTTATAGTGTCCTCATCACCAATGACGGCAATCAAAGAGCGGTTCTTATTCGAGTCGGACATTGCTTTTGTATCTGGAACTTGAAAACTTCTTTTGCTTTAACGAGTGGTTTTAAATCTTTTGTCTGTTCACAGACCTTGTGTTTTTTTTCCCTTTTGGGAGCAGTTGCGAGCCCTGAACCACTCATCCAAGGATTCACCTCAAACCATCTCCGGGTCAATATAGTAATAGTAATAGTAATAAGTCTCATAAATCAAACAAGGAGAGAACAGAACTCTTTAAAGAAAATGCTATCTGTACTTCAAAGGAGAACATTCTGTTCCTCTACGAGAGTTCTGGCAGGTCACTCAAAATGGGCGAATATTAAACATGACAAGGCCAAAAACGATGCACAAAAGAACAAAATATCCAATAAGTTAGCCAATGCTATTGCAGTCGCTGCTAAACGTGAGTGTTGCTTATTTTGCTTCATCTTTTATTTTTTGCTTCAATGCATTTATGTTGATATAGCTAACAGACTTATAAGTTGGTGGGCCTGACCCTACGACAAACATTAGATTGGCAGCTGCCATTGAACTCGCTAATAAGAACAATGTCGTCAAGAAAGTTGTAGAGAATGCCATTAAAAGAGGTGCTGGGCTTGATTCCACTGCTGATAAATCCAAGGTTGAAACCACAGTGTATGAAGGTATAGCCCCAGGTAATGTATCTATTGTGGTGGAAGCTTTAACGGACAACAAGAATAGAACCGTCAGTCAAATCCGTGGTGTCTTTGGCAAATATGGTGGAAATTTAAGTCCTACAATCTTTCAATTCGATAGAATGGGATTTATCGTGATAGATGTTAGCGAGATAGACACTAATTTTGATGATTTGTTTGAAAAATTCATCGAAATTGAAGGCGTTGAAGATATTGAAGAAATTACGGATGATAAAGAACGTTCAATCGAAATCATTACTGAAGTCGCTAATGTTGGTAAAATAGCCAATGAATTGAAAAAATTACAAGAGTTCAAGATTAAAGAGGTTGGGATAAGTTATATTCCAAAAGATGATGCCTTAGTAGAGATCAATGATGAAGATACAAGGGCCAAATTTGACAAGTTCATCAATGCATTAGATGATGTTGATGATGTCACAGATTATTTCACAACATTAAAAGAAGCTCATGAACAATGAGAAAATGAGGTATTATATTTGGGATGGAAGTTAAAGATAATAGTAATTGTACATAGATAAAAAATTAATATATAAATAAAAAGTCATGCATATTAAAATTATCGATCCTTGGGCAATTTTTATTAACATAAAATAATGTTGTTGAATATTCAAATCATACTTCATATGAAGAACCAGTCTCATCAAGTCCTCCTCAAAAGAAAAAAAAAGAAATAAAGGAAAGACGATCCAAATCAAAGAAATCATCATATATTAACTTGCTTAGAACCGTGTTTTTGTTTTTCTTAAATTTGTTTAATTTATTACCCACAAAAAAAAACCTCTCATGTTGATTAAACCTCCTCTTCCTCTGTATAAATAAAAAAAATCTAATCTTTTAAACTAGATTTATTCAGATTTGGATTCTTCAACGTATTTCTTGATATCGTCATGTGATTGTTTTGGGTTAGATCTACCTAATCTTAAAGAACTATCGTAGACAATTTTTCTGTAACTGAAAAAACAAGCAGAGGCACAAGCAACACCCATGGCGACGAATAATGGGGTCAATTCAATTGGAATGCTGAAACCACTTGATTTCTTGGCAGCGTTGAACAAGTATTGTGAAGGTCTCATTGTGTAAATTGTTATATTTTGATGCTAATATTTAATAACAATTAAAACTGTTTAACGTTAATGGTCCCATTTTGATTTTTTTTTAATAAACTTTGCACTTTAATTTTTTTCAACGATTTGGTTGGTTGAAAGGTTTAGCACCGAAGGTGTCCGGGTGTTTTGGGGGATCCTTTTAGACTTCCGTATCAGGCAATTACAAGATCAATTAACTACTGCTACTACTACTACTACTACTACTACTACTACTACTACTACTACTACTACTACTACTACTACTACTACTACTACTACTACTACTACTACTACTACTACTACTACTACTACTACTACTACTACTACTACTACTACTACTACTACTACTACTACTACTACTACTACTACTACTACTATTACTACTATTACCACTACAAACTACAAACTCTAAAGAACCTCTATTTAAACCTTATATGTTTAACCAAACGTAAATCTCTCGCTGGCATATATATATATATGAAAAAACATGAAAACAAAATGATAATATTATAACACAAATTATGAAACAAGATGAATGTATAAAACTTTTAAAGATCACAATTCGATCAGATAGTCCTTGATAACTTCATAAGTTAACCAACTAACAGCCATCGATGGGACAACTTTGAACAAATTAGCAGTCAACCCTTTGTAAGCACCAAAGAAACCTTCAGTCTTGAATATGGTTATGAGAGCATTGGTAACGCTAGTATATTTAAACCCAAGTTCATTCTGACCCATGGTTAAGACTTGGAATCGCCTTCTTAATAAATCAAAAGGATAAGTCAAAGTTTGGGCAATACCACCGGCAACGGCACCCATAAATAATTTAGTAGTTGCTGAAGATTCAGGAATCAATTCTCTCAGCTGCTCATAAACTGCAAAATTTATGGCGACATATGGAGCTACACCTATAGTTGTGGGCCATATCCCACGATATAATGAAAAGAATCCACCTTCTTTCTTATAAATGTCCCTCAATAAGTAAATAACCCCCGGTGGTGCCTCTATTGATCCAGCTTTTGATTTTGATAGTTTTGCCAAATTGGCCGTTTGAATTGAAAGTCTAGTTCGTACAAGATCCAATGGATATGTAGCCAATACAGATGCAGTGCCACATGCCCCACCAGCGATCAATCTTTTCCAATTTGCCAATTCTTTTTCATTGGGGTTCAACCATAAAGCTTTAATTTCTTGATAGACAAAGAATTGAACAGCACTATAAGGAAAAATTCTTATACAATTCAACCCATTCCCACGGAATAAACCTTTGAAACCTTCATCTTTGTACATTTTCCAAATGGTGGGGAATATTCCATTATAATTGGAAGCACCAGGACCTTGAACTTGAAACAAGATTTTAGCTCTTTCGAAAGGTGATACGACAGTTCTTGAGATGGCACCGGCGAACCCACCAGCAATGAATGACGAAACACTTTCTTTGTTCAACCAAGTTTTAAGATCATCATGGGTAAAACCTGACATGGATGGTCCAAGAAAAATAAAACGTAATTAAATGTGAAAATGATTATTTATGTGTTTTCCATTCCGATTAGTGTGCACTGTGGACTCTGCTTTATTTTTTTTTTTTGTTGAAGATTTCTCCGGGGATCAAAGAAAGAGAAAAAAACCTGTGGCCGATAAAATATGTGGTTATGTAGCGAAGGTGAAGTAATATTGGGAATTGCAAATTCCGTGGGCCAAAAAAATGTAAAACAGAACTCGATCTGGGAAATGAAAAAGAAGGTCTCAGCTATTTTAAGATGACACGCAGTTGGATCAAGATTCGGAACCCCCTTTTGTCATTGTTGCTGATTTTAGAGTTGTTAACCTCTGTCCAAAGACTCATAAAATTTTTGACTAGTCTTTGAATCTTTGACAGTTGACTCATAAATTGACTAAGGTTTTGACCAAAAATCTGGGGTTGAGTCCCACGTAATGACGTCAAAATTTATATTGAATAAACGTGTTCCGGGTTTCCTAAAAGTATGGCCCCGGGATTGGGTTAAATAGAAAATTTCCAGTCCCTGGTAAGTCCCATCCATAAAAGTAATTTATTGGGACTTATGGGACTAACTAATCATTTTTTCGAGTCTCTAATTCTTCAATCTTGGCTCCCGTTTCCCCCAGATTCCGCAAAGCAAAAGTTGAAAAATTAAGATTATGCAACTTTTTTTTTTTTGCGAGGTTCCATGTTTCCTTATACCCTAGGCCTTACGGAACTTGAAAAAAGTCTGATGACATTGATAGAGACTTTTCCTCCAGACCACAAAATCCGTATAACCATCAAAAAAATGAGTCGATCATTTGACATTTGGGCTCATGGAAGTTCAAATCTATATAAGGACACTTATCTTCCCCGGATTCTTCAATTGTTTATTTCCAATCTCTTAGGTGCATTTACTCTTACAACTAAACCATACCACAAAAAAAAAACTTATTCATAATGGTCAGAACCTTACTTCTAAAGAACTTTCAAACCTCAGCTAGAATCACTTTACAATCATCAGTGATAAAACCAAAGCCACTATTCGGTTCAAGATATCTATCTGCTTCAACACAAAGCCAGTACTCTCTATATAACAAGGATCCCTCCACTCAATCTTCGGAAAAATCGTCATTTGATAAACCTGTTGTCTACTCTGATGGTGAAGTTGAGACTGCAGGTCCAGCCACGAGGGTCTAAATATCTCATTATTCAAGAGAGAAATCATGTCGTCTATCCCCTATAACTCCCATATTAGAGAGACATGGGAAGGGTGAAGAAGGACTATAGCTATCCTCCAGAAGTTTGACCGGCGTTTCAGTTCTTGTTTTATTTATATTTAAATTTTGTTAAGGTTTTATATTTATGTCATGATCAGGTTTTATGAACTGTTATTCTGTTCTTAATTAATTATCGTAGTGGTTTTAAAATACTTCTTAATTGGTTATCGTAGTGGTTTTAAAATACTGAGAATATGCTGAAGATATCTCAAGATCAGAAATTTTCTAACTATAAGTAGTCATCGTGATAAAGACCTACATTTTTTGGATATTTCAACTCTTTCACTGCTCATTAGTTATAGACGTAATCATATCTGATTTTGTCGATGGTACTTCCACTCATACTAGCTTTGACGTTTCTTGCAAATAAGTTCTTATCTCTTATCAATACTCCAGCGCTTTCTTTGTTCAAAGGATCAGTGGCATTTGGTTCCAAGAACAAGAACAATAAACCAACAAGTATAGAATTTAAATTCAACACAGGCGACCAATCTTCTCGTAGGATATTTAGACATATATTACCTTCAAGATCAATATTTGGATGATAAATTTTCGTTTGACATTTCACTTTTGGAGGTTCAATAGGAAAGTTGTTATTTATAGTCAAAGTAAAACGAAATTTACCTCGTGCGTAATAACCTTCATCTGGTTGAATCACAACCTCAAAGTTTCTCAACTGGCTCTCTGGTTCTAATATTCTCAATTGGATAGTCTTTGGAAGCTGAATCTCATTTAGATCCTTCTGTATACGTATTTGAGCAGGTGTCATATGTTGTGGAGTTGTTGATGATGATCCAGAGTTTGACAACTCCTCTTGTTTCTTCTTTTGCATTTGTCTTAGTTTAAGCTATGAATTTCTTTGTCAGTACTTTCCAACACCAATAAATATTTCTTTAAAATCAACCCCACTTACCATCTTTTCTTCAGGTTCAAAAACAAACCAACTTATTACAATAAAAAACACAACCGCTTTACAACTCTGCAATATCACCCACCGTTCTATAAAGCATACGCCATTCTGGCTTTACATTTTCAAAACCCATATGATCCACAAAGATTCCCCAAAAAAAAATCAAAATATCGCGAAAATCCCTTAATTCGATTGAGAGGGAAAAAATAATGTGGCCTACGAGATTCGAACTCGCGCATCCGTAGATATTAGAGAATTTAACTTAAACCTAAATCTAACGCCTTAGACCACTCGGCCAAGACCACAGAACGTTATTTATGCCTCCGTATAATAATACTATATACCGTATATCGCTCTTTCGAATTGCTTATGTAATCCGAAAAAGTTCAGTTAAAGTTAGCATAACTTCCGTTCTCTTTTTAAACGAATGTTTCTTTCAATGATTAAATAAGTTTGTAATAAAGCTTTAATATAGAACTATTTTGTCCAGTATGAGTGATCTTCTATCTATGTTTTTTGACGCGGAATTTGTCCCACATTCATACTTAGATGCATTGTTCCAGCAATCTACAACAAGTCCCAGAAATGTTAATTCAACACCAGTTTCAAGATCCAGTTCAAGACCGTCCACACCAAACCCTTCAAGTCACGATTTGACCTCAATGAAAGAAATCGAAGAAATTCAACAAATAACAAGTCTTCTGCTTTCGAACTTGGACTTCTATACCAATGAATTGACTGCTGAACTGGAATCAAAGATCAAAACTTTGGAGAGTGCTAACTCTATCATCTCTTATTCTTACGATCATCAGAGTCATAATTCAAATAACATTGATTCAAAGTTGAAATCCACAACAAGATTAGAATATTACATTGACTCATTATCAATCTCCATTAACACTTTAAATGACGAAGTGGTAGCCATCAATAAAGAGATCACAGAGCAAAACACTATTTCAACCACTGAATCTCCAACTGGTAAGCTATTAAAACTGACAAAGTCTAAAAAAAATCTATCGCAGGTCTTGAAGAGTTTAGAAATCGTTAAATCTATAATAGATATAGCTATTACAGAGCCATCCATCTCAACAAGAGCAGCACCGACATCCACATCAAACAAAGCTCAGGTCGAAATCCCAACTATCAGACCGAATGAATTCGAATCTGCTTTAAATGTCTTGAAGGAAACAATCATTGAACAGTTCAACTCTAAACTGGTTGGGAAAGATGCAGAATCGTCAAAGGTTATAGATCATGAATTCTTAAAGAAAGTGGACAACTTGATTGAACTTTTACCAATTTTCAAGAATCTAGGTCCCTTTAATAACGATTACAATCAATTTGTCAGTTTCTTACAAGCGGAGAAGAAGAATTATTTAAATAGTAAAGATCTTGATGAGATTTATGATGATAATGAACTATCCAAAAAGATCCTACAAAAATAGATGGTGTCTGAGATAGATGTTCGTGACACTTTATGATTCATGCATTCTTTTATCCATTAGCTGTAGAATTGTGATTTTACCGTCTAGCCAAATCCTGCCCATTCCACAGAGAAACAGATCGGCTCTTCATCTTCATTCATTGTCTTTTCCTCCTTATCTTTCATCTCTGCAGAACCTATCAACCATATCTTTTTGACACCGGTAGCTAACCTCCCACCATTGACAATGTTCATCAATCCGATATCCTTGTCATATGGCACGGTGTTCACGACTAAGTGGGCATGATAACGTAGTGGATCTCCTGGATACCCAATAAATTTCCCTCCAAATCTCATTCCCGGAGCAAGAAAATAACCATTACTCCTCAAATGTTTGAATATGAGATAGTTTAACCGGTCGTATTGTAGTGATTTTAACAGTGCTAAATGTTCTGGTGAGTTATAGTATATAGACTTGAAAAAATCAAAGTTTGGTAACTGGGATGGTGTATCCGCTATTCTAATAAATAAACTTTGGGAGATCAATAAGTCACTAGGAACTTTTTGACATTCTTGGTGAACAGATCTTAATTTTTCATTCTTCTGCTGTATCTTTTGTTCCTTTTGAATTTGAAAAGAGTCCGCCCTACTCTTCTGAATGTATTTAATGTCGTCATCGTTCAAGTCTTCTACTATGGCGTTTATGAATGATTTCTCAGGTATCAGTGTTAGTAAATCTTGCTCCGACAACCATATTACTTCTTCAACCATCAATTGCAAAGGTAACCCAAGAAAGGTATTTTGCTGGGGTGCTGTAGGTAAAGTTCCACTGAGCACACCGCAGATTCCTAGATTTCTAAGACGTTTGACATCTTCAATCTCAAACACAAGCAATTTACCAGCAGTGAGACTGACACGTATTCTTTCTCGACTCATTCTACTCCACAAGTTAGAAAATCAGAGGTGGATGAACATCTCATCATATCTCATCTCATCGCAGTCCCCGGGACTTAATATTATGTTTGATTTTTTTCTCTATAGCCGCGAAATCAATATATAGAACTAATTCGCGAATGTGATGAATGATACACTGTCAGTAGAGAAATAGTGAATAAAAAATACTGCACGTCATCTCTCTCTAATTAAGACGTTAAACTCACAGTGATTAATTGTTTTGAATATATTCAGTCTGGAAGAATTTCGCCCAATGGGGCATTTCTGCAGATCAGAGAACTCTGCGTAAAAACATAGAGGCTGACACTGGTACAAGAAGAAAAAGGCAACCAGGTAATTCAGTTTTATGTCGGCTTTTGTTCCTCTTCATCAGGAGAAACTTGTTGTTAGCTGATCCCTTTCTGTCTCTTTTCGTTTGCTATTTAGTCAATACTATACTTTATATAAACTAGTATGCTCATGTTTTGCGGTATCCAAAATCATTGTAACTGGGACAACGTATACTTTACCCAATTGGGGATTCCTGCAGGTTTCTGCATCGGTAAAATCAGCACTGCCTTGTTTTTGGGCTCGAAGTGCAAAAACTTCAATTCGAATATCATTGCAAAGGTGCAATTCTTGTTTGACAGTCGACTGTTTGCCACTCTTCAACGAGAATTTGCTCTATTGGATCTTTGTTCTTCTCTGAAGTGATCCCAGCATTTTCCTTTGTTTGCCGTCTTGCAATTTTCCCACTGTTAAACAAGAGCTAAACTCCACATATTACAACACTCAATCAAGGGTCCTCTGACTTACGTTACTATTATCTTTTTTTTTACTATATTATAGCTATTTCCAGGTGGCTAAAATTGTCTGTTGGTAACGCTTCGTTTCATACTGCTAGCTTGTGGGGCTTTTGTGTCGATTAAAGTTTGATTTTGGACTTTAAAGAGTATAGTTCCTTAGCGCTCCCGCTGTGTCCGCTGTCTGTTAGACCATTAAATACGCTGCGTTTTCCGCATTACAGATCCATCCCAGCCCCTGATCCAAAAAAACTTGGTTTTCTTATCTTGTTAAATTTCCATAGCCCTGTCATTTGTGTATATATAGTGGCTACACTTCTGCTTGATTTTCTTTTTTGCTTTACACTTCTGTTTTCTAACTGTTGAAGAGTTGAAGCAGTTCTAATTCAAAAATACTAGTCATTATGCCATCTTCTGTCAGGCATAGTGTAGACTTACACAATCAACCATCAAGGAGATCAACCGCAAGATCCCTCAGGTCAAGAAATACTTTAAAGAACAGCAACTTATTCACAATTACAAAGGAAGAACTCACGAATATTCATGATCCTAAATCCATCATTTTTTTCAGAGAACGTTTCAAAAACAGTGCTGAAAACTTTTATCATGCCCTAAGGACGTCAAAAACTCTGGGCTTGGACGTTTCAGTGCCTGATCAAGAGGAGAGAATTGAGAGATTTGGTATTAACAAGCTTCCAGAGAAGAAACCAAAGAGTTTTCTAACTTTAGCATGGGAAGCAATGCATGATAAGGTCTTAATTCTTCTATCTGTTGCTGCTGTCATCTCATTAGCTTTAGGTCTTTATGAAACTTTTGGTAGAGGTCCCGAATATGACGATGAAGGTAAACAGTTGCCAAAAGTTCAATGGGTTGAAGGTGTTGCTATTGTTGTTGCTATCCTAATTGTGATGTTGGTCGGTGCTGCCAATGACTATCAAAAAGAATTACAATTCGCAAAACTAAATGCCAAAAAGACTGATCGTGAGATCGTTGTTGTTCGTGGTGGTGAAGAAGTCATGATTTCTATTTTTGACTTATTAGTTGGTGATATTATCATACTACAAACCGGGGATATTTTACCCGCCGATTGTGTCTTAGTTCAAGGTAGTTGTGAATCTGATGAATCTGCCTTAACCGGTGAGTCTCATTCTATTCACAAAGTTCCTATTGAAAGTGCCTTGAAAGTGTTTGATGAGAAGTTCCCTAACGCAGATGCTGATATTGGTACTAAAGGTGTTCCTGATTCCTTCATGCTTTCTGGCTCTAAGTTGTTGTCTGGTATTGGTAGAGCTATTGTCACCGCTGTTGGCCCAAACTCCATTCATGGTCGTACTATGGCTTCTTTGCAAGTTGAAAGTGAAATCACTCCTTTGCAAGCTAGGTTGGATAATTTAGCTGGCGGTATCACCAAGTATGGTATCTGGATTGCTGTCATATTGTTGATCATCTTAACTGGTAAATTCTTATCCTATTTGCCGCAGGGAAAGAAATATCATGATTTACCGTCATCTGAGAAAGGTTCCAAGTTTTTAGATTTGGTTATTACCTCCATTACATTGATCGTGGTGGCTGTTCCTGAAGGTTTACCTCTAGCTGTCACTTTAGCTTTGGCTTTTGCTACCACTAGAATGTCTAAAGACAGTAACTTGGTCAGAGTCTTGAAAGCTTGTGAAATTATGGGTGGTGCCACTGCTATTTGTTCTGATAAAACAGGTACCTTGACTGAAAACAGAATGAAAGTCGTTAATGGTAACTTAGCAGGTTTAGATTTTGATGATAATTCCAACTCAGAGATTGGAAACTCTCAAGATCTACATTTGGCAGAAAAGACACAGCTTGACCTATTCAGAAACATTACTTTGAACTCTACAGCTTTTGAAAACAAAGACCAAGATAAAGTGAATGAGAACCCAATTATTCCACCAAAGAGACATTTCTGGTCCTCACCTCAGAAGAAGCAGCAATTTGATCAATTATCAATCGAGCCATTTGTCGGCTCCAAAACCGAGATTGCTCTATTAGAGCTAGCACAAAGATCCTTGGGTTTGAAGAATAACTTGACTCAGCTGAGAAATCAACCCGAAGATTTAGGTATCGAGGAGATTACACAAATCATTCCATTTGAATCTTCAAGAAAATGGGGTGGTATTGTTGTTAAACTCTCAGATGGTCATTATAGGTTTTACGTTAAAGGTGCTTCTGAACTGATCTTTGCGAGATGTTCGCACCGTACTGTTGCAACTGGTGAAACTATTAAGCTCGATGAATCCTCAACCAGAGAAGTTAATGATAAGATCTCCGGCTATGCTGAAATGGCGCTGAGAACGATTTCTTTAGCTCATAAAGATATCAAAGTTTCGTATTGGCCTCCGAAGGAATATGTCACTAAAATAGCTGACGAAGCTGATCCTGATAAGATCTTGGGAGAAGAAGTTTCACTTGATTATCAAGATGGTCTATCTCTAGATGGTATCTTTGGTATCAAAGATCCATTGCGTGCTGGTGTCAAAGAAGCTGTTGCTCAATGCAAAAGAGCTGGCGTAACTGTTCGTATGGTTACTGGTGATAACGTCCAAACTGCCAAAGCCATTGCCATAAATTGTGGTATTTTGACTGAAGAAGAACGAGATGACACTGTTTCCTCTATGGAAGGCCCTGTTTTCAGAAAACTATCGAAAGACAAAAGATTCGCCATTGTTCCTCAATTAAAGGTTCTTGCTAGGTCATCACCAGAAGATAAAAGGATTTTGGTCGAAACTTTAAAGAAACAAGGTGAAGTCGTTGCTGTTACTGGTGATGGTACTAATGATGCGCCAGCTTTGAAATTAGCTGATGTTGGTTTTTCAATGGGTATCTCAGGTACTGAAGTTGCCAGAGAAGCCTCTGATATCATATTGATGACTGATGATTTCTCGGCTATTGTTGATGCTATTAAATGGGGTAGATGTGTCTCATCTTCAATCAAAAAATTTATTCAGTTCCAATTAACGGTCAACATCACTGCTGTTGTTCTAACTTTTGTTTCTGCCGTTGCCTCCAGTGATGGACATTCGGTTCTAACTGCTGTTCAATTGCTATGGGTGAACTTGATTATGGATACCCTTGCCGCTTTGGCCTTAGCTACTGATAAGCCAGATAACTACGTTTTAGATAAGAAACCGGATGGTCGTAAATCTTCCATCATATCTGTTTCCATGTGGAAAATGATAATTGGTCAATCAAGTCTACAATTGGTTGTTACTTTTGTCTTGCACTTTGCAGGTCAAAAGATATTCTATGGTAGACCTATCACCTCAGCTGAGCAAAAGAAATTGGATGCTTGTACATTCAATACTTTTGTTTGGCTACAATTTTTCAAATTATGGGTCACAAGAAAACTAGATGAAGCTGATGGCATTTCAAACGTTAAAGATCGTATTACTCTATCCAATTTGAATTTCTTTCAGCATTTGTTTAGAAACTGGTACTTTTTGTTTATTGCCGCTATTATTTCCGGTTTCCAAATCTTGATCATGTTCGTTGGTGGTACTGCCTTCTCGATCAAGAGACAGACTGGTGCCATGTGGGGAACTGCTATTGTCTGTGGTATGTTATCGTTGCCTTGGGGTGCCCTGATCAGAATCGTTCCAGATGAATGGGTAGTTAAGATCTTCCCAACCAGATTATATAACCTCCTTGTTTCTATACTATCATTCAAGTTTTTGAGATCTGGGGGCAAAAAGCACTACAAAGATGCTGAATCTGGAAGCGATGTTGAAGATGAAGAGAGGCATTTATTATATCAAAAATATCCAGCGTTTAAAAAGACAATGGATGAGATCAATTACGTCAGAGAGGGAGATTTTAACGACTCTTCCAGTTCTTTTAGTTTGAACCCTCTATTTATATACCAGAGATGGAGACGCAGTGGTGATGGTGATGATGAATCTCAGGTCGCTGTACCTACAGAGCATCACACCATTGCTGCATTGACTATGGTGCCTACTGTTGTTGGTGGTGCGGTTGCAGGTTGGTCACCATTGGCTCATCCAAAGCCAGATGCTAAGAAAGATTAAGCACATTCATTCATACTCAAAAATTTCATTGCATATCTATTGTTCGTTCTGTCGTTGTTTCTGTTTCTGTTTTGAGTTCCACTTTCCTGTTTCGTTTTCATAAACTAATATTGACAATTATTAATGTAATCTACCAAGTAGATCTGTAGTAGTTGCATCCACTCTGAGAGCTTACGAGTGCTTATTCACAATTTGTATTGATAAAGGGAATGAAAGAAGGAATGAACATCCTTGGTGACATCTAGTCAATCAGGGATATTGTAACTAACACAAAAGTATAATAAACCCAACATAAGAAAACAACAATAAGGAAAATAAAAATGCAAAGAAAGAATGATATCCTCTTTCTAAGCAAACAATTTTTCGAATTTTTCCGCCAAGTAATTAGCTTCTTGGAAGTAGTCAATTTTACTGACAGTCAGACCATTGTATCTTACTCTTACAGTACCATTATAGTTATCTTGTCTAGCCCTTAATCTGAAGTCAAATTCTTGCATGTGGATCTTATCAATAGTGGCTTTAAACAAGGCTGGATCCTCTTCTTTATATTTCACTAAATCATTTGCGGAAGTCTCCAATAGAGCTCTAGCCTGATCTTCGAATAAGGTTAACCACAATTGACCAGTATGATCAACAACGGAAATTGTTAGAACATATCTGTGTAATGGAGATGGATGATTAATATCACATTTTTCACATCTCCAACTACCATCGGCTTGTTCGACAACTTTTCTATTACAACCTTCAGATGAGCAAGCTGGATAACTGAAATTTTCGGTTCTCACATAATTGATAGTTGCTTTCAAACTGAAGTATTCTGGTTTTTCACCCATACCTAGTTCTTGAGTTTGAGCTTGCAGAATTGTCTTACGATCACCAATTGGTGTCTTTTTAGTAGCAACTTCTGATTTCAAACTCTGGAAACTTTCGTTACGACCTTGGGCATCATACCATCCTTTGATAGTGTAAGCCTCTGGGGCATCTGGATTTGGTAGAACGGTGGCTGAAGGGGTTAATGACAGTGTTTTGCCATTGAAGTCGGAGACTTTAGCACCCTTAATAGCAACAACAGTCCCTTCTGGGACATCAAAATCTTTAGCAGATTTGTTCCATAAACCAACTGAAATGGCAAACTGAGAATCATCAACAATGGTGATATCACGACGGTCATAAGAACGACCAGCTTTGGAGGTCATCTGGAAAGCCGGGTGAACTTCCTTAATAACACCGACAACGTCAATAATAGAATCAGCTTCCAAGTTTTGTATTTTGTTTAACTTGACAAAGTTATAATGTAGCTTAGGAACATCATCAGCATCTAAGCATTCTTCAATTATGGTATCTCTGTCTAGTTGTAGCTCGTATGGATGTTTTAGGTTTGAAAATTGAGGTCTTGATGGTTGGATTCTGGCTTTGGAGACGTAATAAACTTTTCCTTCCTGCAAGAGATTATGAAATTTTTCAGCATTTTCATTGAATGCTGTTGCCCTAATTTCATCTGTTTCATCTAGAAGATTGACGTTGAACAGTTTTCCTTCACCCTTTTGGTTGGACCAAGTACGTAGATCACCTTTGAATGAAACTCTAGCTTTGATGGTCCAAATGGTTTGATATGGAGATAATTGATCAATAGCATAGATATTTGATGGGACTCTACCAGAGGCAGTTATTGAAGCTGCTGGTTTGGGAACGGATGGAGTCGCTGCTGCTGCGGCGGCGGCGGTAGGGACTGGGGCCGCTGCTGATGTAGCAGTTTGTTGTGGTGCTGGACTGCCCTCAGTTGTAGGAGCTTGGTATCTGTCTTCTTCAGGATGGGCCTTGAAGTATTCATCTACAGGTTGGTGGTTTGAGCCAACCTTAGTAGCTTCGACTTGTCTGATTTCTAATTTGTTAATGATGATGACGTGCTTGTTGTTAGCACCCATTCTTTCGATATCATATTTCTGTAGCTCGACAATTGAAAGCTTTTGTAAACCGTTCTGTTCACAGTATTCAACACTTTCTGGCCTAACAACGGCATGGGTGGTGTAAACACCATCTGAGATTAATAGACGTAGTCTTTTACCTTGCTCATTTGGAATTGGTTTAACATTAACACATTGCACAATAACTGGGAGATCCCCATTCCAGTACTTTTCTTCAGCAAATATGCGTTTAAGGATACCAGCATTAAGAGTAACGTCTGACATTACTTCTATCTAGGCGTTTCTTAAGCTGAAAACGTTGATTTTGCAGCCTTTGTTTTTGCCACTTATTGATACTTTTATTTACGTATGCCATCCTTTTTTGCATTTACGCGTTTTTTCTTACATTTCTGATTCGTGACGCGTTTTGGTGTAAGGATGTTAAAAGTGTGTGTTTACCACAAAAACCCGCGAAGTCACGAGAATCCTAAATAGCTGTCATTGTTCGTTAATTTAGTTTACAAGAGGTACCATAACAATTAAACAGAGCAGACGAGTTTAATTTTTCAAGAAAGATGGTGCTTGTGAACATTCAGTCGGACTTTGAAGATATTATACACGATGTTTCAACTGCAAAAGTGGAACAAGATCAATTTTGGATCAATGTAATCGATGAAGATCAACTAGAAGATGGTCAAGTGCATGAGGAAGTGGTTGTTGTTTCAAAATTTAATCAAGATATTCAATTTGCCAATAAAAACGGTTTAATATTTACCAAAGATTCGAAAAATAGTTATCAAATTAACTTCGAAGGTAACCAGTTAAGACTGACATCTCCAGTGTCCACAATTGACACAAAAGTTGATAAGGTTACCTCATTTGACATATTTCCACAAGAAGATCTGGGTCTCTTGGGTCTAGACAATGGCCATTTGAGATTGGTGAAACTTTCTGATACTGAAGATGTGCTTATCATAGAAAATGGCCATTTCAGTACCATAACGCACTCAAAGTTCTTCCCGAGTGGCAAAGTGGGTTTATCAATCGGTTTAGATCTACAAATAAAAATCTGGGATCTATTAGATGGATCTTGTCCTCGAACATTTGTTGGGCACAAAGGGAGAATCACTGATTTGTCACTAATTGACCGTGGTAGAAACTTCCTGACTTCAAGTAAAGATGGTACCGTGAAATTATGGGATTGTGCTACCGGTCAAGAAGTTGCATCATTACGCAGAGAAAACAGCATAAAGGATCCAATTAATGCGATATTGATCCTATCCAGCGATGGTGTCAATACTCCAGGAAACAACGAAACTAGCATTGGGACGACTACTGGGAAGTTACTCCTTGCTGGTCATGAATCAGGTGTTATATCTCACTTTGATCTAGGAACAAAGAAACAAATTGGAATTTTTCAAAGTTTATTCTCTGAGGTCAAGTCTCTTACACAAAAAAGTCAGAATGAAATCATAGCTGGTTATGAAGATGGTACTATCGCCATTTGGAATATCAAGGATAATGGAGCTGGCTCAGTTGTGAAGATTCAAAGCATACCCAAGATCAAATCTGTCATATTCAACGAAGCTCTTCAGGCAATATTAGTTTCAAGTGAATATGGACTTCTAGAACTGATTGTGCTCCCAACCGATAATGTACATGATCAAGTCAAAGGGCGTACATTTGTCACAGGGCCAGAGTTAGGAGCCGAAGTTCACATTACATCAGGTAAAAAGGAGTTTTATGTCAGCACAAGGGATGGTCTTCTAAGATTAATCAAATAATTTAACGCGGGTGTCACAGATTACGATCTAAAAATTGTAGGTGACTATTTTTGGCAGTGAGAATTTGGCCGTTATAACCTATGACTCTTTAGGAATATCCGTAGGCACGTAGCCAGATATAAAACAGCTCACCCATTAGGAGGTTGAACCCCCTAATCATGAAGTCTTTCATTCGAGACAAAAGTTATTTATAAGTTTAGTGGGCTCGGCTCAACATCATCGCGGCTAATACCCTCGCTCCCTTATGATATCCATACACTACTCATTCGTTTGAAGAACGGATTGGCTGGAGAGATCTTCTCCAATATCACTTGAGTTATATTGTTGCACTAATTTGGCTAAGTAAACCTATTAATTTTGATTTGAGACTCCCAATCTCAAAAGACTCGGGGTAAGTCCTATTTATAAGGACTGGCTTACCTACATTTTATTTTGTTCGAGATTACCGAACATATTTATCGATAAATAAGGGCTTCTCTATGTCTACTAGCTGATCCCGAATTCCGAGAATTATGAGTATAGAATCCCTTCACACATCTAGAAGTGAGAGGCCTTTTTTTCATTTGCTCAGTTCCCAATAGTAGGACGGCCCACATCTTTCACTGGTTAATCCGACTTGTGGCTTATAAGTTATGTGGCTCTCTCATCAATTTTTTCGCCATTTTTCTGTTTTTATGCGAGTGAAGCTTTTTCGTGCATGAAAAAATTTTCTGATCCATCAAAAGAAAACAAAAGAATTTTCTCTTGTTTTGATATTGTTTCATGATGAAACAGAGCCACGTTCATGAAATAAATTTTGACGTGTAAAACCCGTAAGAAAAAAAAGTAGACCCAGCAAAATAACGGATCTTTGAAGAAAGTGAACATACTGAAGTTTAAGAATGATGTCAAAAGTTGATGTAATAATCAATCTAAATATCTAGCTCTTTTTGCTAGCCGTAACCATCTCAGTCCAGCTTAAACTGAAAAAAAAAAGGTGTTTTTCTTTCACATTTTTGAAACAAGATTTATTGCATATATCTCCGAAAGAAATTGCTTCCTCATTAAGAGAAGTTATCATGTCAGACTTTTGTTTGTTGGTTATAGAAGATTATTACTCTCTTGTACACATCGAGTAACTCAAATTTACTGATTGATTCAATGTTACTACTACTGGAATTTTTTTATACCAAATGATAATTGAGGTGAGTTATAAGCAGTCAGATCAGTCAGTAGGAAGTAAAAACTTGCGTCTAGTGCTAGAGACTGGGCTAAGAGTCAAGTTCATCAAGAACCTCATCGATGAAGAAAAAAAAATAACTTTTCAAATAATCATGCATATTGACGTGTCATCTCATGTCAAACTGGAATTATTTTAGCCACATTGAGTAAAAATCATGCAAGATGTTTAAAAGCAATCTTGAACGTGGTCTAAAATAAAATTACGCCCTTTTGTCTTTTTTTTTTTCACTTTCAGGTTTTTCGCAAAAATGACCTAATTGAATTATTCTCTTATTTGCTCTGCGCAATTTTTTAGTATACGGTTTAGATACTAAAACAATGCTCAATTCCTTTTTTTAGATTGCTCAACAATAGGCCACTTAATTAAGATTACCGTAAGTCTAGCATTAGTGGCCAGTCGGTGTAAACACTATTGGGAACTACGGCATTATGCTCTTAATTCTAGATGTTAGGACCTTCAGCCATCCATGTGGTCCGATAAATAAAAATATGGCACGTTAATGCTGCTGGTTGGCATGTTTATCTTTTTCATTTTTTTTGTTGAAACTTTTTCCTGCAAACCTTTGGTCCTATATTTCCCATAGTAATCGCTAGGCTCACCTATGTAAATTGCAAAACTACGTATGCGTTAAAGGCGGACTTGAAGATAATCGGGGCTGTCATATCTCTACCCTGTGATCAATCCTAGCATCTGAAGCCACTTTCGTCTTATCTTCTTGTTATCTCTATCATGACTCTGTTGGCTCTTGGTTTTTCACGCAGTGTGGTCCGAGTCACTGGTGATTATAATTTTATTCACCTCTTAAAATTTTGTAGATAACGCGCGCTCACTGATATCATTATTAATCTGGAAAAAGCATAGAGTCATCGTATCGAAGACTACGTTATCTTTAGCATTTTGCGAAAATCCTGTATGTGTGAATCTGAGTAAACTTCATTGCTAATTTATTCCCCTATGATTTTATAACTGACGTTTGTTTCCACACTGGAAGGTGATGCCGAAATTGAAGAATATTTGACAGCTATTTTCAATCTCATTTTAGCTCATTTATAAAGAAGTTCAACTGGGGTGGCCGTAAGACTCTGCAGAGATTCATTGAAGCGTGTGAAACCTGTGGTGGTGGATTTGACAAGTAGCAATTGTAGTCCTGATATTGCGAATATTGCAACACACCATAGCCCAAGAAATAGAGCCTCAAGAAAATATAACATCGCTACAGAAGTATGTTGTTACGTGATCTCCAGGAAGTGGCCTCCTGTGGGATGTTGGGGTTTCTTAATTCTGTCGTTCATCGTTTGAGGTTTTTTTTTGGGGGGGATGGTGGGAACGAAATCCTGGGGTTCTCCCACAATATAATGATGATGCTCGTGACTGCAGATTGCAGCTCTTTTTTTTCCCAGCTGGGCCAAGTTCATAAAAAGATACTTTACTTGTCAACTGGTCTACTCAAAATAAGAACCGTATGGTGTACCGACTAGGAAAGTGGAAAAGAACAAGTCTTCCTTGCTAATTTAATGCTTTTCGCTTCAGTCTTTTACCTTTTTTTTTGTATGCTTCTGGACATTCTCTGACTATTTTCAGCGCGCGTACAGGTTTCCCCCTAACCCCAGCCTGCGCTACCTCCCCATCCCCCCTCCATCTTAGGAGCTAGAGGAGTGATCTCACTATTTCGCAAAAATGCTGAATACGGAAACTGTGCACCACACGACTGACGAGAAGGCTTGCAAGGATTGCGCAATTCAATTTATTCTCCGAAAACTGAGTTCTGACACACACATGCATGAAAATAACTTGAAAAGTTTTTTTTTTATGCACTAAAAGTTAAACCACACTACGGAAGTTGTATAAATAACAATTAATTCCCACCCGAATTTTCTTTACACACTTTTTACAGATCAAACAAATCCTTTAAAAAGATATAAATAGTGATTATTTCTTAACTGAAATAACATCCCATTGACACACACACACACACACATACACACAAACTCACAATCTTTAACAACAAACGTTTCCGTTCCGTACCTTTAAGACTTTCTCCACGTGGAATTTTCTAGACAATATTTTGACTAATCGTTTTCTTCATATACAATCCAAGTGAGGAGAGATAAAAAAGACGTTTAATCAAGACTTTCAATTCATCAAGGCATTACTAAAGAATCACTTTTAACTCATTTACTTATTTGCATTAAACAAATACAATCATATATACAATGTCTGCTTTCGACGACTACTGCATCGTTTGTGAGAAACTTTGTTCTCCTCAATCTGCCTACTGCTCGGATGAGTGTAAGCAGAAAGATACTGGTTCACATTTTGAATTTAACAATGTCCCACAACTAATCTCACCAGTCTTACAACCAAGAGCTGATTCCATTGCTTCCACACTTTCATCAGCTTCGTACTCAACATTGGAGTCTGATGATGAACAAGAGCATGAACAAGAACACGAACACAAACACCAAGAATACCTGATCAAGAGCCCCTTGTTATTATCATCCACTTTGAAAGAACAGCAACATATCGCCGGTCTAAGTCTCAATGATCTTGTACCAAGAGTTGATGAAGTGGCTCTTGATGAACATCATACCCAGTTATTGGCTGCTTCTTCCAACAATTACAAAAAATGGTTGAACGTTGCTAAATGAGGAGAGAAAAACCTCAACGTTTGAGGCTATAGCTTATCATTTCTATTTATTACTGGCTACTTTTGCTATCTTAATGACATCCTTGATTTTAATGACCACGTTTAAAAAAAAACACAAAAAAAGGAGTGATATCTAGCTTATTAGAAAAGCTGATTTCACTTGCACTCCGGAGAAGGCTACCGAAAAAAAAGAAAAAACAAGTACATATTTTTGAAAGTACATTTTGCATTTATCAGTTCTATCAACTGTGAAACATTTGTAGTTTGTTTTTTTCTCTTCAGATGAATATGATTGCCTAGAATGGTCAATCAGAATCAGAATCAAGTAAAAGTGACGTTAAAACGTGGTGAGTAAAAGAAACGAGGGTCGAACGCGAAAAAAATATATATATATAGAAAAAAAGTTCGGGCCACTAGAAGGCACAGCTTTATGAATCCGCAAGATAACAAGGAATTTCCAAAGAACACCAACCATTATTGGGCTGCCCATTTGAAATTTCCCTCTTTAATTGATTCCAAATTCCAAGCTCTCGAGATCCTTCGTTTGAGTTTTAACTGTTCTGTGGTATTCTTTTGTTGTCAAAAGAAATTTAACGCCAGAAAACTATGACTCGGTCAGAGTGGCTCACTCGATCAGGTCACCAATAAAGTGGTGCCCTCCGCGGGGTAAACGCACATCAACGTTCTGATACGATTGTTGGGTTTGTACAAAAAGGCGCAAATTTAGACATTAAACTCGAGAACGAGTCCAAAGAGATCACAACTAGAAAATTTGCATAATTCGCTATTCAAGGTTGAGGGTCCAGTTTAATATAAAGTTTAAACGTTTCAACTATTAAAGGTAAACTTGGCAAGTTCTGGAAGTTACACTGAGAAATCAGGTTTTCATTTTTTTTGTAAAATGTACAGTTTTGTTCAATCTCTATTAGGATAATTGTCAACATGAACAGAAACTTTCTTATGTGTAAAATAACTTTAACATTCTAGACTTCTGGTTAGCATAAAATTTAACTTCTTTCGTGCAATAGTATAATTGAGCACTATGGCGGTAGCAGATTTACTGTTATTTTAGTCTGTCTATGGCCTTCTTGCTGGTATCGCGAATTTGGTGATCTTTTGACTAGAAATAAAAAAATAAAAAAAAATATTCTAAATGAAGCCCAGAAATATCAATGAAGATAACAAAGCCTGTTCGAGTCTAACTTGTTCTCAACAGGTCTTTTCAAATCTTTCTCAGTATGAGTCAACAACCAACTATCCAGGACCTGGTTGGTGTACGTATACCTTCATAATCTCATATGTTTCATTCTGATACTAACTTCATCTGATACAGCTCATAGAGTCTCTATACACAGAAAGAGACCCTGCAAAGATTAATTCGGTCCAAAGCTATTTACAAGGTATTCAAAAGTCTCCAAGTGGGTTGGATCTGGCTGACTTGCTCTTATCAGACTCATCATATTCACTTAACTGTAAGTTCTTTGGGGCTTTAACATACACCGTGAATCTAAACTTGTACAAAGCAGATCATTCCCAAATTGACATCAACTCTGTCTTATCCAAACTACTGCAACACATGACTAACTTGGTCAATGATTATAGGTTTCATAATGCCAATAATCTGTTCATCATTAAGAAACTCTTTCAAGATTTGTCAATCATCTTCAATTCATACTTGATCCAGAACAAACAATGGAGCAATCCGCTCGCTGCATTAATTGAAATCCTCCTCACAAATGAAGCTCCAAGTAGCTCTTCCACAGATACAATTCCTGAAAACGTCCTTACGAATGTACTTAATGATGCCAAATCAACACAATTAGTCTTACAATTCTCATCTACAATCGTGGAAGATTTACTGAAAATTGGTAAAGACCAACAAGATGTCGTTCTCCATGAAACTGTCTCACTGTATACCTATTCAACTACGAAATTCTTGATCATCAAATCATTCGAATCTACATCCGAACAAATCAAAATCTCAAGTATTGAATGTTTAAACGCTTGGATTCAGTATATTTCGTTCGCTGAAAGTGTCACACAGGTTAGATATAGAGATTTATCTGATATTCTTCAGTACCTTCTCTTCTTCCTGGAGTCTGTCCCAGCAGATGATGAGATATTTCAGATGACTGTTTCATCTTTGACAGAAATCTTGGAAAGCAATCCATCTCTATTAACCGTTGAATTTAGAAACAATTTTGACAAATTAATTTCAAGTGATTGGGCTTCAAAAAGAATCAATGACTTTTTCCAGCTAGAAGATTTTGATTTATTAGAGAGATTTGTTCTGCTAATCATTGACTTTTTAGAAATCGATCAGTTGAAGTTTATTTCAGTGGTCTTTCGAAGTGAAAGCTCCAAACTTTTGTCATTTCTGTTGAACTTGACCAATCTGCCGCTTTTGCCCGTTATTCAAGAAAACGCATCGAAGAAGTTTATTGAATTTTGGAGTCAAATCTCAGAACTTTTTGCTGATGAATTGGAATCTATTTCTGCTTCTTTAAAGGACGACACCAATGTGTTGAATGAAATCAAAACCAACTCCCAGATGGCTTTTGGTGAAATTACAAAGATTTACTACGATAAGATTTCATATAAGATTTTGGCTAATTCTGAATTCAATTCCAACAAAAACGAATTCTTCAGTTACAGGGATGATGTTTCAGAACTATTTGATTCTATTTATTCAAACCTCGGTACTTCGCTGTACGAAAACTTGGCCAGAAATGTTATCAATAATCAAGACTTGAATCAAATTGAAGCTTCCCTGTACTTGCTATCCTCTTTATCCAACAGCTTTTCTGAGGATCATGCCCCAGATGGAATCTTATCTTCCATCAATAATCTATTTGAATCTCAATTCCTATCAAACATCACTAATCTTACCTCTGAAGCGGGCGATTATTCCCAATACTATATCAAAACTGTTATTCATTTTTTGGGAGCGATTGGGTTTTACTTCAAATTAAGAGGAAGTGGATACCTGACATTGGTTGTTGATTACTTGTTCGGCTGTTTAAAAAGCTACCCAACTCAACAAAATGTTATCTCAAAAACAATCCTACAAATATGCGATGACTGTCGTTCACAGCTTGTGCCTAGTATTGACAATTTTACACCAATTTTGATCGACTTAGTCAACAACCCATCTGTGAATCCAAACACCAGAGAGAAATTTTTGAACTCCTTCAGCTGTATAGTTCAGTCAGTCCATGACCCAACCATTCAAGTTCAGCACGTTATACATATCATTGATTTAATTGAAACTGCCGCCAATCCTTACTTGGTGAAAGCATCTAATGGCGCAATCAATGGTGATGAATTAGAATACGCTGTATCGCTATTTAACTCAGTGTATCAAGTTGCCAAAGGTTTACAGATTCCAGACACTTATCATGATGAGAATGATCACGTCTTCAATAACACCAAGAAATACTATTTAGAATTTTACGACGGCCAAGTCCAGGCTAAATTGATCAAGTTGATCAATGTCTTCACTATTGAAATAGACTCCTTAAGTAAAACTAATGAAATTAGCGAAAAGGCTGCATTGATTTACAAAGTTGGTTTATTGGAAGATTATGGTCCATTTTCATTAAGCTCGCAATCTGTCATTGAATACGTTTTTGCCAAAGCTCAAAGAAACTTAACAGTCAACTCATTTGCATATCTATTAGAATTATTGATCACATTGTTCAATGTTGGTTTGAGAAAATCATCATTACCTCATCAACAAGTTTCTGAAGATCAAGTTTCTAGGATTATCAAGTCATTCATCATTGATCAATTCAGTTTTATCCAAGAAGATCCTGATCTATTGCAGCTGACAATGACATTGTTTTCAGCACTGGTTAATAATAGAAGTGGGTTCTTTGTTCGTGATACGCAAACTTTCCAGTTTGTCGTCAAGATAGCCCTGGAATTAATCTCATCAAAGGAAAAATTCATCATTAAGGCAGTTTCCAAATTCTGGACAGGATTAATATCTGCTAAAGCTATCCAAGCAGGTGAACTTCAGATACTGAACCAATTCATTGAGAATGATATCGGTGAAACTTTGACTTATTCAGTGTTCAAGAATTTGATTGATGCCTCCAGATCAGATGTGGAATCGTATGGGAATATCGTCGTCTTATTATTAATCAAACATCAATTACAATTTCAAAACTGGGCCAGAGCTACCCTAAATAGACTGGATCAAGAAAGACAACAGAATGGCCAAAAGGGGATCCCAGATAAGGAGATTTTCTTAAAAAAGCTGTTAGTCACCAGGGGTTCTGTTAGAAAATGTAATGATATCATTAAGGAGTTCTGGGTAACTGCCAATGGTCTCATCTCATATAGTAAATAGATGATTATTTGCACATAGAGACATCATCTTAAATCCATATAGATTATGTAATTCCTAAGAAACAAGGCTAGCCTGACTTCTAAGTTTGACTGCTATATTGTGTATTATTATAGTTTGTTCAGATCATGTAAAGCTTTGAGATCCAACCTTTATAATCTTTGCCGGCATTCAATGAAAATAATTATCTACTAATCATTATCACCAGCAAAGATTATTTCTTTAAGTTCGTCTATTCATCATGATTCTACTCTAAATAAATTAAACCAAAAGTACCGTGGTGAACGTATATCCGCGGCTCAGATGAAGATAAAGAGGGAGGTTCGGCCGAAAGGCTGATCAATTGGCCAGTATTAAAGTCAAGATTTGAAAGCAGTTCGCACTGATATCTCAGACTCAAGTAGCATTTCAATGGTGGAATCATCACTATAAACGTGCTGGAGGAGCTGTACGAACTATTCGGTATCTTTGACCAGTGGTGTCACTATCAGGATGACTCGCGGAAAAAAAATTGGAGGCTTATTTAGTTCTTTTCGGCCTTCAATTCCTCATGTTCGACATACCTACATTTAGAAACATAAAAGGCTTCCCCCAAGATGGCTTAGTGGTTTACGAGGCATTTGGATTATGATTCACATTTGGATTATGTTTCAGCCGCAGTTAGGTCTTGGACTTTGGTAACATGCGGGAGGATAAGGTTCTTTATGTCGGCCTGAAATGGGCTTCGAAGCTTCAAAAGACGGACAGAGGAAAGGCTGAGTTTGTGGATAAAGCAGTCAACGGTACGGTAAGCTAAACAGAATTATAGGAAACAAGATCGTATGAGAGAGTAATCGAAAGAGGAGTTCATAGTAGAATTAGTGACTTACAAGGTGTGGTTGTAACATCTCAACATGTAAGTTTTTAGCAAAAAGAAGAGGAAAAGCAAGGAACAGCCTCCAGCAGCAGATGGTGAACCTTTTGGCGATAGCACCGACACTAAGGTTACAACAAATTAATTCAAGACTTTGTGCGGAGTGGAGTGTAAACATTGCTCTTGATAAGGTGATAATCCTACTTATTCTGCTCACTGTTTAGGTAATTCGAAATAACTCGAATGAAGAAACGCTGAATCATCTTGGATGAATAGCATGAAGAATGACTAATTTATCTGTGTACCATGTGGGATTTGGAATGTTTTTTTTTTTTGGAGGCTGGTTTTCACCGCTTCTTTTGCGAAAGTTTTCTACCATTATAACTTTGTTTGCTTTACCCTATACTTTACAGTCTAGGACGGGCCATTGATTCTAGAAATCTTGTCTTATAGACGAGAACCACCCAGCGACATCATAAAAGCTTCAAGAGCAACCAAAGGTTCTAAATTTTAAGCCGTTCCAGCATCATCGTCTCTTTATCCAAACACCTTCTAATACTCTCCTCTATTCCCTGAGACCCATCTGGCCACCTTCAGTAATAACTATCTACTGAAAATATCTTTAGGAACAGCAATTATTGCATTAAGGAGACATAGAAGGCGGGGCTTTATTGATGGTGATCTATATAGGCTTGTTCTGTTATCATCGAGGATCTTATGCTAATTGACACGCTTCCGGACGTGGATAAGCAAGAGATCTTTGATCAGGCTGATGTGGAATATATTTTGCCTTGGCTAAATAAATTTAAGAGCTCCAAATCGACATCTAACTGATAACATAAAACTTATGCCTGTACATAGACTAGCGAATATATCAAGCCTTCATAGCGTTTGACCTTTCTCGCAAAGTTTTGTAGTCAAGCTCAACCAAAATCCGGTCAAACAGCTCCTGTAGCAATTTTAAGTGAGAATATCCAAGAATTTTCCCAACATCTTTTATACTCAGATTCACACTTTTATATGAGAAGGCCACCAAGCTTTCAATTTCAAAGAGATTTGATGCTTTTGACAACCCTCTTCATTGGTGAGGGTTAGTATTTCACTCAAAAGGGATAACGTTTTGTTCTCAGCATGCTTGGCTTTCTTTGATCTGTTATGAAATCGACATTGAATCCGCTTTTAATAATGCTTCTTTTCTCTCAAAAATGCACTTCAACCATTTTGGCAGTGAGGTTGGAGTTCATCCGTTCTGTAAATAGCATAATTATAGTTGCGAATGGAGGCCTGCGATTGGTTAATATTGCAGGGTTGCTTAAACACTGGGTACTGTGCTGTTTGTGAAATATACTTCAGTGGTTCATTCGATCTCACCGTTTGAGGGTCCTCTTCAGCTGAGCACAAGTAAACTTGCTCGAAGTGTATAATAGAAAAAGCAGACATCAACAATTTCTATCGCTTTTTCACCTGGATGAATGAAATCTCAGGCTGACCTCCTCTTTCTCCAATGTGAAATATGAGAATACCTTTATATCTGTTCACTGTATATGCGGTGTGGCTAGCATCTTTTTTTCCAGTCTGTTCACTCCATAATCCTGCAGATGATAGTCCACTTTATAGGATGAAATGAAGTCAAGTAGACATCAGTGACAAAACCTGTTCACAACTGAAGCCCCATAACGCTGGCCTTTGATTTTATACTCAATAAGTCGCTGACAATAACATCTTCTTTGCACTGTGTATGACCGTGACTAGCAGCTGCTTTTGCCGCTTATTAGGAACTCGCAAAACACAGTTTCAAACACTGTGGCGAGGTAGCTCAGACCAAGATTCTTAGTTTTATAAGACTGAGATTTTTGTCATGATGTATGTAACAGACCACACTCATTAATCTCAATCACTGTGCCGTACGATGATTCGAAGATTACGGCAGTTGTTCGTGATATTCTCGATCTCTGTGGTCTCCAGTATACCATCAAAAGTTTTGCACCTGGAGCGAAATCTGACTATCTTTGGATTAATCACGTGGTGTCTGAGTTGTAGTACTGCATTTTACAAACATGCTCAGTAGCCGTATAATATGGCTAATGTCTGTCTTTTAAGTCACTCTCTGTCATTCCTCAGTGATGCTAAGAATGAATAATCATCACACCTTCAGTTTAGATTTTTTTTTTAAAATCAAATCATTCACTCTAAATATGGTACATAGGTAAAAGAGTGAGTTTTTATCTAATCCAATAACATGTACCATTTCTCATCCCTCCTTCTCATAAAGTTTTGCATTGCATAGTGTTCATCCATAGCAGGAGCTTCAGAGGTGTGCATCCAATTTCTCGTGCAAAGACTTTGGGCCCTCTTTTAAGCAACCCAAGACCCCAGCCTCAAATTCAGGCATTGTTTTCATCCTTAATCAATAATTAGTGGGCCCTCTATAACTTTAAAGAGAACCTCTTCTCTAGCATTGATTGTGACTTTTGGCACATTTACTTCCTTGCAAGCAGAGATGTTATAAGACGTATTCGCGAAAAAAACTGTAAAATCACCAAAAAAAACATCGGAAGGTTTTGTCTCGGATGCACGTACCAATTTTAATTCACAAAGACTCAAGAACAAGCCGCAAGGAAAACAAGCCGCAAGGAAAACAAAGCCGCACAGTATCATACAGGGTTTAAAAATATGTGAATTCAAATTTCAGAGTACTTTTCCTTCAAATGAACTCAATGGAGCACCTGAGTTACCATTAATTTACCCCTTAGTTTTTCAGCCAAGCACTTCTTTACCGGCAGGTACTAATTTCGATGATCCCTAGACCCTAGACCTTAATCAGAAACCGAATTCATCGTCTGCATCAAAGGTTTATCCTGCGCCGAAAACAGAGGGTCGGTCCTAGAATGATATTTCCAGCGATGAAAGAGGATCGACTGTTGTAAAAAGTCTCTTCTTTGTTGTGGTTGAAATACTGGTGAAGATTGTGAGCTTCTGCACAGCTTCTGCACAGCTTAAGTAATCCCCAAACCATTATTGGAAAAGGAATTATTCGATGATGGATCCAAAAATCTTCACATTTCCTCTGTATCTCTATAAAACTGTATTGAGGAGGATATCCTGAACTATTTATGTCCTGGGAAACTTATGCATGGAACTATCCCTAAGTCTCAGAGAAGTACTGCATTTAATATAATCTGTAGATCATAAGCTTTATGCTTCTTGACGCTATAGATGACTGTCCCATTTCATTTTTCATTTCAGAGAAAATCAGCAAATTAATAATAAGAACAAAAATTAAAAAGCTTGGGCTAAAAAATACCTATGAGATACGTATACAGAACTGGCAGGAACTGATTGAATAGCACAAATCCTAAAATCAAAAAATTCTTATACGTAATCACTTCTTTATAGAACTCTGAAGGGTGTTGGGTCTTTCCTTTAATAAGACTACGGTATATTATTGTAATACAAATGAAATTAGCTGTTCGAGGTCCTGATCTACTTTAAAAGCGCGTTCATATAGTACACCAATAGCTAACAGATATCTCTTAGGTATTGGTATATAATCCAGCCCTTATATAGGATAACTGCTTCGGATTATTTCAAGTGGTCATGAATAGTGCTTGAGAACTATATCGCCGCTTTATCCTCTTACGCGGCAGCCATTAAATTCATTTTCGATGAAGATAATACATAATTGTCTTCCATTCCGTTGATATCGATATCTCTCTTACCACCTGCGTCATTCAAACCGAGGCAGTGGTCGCATCCCGTTTGATCTGAAGGCCGGTTAAGGTAATAAAAATATGAGCGCTTTACTCGACAAAGAGGTGATATACTGGTGCTATCACTTCTTTTTAATTCACTCATTTCGGTAATTGAGTTCTTTTCAGTGCAGGGTGCTCCGCTGGGCCTTTTCAGGAGTTAGATTTTCGCGACTCGGTAACCTAATTCCTTATTTACGGAGTACATGCATAACTAATGCAATAATATGTCCGCTGAACGGGTTCGGCTAATAAAACTGCATGCATAATTTTAGATCAGTCGACTAGAAAAAGAAACGTCAATCCCTCCGACGGCAGGAGTCAGGAGTGAGGACCATTATTGGGGGCAGGTGGTTAAGTGAGCAGTAAAGCGAATGGGAAATCAGACGATTACTAGACATGCACTGCTTAAAACCTTCTGATTCTTACTCGGGTTTAATTCCTTGCATACTTCTAGAGAAATTAAAGCCTTTAGAAAAGTTGATAAGCGATTCTATCTTCTCAGAGTTCTCGAATTTTACGGAATTTCCAGTCCCTGATAACTCAATGCAAACACACTACTGTGGATAAAGTGAGATACTAATTTAACACAAACCCGCGTATCTCAGTTGACAGTGACAAAAGTTCTGTAGAACGCTGGCTGTTTCCACGTTGGCATCTAAATTATCCTCAATCCTTGACAATTCTTGCCAAATAAAGGTTTTAAGTTGGGTGAATAACTTAATGAAATGAAATTATCTGCGTATCTGCAACTTTCGATTGGTTCACATAGTATCAAATACTCAAGGGCCACGCCGCATGCTTTACAATGCAAGGAAGAGTACCTGTATCATTCTGTAGTTCTTCCCAGAAAGTTGGCAAAATATTATACGTTACAGTTGAACTTTAAACGCAGATTAACCAATGATCACGCGTTTAGCTTTATTTGGAATGTTTTTTTTTTTTTTCGTTGAACCCGAGTCGAAGCGACCGTTTAACCCACTCGGAACTAATAAAGCATAACATAACACACTGTTTTCGGGTAATAAATCTCTCAGATAGAAGTCGGTACTTGAAACTGAGTCAGAACATTCTGCAAGATCAGTAGAATCAAAAACTTTACCGTACTAGATGGCTGCCGTTGGAATTTATGAAAGATCACTGTGCCTTGAGACGATCAATTTCAAAGTACAGTGGAGCAGCCCTCCTATGCAAACAGTAACAATATGCCTGGGAAGCTCAAGTTTTGTTTTCTAGATCAAAGTTTCCCGCCAGATTTACAGCTTCTGTCTTTTACCGTTTACAATTCCACGGAAATCAGAACTAATCTCCAAGTCAGGTTTCTGACTCGAGAATTTTTTATGGGCCGTTCGCTTCTGCCAAAATGTGTCCATATGTAGGAAGGAGTACAGAATAGTGCATATAGAGTAAACTATGCAGCACTCAGTGTCCGAGTCGAAATTAGAGCCCCGGCCAAGGCAGATATGAGAACCTAGAGCTTATTCTTGCAAAATAAATTCTTAAATCTCCAGGGCTGACTACAGTCAAATTTTTTGATTCAATTGAGTTTGGCGTTAAAGCTTCCTCTAATGAAAGTTCTCTCGTCAAACGATGAAGGCGGCCAAATTTGGTGCATTAGTTAACTCCGAACTTGATGAAAATTGACCCCTAATTTAATGGATCATGGGTGAAAACAAAATTGAATCTATGGGATATATTTAGCTTTGGCATCGTCGGAACGCATAGTATAATATTTATTTAACCTGCTTTATACAGTTGCTGTTTTTTTTTTGAATGCATGAATCTTGAATCTTGATATTGTAAGACAGAAAATGACAATGCTGCATTCGGCCTTAAGAAATGGGCTACGCTGAACCAAATAATCACTAGGCTGAGTGGTCACTTTTGAATAACAGTTTCCAAAAAGGGCACAGCATGTATCTTTTTTTGGTGCACACACTTAACAAAACAGGCGCAGTATTTATTACATGATTACGGTAAATGGTTGTATCAACACTAATCCTTGACTACTTCCGGCATTTAATTTCAGATCGACGAAGAAAAATTTGAGTGCACCACCACGTCGGTGGTAAGTAACACTTGATAATTTGGTCAGCTGGGTTGGTGGAAGACTGGATGATCAGCCAATGAACCTTTAAAAACTTTAGTCAGTTCAGCTGTGTTTTTCATGCAGATGAAGAAACTCTTAAAGTCGCAAGTCACATCCTAAAAAAAGGTCACAATTAACAGTAGAATCGCCTGCAATATGTTTCTAGTGGCTGATGCAGTACGGAGCATTACATTTAACAACCCTACAAAGATCCTTACTCTATTTCTGAGCTTGTGTAAATAATAATAAGAATATATGCCACCCAACCTTCTCAGGTGGGTTCGAACTTCGTACAATTCAAGTCTCAAAGTGTGCTGCGTAGGAATAGTGCTCATGACATATCCGGCAAATCAGCGGCGTTCATATTTAGGAAAGAATTATACAAAGGACATAACGACAAGAAAAGTTTTCATAAAGGCTCAAGATTTCCGGGCTTAGGTGTCGGTAGATGCGACAAAGCTTCCATTTGAACCTTCTAGTACAGTCTTCCGGTATTCCAGGATTCAACCTTCTCTTGGGCTTAGTTTCAAGATTCTAATGCAAGATTTAATGCACAGAAGGGTAGAGAATCCGACAAAGGTCGCGATTCGCGACTCAGATCATGCGAGAGATGATCTATATTTTTTAAAGTCAGTGGGGCCGGGATACTACGGTTCTGAGAACTCAACCCTTTTGATTCATCTGACTAACAGAAATCAATCTGGCATGTTAGTAGTAAAACAGCCTCAGGAGTGTTTTTTATGGTTAAACATGATCTTGAGTTATTTGGGTCTCAATCAATTCTGTTATATGTACGCGTAGAGGCCTACCAGAAGCTAATTTAAACCTAATTCCATGCTGCACACTGTATGTATAACGTCCATTTAAGTTCGTACAAAGACAGGCATTATCGGGTCTTGACCATGTTGTGTTTCAACGGGTTTAGGGAGCCCCTGGGGGGTACAACATCTATTCGTCATTGGCGGAATTCTATCGAGAATCTATCTGCAAATAACAGCTTCCCACTCCAGCCCAATATTTTAAAACTTGATACCCTAGAGTGAGCCGTCCGGGAGTGTAAATCCTGCAGCTCGTTCAAGAGCGGAGACGTAATGTGTGCCCAGTCAATCAGTTATGTTATCTCCATTTCACGCAGAAGAACATGGTGTACGAGAAACACGTTGACACGGAAATTTAAGGATTCTAGTCTCTGAAAGAAGAATTGTACCAGTAGCCCTCGGCAAATTAGATGGTCAATATTTACAGAGTATGGTATTTTATCTAGCAAGGTATGATCAAAAGGAAGGCACCCTTGTCGCTCAGCATAAAATTGGAAGTCCCTCTTTCATTTTAGCGTTTTAGGAAATAATGCACAATTGCGCGTATCTCAAATTATATGCATGTCTATGTAGATACGGTAAAGGAAAACTGGATCTAACAGGTGCATGCGCAGCCGAGACTGTAAAGGATTTGTGCCCAGTTCCATGTGATATGCAGGTAGAATTTCTTTTAGATTCAACTTCTGAGCTGTCGTCAAAAGCACAGAGCTAATTAGTTGCATCGGTCTTCTTTACAGGTGTAACCTTCGATGTCGAAAACCTCATATATAATGATTTAGAAACCCTTCGTTGAATGTATGCTCCAAGAATCCAATTTCCCTCACAAAGTTTTAGCACACTTGTTTGCATAGAAGTACAACCAAAAAAATGAAGTTTATCAAGCTTGTTTTCATTCTACTGCTTAACTCACTTGTCAGTGCCTCCACTACATGCTCAAGTACATCAATTACTAAACAATGTGGAGATCTGAATTTCTCATACCATGCTTCGATCACAAACACACCAACTGCTACAATTGCTATTACCAGTGTCGTCTGGGTCAGTGGAAATGACTATGAAGTCACTATTAGCTTCAAAGGCGATGAGGGCATGTCTCTATCATCATTGAGTGAACTAAAGATCATTGGCAATATCCAGGATGTTCTGTACTCGAACAACATGCAAATTGACAAAATTACAGATCCAAACAACTGGTCAGTCACTGTTCCAGTTACTATTTCGCCAGACTCCAATGGTATTGTTACTATGCCAGTTTTTCAAATCCAATTTGATTGGTGTACAGCTGGTGTTCAGGATCAGAGCGAGTGTAAAAAATGGAAATACGCCAAATCTTATGACTATATCACTGGTTGTACAGCTGATAACCAAGGAAATTCACAAGATGATGCCCCACTTTACCAGTGGCCAAAGAATTGCGGTACTGGAGCTACTTCTTCAGTCACAGATAATGGTTCGTCCACTACTTCAACGGCAAATTCACAAAGAAGAAGTGCTCCATCTTCTTCTACCACATCAACAAGTTCTAACACACAGACCACTGCCACTACTGCTACTGCTACTACTTCCAGCGATCCAGATTGTGCTACTGCCTATGGTCAGTGTGGTGGTTCCCAGTGGAATGGAGCTTCTTGTTGTGTTCAAGGTTATGCTTGTGTGAGCCAAAACCCTTACTACTACCAGTGTTTACAAGCTACAACCACTCCTAGCTCGACTTCAACTTCAACTTCCACGTCAACTTCAACTACTTCAACGACTTCAACTACTTCAAGTCTGACTTCCTGCGCTACCGCCTATGGTCAGTGTGGTGGTTCCCAGTGGAAGGGAGCTTCTTGTTGTGTTCAAGGTTATGCTTGTGTGAGTC